>JARQOC010000010.1:54436528-54851528 GCA_033576535.1 Allobates femoralis | reverse complement strand
ACAAGACCGGATCAGGCACAGAATACACAAAATCGGATGGCCAGGCTGGAGTTTGCCAAAACTTACCTGAGAAAGCCTAAAACGTTTTGGAAGAATGTTCTCTCTTTTTGGGCAAAGGCATCAATATAGAGTTTACAGGAGAAAAAAAGAGGCATTCAAAGAAAAGAACACGGTCCCTACAGTCAAACATGGCGGAGGTTCCCTGATGTTTTGGGGTTGCTTTGCTGCCTCTGGCACTGGACTGCTTGACCGTGTGCATGGCATTATGAAGTCTGAAGACTACCAACAAATTCTGCAGCATAATGTTGGGCCCAGTGTGAGAAAGCTGGGTCTCCCTCAGAGGTCATGGGTTTTCCAGCAGGACAATGACCCAAAACACACTTCAAAAAGCACTAGAAAATGGTTTGAGAGAAAGCACTGGAGACTTTCTAAGGTGGCCAGCAATGAGTCCAGACCTGAATCCCATAGAACACCTGTGGAGAGATCTAACAATGGCAGTTTGGAGAAGGCACCCTTCAAATATCAGGGACCTGGAGCAGTTTGCCAAAGAAGAATGGTCTAAAATTCCAGCAGAGCATTGTAAGAAACTCATTGATGGTTACCGGAAGCAGTTGATCGCAGTTATTTTGGCTAAAGGTTGTGCAACCAAGTATTAGGCTGAGGGTGCCAATACTTTTGTCTGGCCATTTTTGGAGTTTTGTGTGAAATGATCAATGTTTTGCTTTTTGCTTCATTCTCTTTTGTGTTTTTTCATTGAAGACAAATTAAATGAAGATAATAATACCAAAGAATTTGTGATTGCAATCATTTTCAGGAAGAAACTGAGTATTATCTGACAGAATTGCAGGGGTGTCAATACTTTTGGCTAACACTGTATATATATATATATATACATATACATATATAGAGAGATCTGTATATATATACACACACACACATTTTTCATTTATTTTTGTTTTTTTATATATACTGTATATGTAAAGATGTTTCCTACTTGTAGTCAGGACTATTAATCATTCTGGCTGTCGCCCTTCTTCATAAACTGATTAATCTCTGAAATGTATTTATACTTAGTTTCACGTCCTCCTTCCCCCATGTGCCATACAGAAAGAGAGTTTGGGGCGTAAAGTAAAGAGTATGTTGACATTCAGGGGGTGACAATTATACATTTACTGGAGGTGTCACACAGCGGCAGCCATAGAGCGGGAACCTACTAATCATCCGCCTGTAATAATTGCTGTATTGTCAGTTAGTGGGGACAAACTAGTGGGTTGCACTCGCAACTCCCTAGAATACAATGTAGACTGTAGCATGACAACGTCTTACAGAAGAATCTTTTATTACATGTGTGGATGATTGGAGCCTTGTATGGGTCCCCTGGGGCAGAGGTGGACATATCATTGGTGTAGCCTGGTAAAGAGGTCAGGGGCCACATACAGCTCCAAAGATGAGCTATTGGTTTTCAAATGGCCCATATATTGTTCTTGCACAGGAGTCTCTTCTGTCTTTGTCTGCTCATGCCCAGGACCATATGGCTCTATTGCAAACTCCTCAAAGTGCTGGATAATCTAATGGGGTAAAGTTTGCATTTGTGGAAGGGCCGGCCGTACGGTGCCTCAGCTGTATGGCAGCCGTGGTTTTGCACCACGTACCCCAGCCAGTTCCCCAGTGCAAAAGTTTAGTTCAGAGTTGCCCTCATTGAGGACCAAGGTAGACACAGAGTCAATGTTGCACGTTGGACACAATTCCAGCGCGCACCTCTGAGGATTTAAAGGGCCAGTGTTACAAAATGAGCAAAGTGGCTGCAGGCCTGATCCGACCCGGGGGCCAGACATTCCCCACCCCTGCCCTAGATATTGGTATAAACTTACATCATTCTCCAGAATCATATTGATTAATATTTACTTTCTAGAACACATTAGACAATATACTCCTGCCCCCATCCCATCCGTACCTCCGGCACGCTCTGTCCATGCTCCGTCATTGACCGCTACATTGGTGCACTTGTTTTTCTCTTTGTTGCACATGAAATTTTTATAAACATTGAATTGAAAAGGAAAAAAAATGGCAGAAGGAGGCCGATCTGTGCACATTCCCATAGGGAAGGGAGGTGGGTCAACCTGAGCGGCAGCCCCCATAGAGGCCCTAAATGATGCATTAGTTTCCTATGTGCTGCCGTAGTTGACATGTTAGTAAACTCTTTGCCTACATGAATTCCTTCACAAGCCATGCTAGTTTCCCCCCTCCACAGAATCAGTAGGCAGCCATAAAGCTATGTTTTATTTAGGAAGACAATGACGGAGATGAAACCTTGTGCAGAATTCCATTCACAGCGCCGATAACGTGCGGCGCACCGCTGACTAACAGAGAGGTGGCCGAGGCCGCACGTTCTCAAGGTTGTCAGAGTCTTGTAGGTTCCGTTACCATGGATATGTAGTAGAATGAAACACAACGTGATCAGCGCTGGGATAATCTACTACTCGTTACAATACAGTCATATACACGGGGTCATCCGTGTTTCCGGGGCGATTGTTCGAGGTCGTAGAATTCATTCACTACCCTCCGCGAATCATAGAAGGAGCATTCTGGGAGGAATGCGAATATTTGCTTAATTTGTTGCCTGATTGCTACATGGAGTCTCCCACAAGTCGTGTATGGCCCTATCCAGACAGATTTGTTTTTACTTGTGCCAAAGCGCGGCAAAACCTTAGGGGTTTCTTGTATATCCTGATTTCTTGGCAGGAGATTTGCTTCATTTTTGGTGCGTTTTTGCCATAGATTTACCGTAGAACACTGAAAAAAAGCATTGACGCTCATTCTTTCCAAAGTGCAGCAAAACCTGTGGCATTGACACTTTCTGCAATGAAATTAAACCAATGTGTGTGCACAGCTTTTCCCTGAATCACATGGGTTTTGCTGGGAAACGAAAACGTAGGTTAAGATTAGTATAAAATCAAGGCAGTTTAAAAACGCCCTTTGTGATCATAGCCTTAGGGTGGTTTCACACTTGCATTTTTTTTTATCCGGCGTCATAATCTGGCTGAAACCTGATGCTACCTGATCAGATCTGTCTCCATAGATTTAGAGTGGGACATAGGCACATGCGGTCGCATCAGGTTTACACCTGATCCTTACAAATGCGTCCTCCTCCCTGGATACATCAAGTTATGATTTTGCAGCTCGTTAAAAGTCTGATGTCACCGGATCCGGCGCACTGCGGCAAAAAATAGGTTGGGCTTCAAATGCAACCGTAGCCGTTACACATGATTGCACATACAAACCCGGATTTGGTTGGACGTGTTTTCAGCCTGATCACACATATATGCAAGTGTGAAACCAGCCTTAATCATTATTATGGGGTTAGCCCCTCTGCAGGTATAACAGCTTCTACTCTACTGGTTTCTACATGATTTTGGAGAAGTCTGGGGAATTTATTACCCTTCATCCAAAAGATCATTTGTGAGGTGATGCTGATATTGCTGGGATCACAGTCTTCATTATAGGTTGGGGCTGAGGTCTGGGCTCTGTGGTGTTAGCTGGGACTGAGGCCCGGACCCTGTGATGTTGGATGGGGCTGAGGTATGGGCCCTGTGGTGTTGGATGGGGCTGAGGTCTGGGCTCTGTGGTGTTGGATGGGGCTGAGGTCCAGGCTCTGTGGTGTCGGATGGGGCTGAGGTCTGGGCCCTGAGGTGTTGCATGGGGCTCAGGTCTGGGCTCTGTGGTGTCGGATGGGGCTGAGGTCTGGGCCCTGAGGTGTTGCATGGGGCTCAGGTCCGGGCTCTGTGGTGTTGGATGGGTCTGAGGTCCAGGCCCTGTGGTGTTGGATGGGGCTGAGGTCCGGGCTCTGTGATGTTTGATGGGGCTCAGGTCTGGGCTCTGTGGTGTTGGATGGGGCTGAGGCCCAGGCCCTGTGGTGTTGGATGGGGCTGAGGCCCAGGCCCTGTGGTGTTGGATGGGGCTGAGGTCCAGGCTCTGTGGTGTTTGATGGGGCTGAGGTCCAGGCTCTGTGGTGTTGGATGGGGCTGGGAACCAGGCTCTGTGGTGTTGGATGGGGCTGAGGTCCAGGCTCTGTGGTGTTGGATGGGGCTGAGGTCCGGCTCTGTGGTGTTGGATGGGGCTGAGGTCCGGGCCTGTGGTGTTGGATGGGCTGAGGTCCGGGCCCTGTGGTGTTGGATGGGGCTGAGGTCCAGGCCCTGTGGTGTTGATGCGGTGGGGTCCGGGCTCTCTGGTGTTGGATGGAGCTGAGGCCGGGCCCTGTGGTGTTGGATGTGCTGGGTCTGGGCTCTCTGGTGTTGGATGGAGCTGAGGCCCGGGCCCTGTGGTGTTGGATGATGCTGGTCTGGGCTCTGTGGTGTTGTATGGGCTGAGGTCTGGGCTCTGTGGTGTTGGATGGGGCTGAGGTCGGGCCCCTGTGGTGTTGGATGGGGCTGATGTCTGGGCCAGTGGTGTTAGATAGGGCTGAGGTCCGGGACTCTGTGTGTCGGCCATGTTCTCCCTCAGTCTGTTGGTTTTGGTAAGGGCACAGTCATGGGATCAGATGGGGTCTTCCCCAAACTGTTTCCACAGCTAAGCTACAATTATCCACAATGTCTTGTGCTGAAGACATGAAGATTTCTTCCACTAAACTATTTATCCTCTAACCAGGATGAAATCCCATGTTGTAGCTGGAACTTGGGAAGATTTCACTCCACTAGATAACAGCAAGAGGCCAAGGCTGACCCTGAAACAGCCCAAGCATTATCGTCCTCCAGCAAACATTTGGGTCAGCAGAGTCTTTTCTGCTCCTCTGCACTATAACATTACGGGGTCTTCAATCATGGCTGAGTTGCTGCGGTTCCTTCCACTTCTCAGTGATATCACTCTCAGGTGATGGGGAAGATTCAGGAGGAAGAAATGTCATGAACGGCCTTGTTACCCTTCTGGCTTCTATGACAGGACCGCGCAGGTATCTGTGAGCTCTGCTCCACCGGACGTTCTGTTAGTAGAGGCGGGCGGGGGTGAGGGGATCCATATTAGTTTGGATTCCTATTTTATTAGAGTATTAGGAGAGGGGAAGGGAAAGCAGCTCACTGGTATTGCAGTGTCTTCTGACTTGTCGGAAGGATCCCACAAGGATACCGCCCTGGTTCTGGGCTCAATACATGAAAAAATTCCGATTTGCAAATTTATTTTACAAGTGCATAAAAACCTCCATCATTACTGGCGGATATAGTGTGTATAAGCCAACGCGATTTATTAGAGTGTATCAGATGCTGCTGGTTTATCTTTACCTATAGATGTGCACAAGTTGCTGCAGCACGACATGTCACTGGCAGGGGCGTAACTACCACAGGTGCAGGGGTTGCAATCGCACCCGGGCCCTGCAGCCTAGGGGGGCCCCAAAAGTCCCTTGGCCTATAGAAAAAGACTAATACTATTAAAGATTTACAATAATTGGGGGCCCCGTAGGAACTTTCGCATCGGGGCCCCTGGGCCTGAAGTTACACCACTGGTCACTGGTACTTGTATAACTGGAATGTAATATTATAGGGGCGCAGTTACAGAGAACCAGGAGCCTCATGCTATACTGTTATGTCCACCATGACCTCTTTATGACTTTCATTAAGAACTTCAAATTCACTCCATTACCACAGCAAACTAACAAGACTCTGACATGCTGCAGTTCACATCACAACCACTGGGGGGCACTCATAGTCACTTACAACAAAAACATCTCCCGGCAAAGTATCAATAAATGATGTTTTCTGTGAAGGTTGATAATCTCTTGCCACTCACCTCCGGAGATGGTTAGCCAGGAGTGGAAGTAAGGAAGGACACGTGTGGATAATGTATTGAGATAAAATGCAGACCCCATTAATTCCCAGTACATGGACCTCAGTATATTGGATCCAATGCTTCTGAATTTGGTGCCAACACTTGTATGTATAAAAGTTGTCTCCACTCATAATTATTAGTTTCTGCAAATGTCTAATACATATTCTGCATTAATTCCTAGTTATTTTCAAGATCTGTTCTTGCTGTCAGTGAATGGGAAAAGTATTGGTTCTATTTAGAGTCTGAAATCTGATAAAACCCAAATCATTCTCATTTCTAAGGAATTGAACTTGAACAACCCTCCGTGAGTCTAACAGCCTGGACCCCGAAATCATCAGTTCTCTTTTTCTTATACACCTTGAGGGTTTGTTTCTCTGTATTTCTTTTATTACTTTTTATTTATTAGATTTTTTGCTTATTCTTTGTTTTATAGCAATATTCCCCTCTTCTCCCTCACTGACATGTACAAATCTCAGCTCCCTTCTGCCACCACTAGGGGCAGCTCTGTACAGAATGATATGCTGCTTTTTTATGGCCTGTACTTGAACTGTAATAAAGTCGCCCCCTAGTGGTGACTAGAGATTTTATCCTTGGACTATGTGTTACATAGTATACATTGTCACAGTGCATATGGAGGTCTGGAACACATCTTGCATTGGGGTTTTTAATGATGCCTCTTTTCTCCTCTATTTGATAAAAATGGCACCAATTCCTTTTTTGGACAGCCGGATGTAGCAGAGTCCAGTGTGTTAATTGTTACGATTTACAGTATGTTGATATTACTTCTCTAGCCCTGAGATTCACATTCCACCTACCTGCTCCTCTTGAGACTCGATTAATATCCTGGAATCTGCAATTAAAGGGACCTCCAGCGGATCTGAAGATGATGGGGGTGACCTTGAAGAATGCGACATCACTTAGCATTCTAATAGAATTCGTGCCTAAGTGCTCCTGACTGCCGCCTGTATAGGAAGCAATGGGAGATTTGTAGAATTAACCACTGATAAACCGCGCTGGAGTGACAGTAAATGTGTTTAGGATGCAAAGCTCAGGGGTGGGTGCAGATAGGAGAAAGGCTGCATTGGATTATGTAATTAAAGGAGACCTCCGAGATTTAAAGAATTGTAAGTGTGAACAGTCAGCTATTTATATTCATGTGTTGGAAGCAGGAAAACTGGAAAGTGGAAGGATGTGATAGCTAGATCATACCCCTCCCCTCCAAAAGGTGCAGCGATTCCAGTAGACAGTGGTCCAAAGAAAGACAACCGCTGAAACTGCACCTGGGCCCCAGGTATAAACAGCTATTTACACCTTCCCTCTGCTGGTCTTTTCTGCTGTACATTCCTGTGTGGATCCTATTTGGAGTACCATCCATACTGCCTAGTGATTATAGCAGTCAGAGAAAGACCAGCTAGGTGTAATCTCTTTGCTGTCACATCTAAGTCTACTACTCCTTTCTCCTACCATCAGTTAGGTAATAGGATGCTATTCTTTCTTGCAATAATTGATTTACTTTCTCCACCTTGTATTCATGTTCTATATTTTCTCACTTTGGGATCTCTTCTATCTCTGCACACCTTCCTTATTCAGGGTTATAGTGCTCTACATCTCCCTCCAGTTCTTAACGAGGTACAAGGAGCACTCTATGGCCTTTTGTGGTGCCCCACTGGTCGGAACGTCACGTAGGGGTAATGCACCCATAAAAGAGTGTGTAATATTACTGTGGCTGGAAATTGGGATGCTGCATAAGGGACCCTCATGGCATGTATCCACACACACCCTAGGTAACGGCAAGTGCGGTTTTGGCACTTGTGGCAGGTGCGGCCGCGAGAAAAACCGCGGCTGACAGCATTTTTTTTCGCGGCCGCACCTGCCGCAAGTGCCAAAACCGCACTTGCCGCACCTGCCGCAAGTCCGCCTATACATTGTATGGTGTTTACCGCAATCGCGCCGCAACCGTGCCGCAAGTGCAGCCGGTATGCGGTAATCGCGGCAGATGCGTTTTTTTCACCGCATCTGCCGCGATTTGAAAAAAACGCTGATGTGAAAGCACCCTTAGACAGATAATTAGTGAGAGGAAAAGCTCCATTGGGGAGCGAGGAGTAGGCGACGGCAGATGAGCCGTCAGGGCCGAAAGGGACTCTGGGGGCACCAGGTGTTGTGGTACGCCCGAATCCGGACACAGTACAACTATCGGCCGGAGGCGTTCAGTCCTGGATCGGCTCTGAGAGCGGTGCGGGTGTTCACCCCTGAGCTGCCCAAGCTTCTTTAGGAAGTCGTAGCCGACACCTGGTGCACCCAGAAATAGGAACCGTATAGGATCCCGAGGGCTAGGAGAGCAGTCGCTCAGATAGAGAGGACCCGAGGAGCTGGCTTCAGGCTCTGCACGCGGAGGCGCTGAGGAAGACCGGAGAGAGCTCAGGAAGGGACCGGACAGGAACAGTAGGCATTCCAGCGAGGGACCCAAGTGCGGCATCCTAACTTGCAGCAAATACCCAGGCCAGGCAGACCCATAAAGACTGTGTGAAAAGAACTGCCAGTAAACCCATTGCAAGTTATAAACTGTGTGGTGTATTTCATTCACCTGCGCCTGAGGAGTCGCTGAGCTGTTGCACAACACCTATACATCCATTACTGCCCCAGGGATCCTGCTCCGCCTACAGGGAGCAAAACCATCTTGCTGCTTCACCATCACCCCGGTGGTCTGTCCCGCAGCACCGGTAGCCCTACTGGAACCGTAGGCGGCATCACTATTTTTATTACCTGTTCCCTTTTCAGCAACCACCAGGGCCACGGAACTGGGCAACAAGCCCTGTGACATCCTCAACTAAATCAACGCCCTGAACCGGGTACCCCCACGGCCCTTGGGCGGGTCACTTTTAGGCAGCCAGGTCCAGTTTGTGATCTCCTAGTTTTGTGGTCAGGCATATTCCAGCCCATACATGGGTCTGTGCAGCAAGAAACTGTAGAGCAACCGGTTGCATCAAGTGCAGTAGTTTATGATATATGCCCTATCTTCCCATGTGAAGATACTATCCCACTATCTTTCTGGGGGGAGGGTATTTGTTATTAATGTGTAAAAGTTCACTGTCACTTTAAACACTTTAAACACCAATTCACACTGGATATTTTAAGAAACTTAATAAAAGCAAAAACTGCTTTTATTTAAAATATATTGGTGTCTCATTGTAACAAACCCTCTGCAGCGAACATTATTAGTTTAGGACAGTTCCCATTCACTGGCGAGAAGCAAGATATTGAATTGGAAAACCTAATGACTGGAATGCAGGGGCGGACATATCATTGATGTGAACGCAAGAGGTCAGGGGGCCACTGCTGCCTCCAAAGCAGGTGGAGTTGTGTACTATGATGAGTTATTGGACTGTATATATAGGTTCCATAAACTCCTCTTGTACAGGGACCTCTTCTATCTGTATACACCAGTGCTAGAGTATATTATACAGCCACAACCTGTCATGTGAGTATGGTCCCCAATCTGCGGGCTGGAGATAATAGAGCAGGAGGAGCTGGTCAGAGTGATATATATATATATATATACGGTAATATATATATATATATATATATATATATATATATAGTGGGAAATGATTCAGAAAAACTTACCTTTTATTCATGGAAATCTCTTTGTACAGGGTATATAGAAGTCCAGTGGGCGGAGCTAGTTACTGATTGACAGTCTTTCCTGTGTGATTGTGCAGGCAGGGATAACTGTTGCTCACTAGTAGGACCGCCCACTGGACTCATACATACAGACAGCAGGGATTTCAATGAAAAATACAAGTTTTACTGCATCTTTTCCCATAAACCTGCATATCATCCTACTCAGCTTCTCCTTCCCTAGACCAGGCTATCCACAAATCAGATAGATGAGATAGTGAAAAAAAGGAAAAGAGGAGTCCAGCATCCGCTCAAGGAAGGAGATAATTGGGATTGTTGTCTAAAATCCATACTTTATTGTACATGATTAAAACCTACGCATTTCGGGCAGACTTTGCCCTTACTCATGGCATAACAACATATAAAACTTTGATATGTGTCTTGAGTAAGAACACAGTCTGCCTGAAATGCGTAGGTTTTAATCATGCACAATAAAGTATGGATTTTGGACAATAATCCCAATCATCTCCTTCCTTTTAGTGGATGATGGACTCCTTTTCCCCTTTTTTTCATTATCTCATCTAGTGGTGTATAAGGAGCCAACATTTGGAAATTTGTCCTTGCAGTGCACCCTAACCATTGGATTGCATACGGATTGTTGTGGTGAGCTTAAGTATTTTTTACTTTTGTCCACAAATCAGGCTCGTGCACAACGTAACAGGTTCCTTTTAAAGGGTTTGTACTAAAATTGCAAATTGTAACGTCCTAATCACTGGAGACCCGACTTTTCCAAATGAATGGAGCAGAGGAGCACATGTTGGACCTTTACTCCATTCAGCTAGGACTCTTCAAGTCATGTTCTCAGAGTCCCAGCAGTCGGACTCCTAGCTTTAACGTATCGACTGCCTTTGCAGTTCCTGGAGAGTTGCTGCTGTGCTATTTAATTGAGGTTTTTTTCCTTAGTCTGCTGCTGCGGCTCTGCAGGTGGAGGAATGAGTCATAGTTCAGGTGGATGTAAAGGTGAAAGGGTGTGTCTGAGTTTTCCACTCTCCACCCCCTCAGCCTTAAGTAGTTATGCTTCCCTCCACCAGATGTCGCAGATTGAGTTAATTTCTCATCTAGGACCCGTGCTGTGCGGACGTGCTGCTAAAGCAGCTGTTAACCCCACCCTTTGGAGAGGTGTCCTTTTCCTAGTCCGTGGGTGGAGGTAGGGGCTCTTAGCTGAGAGCAGGTTGAGGATTAGAGGGATAGAGGGATAGGGTGATGGCCATAACCTCCTCACCTTCAGAGGTATTTTAAGGAAAAAGGCTAATCAGGGATCACGAGTCCAGGACCAGACTAGCCTCCCAATCGCCGTTGCCCATTATCCTTTTTGGTTCCATTCCCCTCATCCAATCCACGTGTGACACTAGCAATCTGGAAGATATCCCCTACCCTGTCCCTATCCTATGGATATAGGGTAACTTCAAGTCTTGGTATAAAGCCTTGAAGTTCAGTACAGGAAAATAAAGCATCATTAACATTAATTAAAAGAAAGGAAACGTTTCCCAGAATCCCATTGTCACAGTCCATCTTTACATGTGCAGTTGTGGTACTGGATTTCCTCTCTTTTGTAGTGAAATGTCTCTTTAAACCGTGATGCAATTGCAGCAAATGTATTCTCTTGTTTTCTAATGGAAGCGAATGTAGAAGAGCCATGAAATCAGCAGAGACTGAGATATGGCCTGGGGAGTTAATGGGCGTCCCCCACGGTCCGTGGATCGATACTTAGTAGATAACTGTGATGTTGCCTCCCCGCTGAGCCCTTCATCCGTTGTCCAGAAATGATGTTCTTTACCATTTCTTTATATATATATAGAAATGTTTTCTCTGCTTTTATAATAAATGCCCCATATACAAAGAAAAAATAACCAAGGCTAACTTTCCATTAATCCGGCACCTGATGATAGGCACATCCCAATAATCCAGCATAACACTGATTTGATAAATTGGACCTGGATATCTTGTAAAGGACTCCTATGTGTGCACTCAATCTGTTCTTTTATCACTAAGAGTAAGCAGAGCTCTGGAAAATGTGGACTTTTACAGTCTATCAGGAGCAGAAGTTTTGTTTGTGGAATATTTGGAGATGAATATACTGTGGGGCAAGGACTCAGTTCAGGTCCTGAGCACTCCTTCTTTCAGAGAATTTATATATAGGTGTACACTTTACACAGTGAGCTCCCCCTAGTGGTGGCTGCAGACTGCCTATTTTATTGACCAAGCACTCCTCCCATTAGCCTAAATTTAATTTATGATTAACACCTTATCCTACCTGCTCATACATTTGTAGGCTTTTGCCCCTGAATGATGCATGATATTAGATTGGGGTGCCTTGAAGGAAGGACACCTTGCTGCAGCTGATGGACTGTCATGAATTGGTCAATTTATGCACTACCTACCTTAATTTTTATAAGTATATTTCATATAGCAGTAATGCATTTCCCATGTCATATGTTCAATATTTGGGAAATTATAAAAATCCCCACAGTCACCTCTATAGAGAGGACATATCCCCTTTGCACTAAACATATGAGATTAAGTATAGCTAAAGAGAAAAAATGAATTATAACTGAGGAAGTTAAGAGCTAGGGCACGTGCATTGAAGCTAAGACCTCCTGGTGTGGACAGGTAATTAAACTGGTACCTCTGTTGGAAATGGACAGGAAGCCTGGATTTTGTACAGTTAAGTGAGGAGTAGTAGTCTTGCACAGGAACCAACGTGTTCAGTTCAAAAGATTTATTCAGACACTTAGGCACTGATGGCAAATTGTAAATATTGAGGATTGTAGCAATAGGATATTGAGGGGAAATATGTGTTTGGTTTTGGGATTCTCAGAGAGGAAGAACATGCATATTTTTTCATAACTTTAAGACATGCCTATGATCTCCAAATTAACATCAGGTAACCGGATGATGCTAGCCATGGCGTAAATTGGTTCCCTGAAAAATGCCCACAAGTTAAAATGCCCACAGGCAGCCCGAACACGTATCCCCTAAACCTGGTCCCTAAACCTAACCCCTGAACCTAACCCTGTGGGCACTCTTCTTTGGCCATTTTTCTGGTCACCCCATATATCCCCCTCATTTATAACCCATGATGACATATGGTTGCAGCTCTAACTGTTCCAGTCTGAAATGCTGATCCCCTGAAGAGTCCTGTGATGAAACGCGTCAGGATAAGGACTATAGGGACATGATTAGGGTGCATGGTTAGGGAGCAGCTGTGGACTGCCCATGTAAAGGCGGGAGTTGTTTGTATGAGGGCCAGTATGTTTATTTTGTTGATGCAGGGACTGATATAGGGTTTAGTACCTTTGGACAATCACCTAACCTGCTGCATCCATACATGGCTTAATCAACTCCTGGACCCCTGGGTGAGATCAATCTGATTTCTTTTATGATTGACTTATGTTTCTGAACATATTGTAATATTTACCGTGATACGGTTAACTATGGATTTATAGATATTTGTATTTTAGGCCATCTTTTGCTCTGTGAATACCATTGTGTTGGGTTACAGGTGACCGGACAATTGAAGTGCCTTATCTGTTTTATGTTTGTCTGGTATTGGTTTGTCTTCTTACAAGTTTCCGAACTCGTTTTTAAGCGTTCCTAATGAAAGGGTTTTTAAAGCTTGCTTAATTTAGAAAATGATCTAACCCATATGCTCAAAATCATCAACCCATACAGTTAGGGCCAGAAATATTTGCACAGTGACACAAGTTTTGTTATTTTAGCTGTTTACAAAAACATGTTCAGAAATACAATTATATATATAATATGGGCTGAAAGTGCACACTCCCAGCTGCAATATGAGAGTTTCCACATCCAAATCGGAGAAAGGGTTTAGGAATCCTAGCTCTGTAATGCATAGCCTCCTCTTTTTCAAGGGACCAAAAGTAATTGGACAATGGACTCTAAGGGCTGCAATTAACTCTGAAGGTGTCTCCCTCGTTAACCTGTAATCAATGAAGTAGTTAAAAGGTCAGGGTGGATTCCAGGTGTGTGGTTTTGCATTTGGAAGCTGTTGCTGTGACCAGACAACATGCGGTCAAAGAAACTCTCAATTGAGGTGAAGCAGAACATCCTGAGGCTGAAAAAAAAGAAAAAATCCATCAGAGAGATAGCAGACATGCTTGGAGTAGCAAAATCAACAGTTGGGTACATTCTGAGAAAAAAGGAATTGACTGGTGAGCTTGGGAACTCTAAAAGGCCTGGGCGTCCACGGATGACAATAGTGGTGGATGATCGCCACATACTTTATTTGGTGAAGAAGAACCCGTTCACAACATCAACTGAAGTCCAGAACACTCTCAGTGAAGTAGGTGTATCTGTCTCTAAGTCAACAGTAAAGAGAAGACTCCATGACAGAAATACAAAGGGTTCACATCTAGATGCAAACCATTCATCAATTCCAAAACTAGACAGGCCAGAGTTAAATTTGCTGAAAAACACCTCAAGAAGCCAGCTCAGTTCTGGAAAAGTATTCTATGGACAGATGAGACAAAGATCAACCTGTACCAGAATGATGGGAAGAAAAAAGTTTGGAGAAGAAAGGGAACGGCACATGATCCAAGGCACACCACATCCTCTGTAAAACATGGTGGAGGCAACGTGATGGCATGGGCATGCATGGCTTTCAATGGCACTGGGTCACTTGTGTTTATTGATGACATAACAGCAGACAAGAGTAGCCGGATGAATTCTGAAGTGTACCAGGATATACTTTCAGCCCAGATTCAGCCAAATGCTGCAAAGTTAATTGGACGGCGCTTCATAGTACAGATGGACAATGACCCCAGACATACAGCCAAAGCTACCCAGGAGTTCATGAGTGCAAAAAAGTGGAACATTCTGCAATGGCCAAGTCAATCACCAGATCTTAACCCAATTGAGCATGCATTTCACTTGCTCAAATCCAGACTTAAGACGGAAAGACCCACAAACAAGCAAGACCTGAAGGCTGCGGCTGTAAAGGCCTGGCAAAGCATTGAGAAGGAGGAAACCCAGCGTTTGGTGATGTCCATGGGTTCCAGACTTAAGACAGTGATTGCCTCCAAAGGAGTCGCAACAAAATATTGAAAATAAAAATATTTTGTTTGGGTTATGTTTATTTGTCCAATTACTTTTGACCTCCTAAAATGTGGAGTGTTTGTAAAGAAATGTGTACAATTCCTACATTTTCTATCAGATATTTTTGTTCAACCCTTCAAATTAAACGTTACAATCTGCACTTGAATTCTGTTGTAGAGGTTTCATTTCAAATCCAAAGTGGTGGCATGCAGAGCCCAACTCGCCAAAATTGTGTCACTGTCCAAATATTTCTGGCCCTAACTGTATATCATATCTATAGAAAGATAAAATTGCGATAAGAAACATGACCCCAATATCTTCTGCCCGGGACCTCGAGGGGTCAATGTATCCTTGAAGTCGGGATTAAATAATTTTCTGGAAATTCAAGCCACATCCCATGTCCGCCCTGTTATGAGTTACCAGAGGGGGAGTTTTATGGGGTGCAATGTGGGTTAATAAAAGCAAACACCACTTTATAATCTGAGTTCAATGTTGGAAGGTGCACTTCGATATAGGATAGATCTATATGTTCTATAAGGAGAACGTCCCTCCTCTAAGCTCTGATGCCATTGCTGTGACACAGGTTTAGTGATTTTCTTTTGTTATTCCTTTTTATTTTATGTAATTGCATATAATGTATTGGCTTGTATCATTGTATAGGTTTATAAACACTGCCTATTTTTTGGATTAAATATATCAAAGCTTCATTCCTCTTGCTCCATAAACCACATTCCTGAATCCGGATGGTACCTGTAATTGGTGTCCAATCGGCCTGTATAAAGAATTGGTGGTGGCAGCTATTATTGTTTTGGAATTATTGGGGAGCTGGGCAGTGACTGTACTGAGGTATATATATGTATATTCCATATTTAAGGGTACAGCAATATTTGTAGAGGTTTACTTTAAGATGCTCCGTACAAACAAAGGCTGAGAAAGATGAAGAAAACTTTTGTGCCGGAAGATTACGAGAACTTTTGGCAAGTGGCGGAGTCGCAGTACATAAGATCATTGAGGATGAATGCATTCATTGCAAATTGTGTTGTGTGAATGTTATTTCTCTGTGTAATCTGAATGCCAAGGATGCAGACTGGAGACTTGCGGACTCAGGTAAATTGAAATCTCGGCACTGAGCTTACGGGAAAAAAATATATAATGACATTTTGTGTTCTTCCTGAGATAACAGCCCCATGAATATACAGCGGCTGCGGCGGCAGAACACGGAGATGTCCTTTGTTGGTGTATAGAGTCATCAGTGACATAATGAAGGGCGTCTAATCTAAGCGGGGGGAAGATAAATGGGCCGCCATTCTCTCCTGCCTCATAGATTTACATTGGGATAGAAGAGAATGCGCTGTATAAATGGCTGCACTGCCCGGCGTCCCTGAGCGCTCCCTTATCACACCTCTCTGACAAAAATGAATTAGCCCCAAGAAGCCACATCTAAGAAACTTTCATTTCACGAAGATTGGAAAATGCAAACGTCTGAATTCTGCAAATCCTGCCTAATCCTGAATTGTTTCTGCTGTGTACAGATCTTGTTTCACCCTTCATCTGCAAATTTTAAATTATCCTCCCCCCTCCACAAGTCCCTCAAGGAATTACTGTGTACGGGTTTCCTATATGGAAGTTATAATCAGGAGTTTGAGAATCGTTTGCCCATAGAGGTATAGAGCAAGTATGGCTGTGTTACATTAGTGTACCTAGAGTCCAAGTTCACATAAGAATGTCCATTTACAGTAACATATATTATACTCAAGAGCTGCACTCAGTATTCTGCTGGTACATAGACTACAGTGCCTTGTGAAAGTATTCGGCCCCCTTGAACTTTTCAACCTTTTGCCACATATCAGGCTTCAAACATAAAGATATAAATTCTCATTTTTTTTGTGAAGAATCAACAATAAGTGGGACACAATCGTGAAGTGGAACGAAATTTATTGGATATTTTAAACTTTTTTGACAAATAAAAAACTGAAAAGTGGGGCGTGCAATATTATTCGGCCCCCTTGAGTTAATACCATGTAGCACCCCTTTTGCTGCAATTACAGCTGCAGTCTCTTGGGGTATGTCTCTATCAGTTTTGCACATCGAGAGACTGAAATTCTTGCCCATTCTTCCTTGCAGAACAGCTGGAGCTCAGTGAGGTTGGATGGAGAGTGTTTGTGAACAGCAGTTTTCAGCTCTTTACACAGATTCTCGATTGGATTCAGGTCTGGACTGTGACTTGGCCATTCTAACACCTGGATATGTTTATTTTTTGTACCATTCCATTGTAGATTTTGCTTTATGTTTGGGATCATTGTCTTGTTGGAAGATAAATCTCTGTCCCAGTCTCAGGTCTTTTGCAGACTCCCAACAGGTTTTCTTCCAGAATGGTCCTGTATTTGGCTCCGTCCATCTTCCCATCAATTTTAACCATCTTCCCTATCCCTGCTGAAGAAAAGCAGGCCCAAACCATGATGCTGCCACCACCATGTTTGACAGTGGGGATGTTGTTTTGAGGGTGAGGAGCTGTGTTGCTTTTATGCCAAACATATCATTTTGCATTGTGGTCAAAAAGTTTGATTTTGGTTTCATCTGACCCCAGAGCACCTTAATCCACATGTTTGGTGTCTCCCAGGTGGCTTGTCGCAAGCTTCAAACCAGACTTTTTCTGGCTATCTCTGAGAAATGGCTTTCTTCTTGCCACTCTTCCATAAAGGCCAGATTTGTGCAGTGTACGACTGACTGTTGTCCTATGGACAGACTCTCCCACCTCAGCTGAAGATCTCTGCAGTTCATCCAGAGTGATCATGGGCCTTTTGGCTGCATCTCTGATCAGTCTTCTCCTTGTTTGAGATGAAAGTTTAGAGGGACGGCTGGATCTTGGTAGATTTGCAGTGCTCTGATACTCCTTCCATTTCAATATGATCGCCTGCACAGCGCTCCTTGAGATGTTTAAAACTTGGGAAATTTTTTTGTATCCAAATCCAGCTTTAAACTTCACCACAACAGTATCTCGGACCTGCCTGGTGTGTTCCTTGGTCTTCATGATGTTCTCTGCACTTGAAACAGAACCTGAGACTATCACAGAGCAGGTGCAGTTATACGGAGACTTGATTACACACAGGTGGATTCTATTTATCATTACCAGTCATTTAGGACAACATTGGATCATTTAGAGATTCTCACTGAACTTCTGGAGTGAGTTTGCTGCACTGAAAGTAAAGGGGCCGAATAATATTGCACGCCCCACTTTTCAGTTTTTTATTTGTTAAAAAGGTTTATAACATCCAATAAATTTCGTTCCACTTCACGATTGTGTCCCACTTGTTGATTCTTCACAAAAAAAATTTGAATTTATATTTTTATGTTTGAAGCCTGAAATGTGGCAAAAGGTTGAAAAGTTCAAGGGGGCCAAATACTTTCACAACACACTATACATTACAAATCCTGCACTGATCCTGAGTTATACCGTATACTGTATTATACTCCAGAGCTGCACTCACTGTTCTGCTTGTGCAGTCACTGTGTGCATGCATTACATTACTGATCCTGTACTAAACCTGAGTTTTGTCTTGTATTATACTGTGTGTAATATATTAGTACTGAATGTGTGCAATGTGTGTATTGTATTAGTACTGTATGTGTGCGCTGTGTGTATTGTATTAGTTTTGTATGTGTGCACTGTGTGTATTGTATTAGTTTTGTATGTTTGCACTGTGTGTATTGTATTAGTTTTGTATGTGTGTGTCGGGCCCCACGGGGACGGGGGTACTCGGTGCCGGACCGGATGGTGCTGGGGACGTCACGGGTGGCTTGGTCCGGACCGTGTCCCTGGCTCGGCAAATAAAGGGGGATATTTACAGGGGAAATGTCACTCGGGACTCCACCCACTTGATGCGGCCAGTGATGGGGGCCGCCGCTGCTGCAGAACCTCCGGGGGTGATGGAGTGGCAGCGGAGATGTTATAGTTCCAGTGGGAAGAACTGTATCCCCCGGGGCAGTAAGAGTTAAGGGTTGTGGAATTGTCCAGGACACTTTGCAGACGCTGCAGGATCTCTCCTCCTTGCTGGTGCTGACAGGCTTGTAGCTCTGTAGGTGGGAATCTGCTGCAACCTGTATGGGAGGAATGGTCTGCAGGTAGAGACTGACAAGAGAGGCCAATTCAGGGTTTTCCGTGTTTTTAATCTCAGTTCTTTCTAAGCAGTTCACAAGTCATTGGCAGTTCTTTACAAAGTTCAAGTACAGTTCTCAGTACACAGTTCAAAGACATGGGCTTATTCTCCCTCTCCTGGTTCCCTTTGCTCTGCAGCCAGGCCTCTCTCTCTGTGACCCCTCACACTGTCTTTAGTGTCCTTTCTGGGCTGTTACATTCTCTTTGCTACGTGTTGTTTGACACTGGACAGTATGGCGGTGACTCGGACCCCTGGTGGGCCCTCCTGGTTGTCACTTAGCTGCCTGTCCTTTGGGTTGGGGACCCTAACGTGGAGCTGTGGTCCCCCGTCGTGTTGTTTGGGGATTCTGGGTAAACTGCGGTCCCCTCTAGAGCCGACACTCTACTCAGCCCAGCCTCCAGCAGTCCTCAGCACGAGGCTCTACCAGGCTCCTTCTCTCTGTTCCTCTCGGTATCATAGGAGGGACTTCTCTGCCTGCAGTCAGTGGTTTTAGCTGCTGTCTAGGGCACGGGTTCCACCGTCCCTCTCCGTTCTGTCACACTCCTGGTGGCATCAGCGTCGGACGGGCTTTCTCTCCCCTCTGGCTCGCACTGGCTCAGTACGGATTCTGCGCTCCTAGCCTTGCACTCACAGGACGTGTGTAAGTCTTTCAGTCTTTACAGGTCGGCACCCTGGGCCTACTAACTTCCTTCACTCCTCCTCCTCACTATATACTCTCAAGTCACCTGACTTCTGGTGTGCCCAACCCACTCCTCTGATCCACCACCCCTCAATCTCATAGAGTTCTAATCTCAGGTCTGGATGTAAACCTCCTCTTACACGTGGGTTGTGTGGGCTGTGAGGGTGTTGGTGTGCAACAATGTCCTACCTGTCTGGCTGCAGTTCCCTTTGTGGCCTCCTGGACGCAGGGGCGCCACATGTGCACTGTGTGTATTGTATTAGTTTTGTATGTGTGCACTGTGTGTATTGTATTAGTTTTGTATGTGTGCGCTGTGTGTATTGTATTAGTTTTGTATGTTTGCACTCTGTGTATTGTATTAGTTTTGTATGTGTGCACTGTGTGTATTGTATTAGTTTTGTATGTGTGCACTGTGTGTATTGTATTAGTTTTGTATGTGTGCACTGTGTGTATTGTATTAGTTTTGTATGTGTGCACTGTGTGTATTGTATTAGTTTTGTATGTGTGCGCTGTGTGTATTGTATTAGTTTTGTATGTTTGCACTGTGTGTATTGTATTAGTTTTGTATGTTTGCACTGTGTATTGTATTAGTTTTGTATGTGTGCACTGTGTGTATTGTATTAGTTTTGTATGTGTGCGCTTTGTGTATTGTATTAGTTTTGTATGTGTGCACTGTGTGTATTGTATTAGTTTTGTATGTGTGGACTGTGTGTATTGTATTAGTTTTGTATGTGTGCACTGTGTGTATTGTATTAGTTTTGTATGTGTGCACTGTGTGTATTGTATTAGTACTGTATGTGTGCACTGTGTGTATTGTATTAGTTTTGTATGTGTGCGCTGTGTGTATTGTATTAGTTTTGTATGTTTGCAGTGTGTATTGTATTAGTACTGTATGTGTATTGTATTAGTACATTATGTGTGTTGTGTATTAGTCCAGTATGTGTGGACTGTGTGTATTGTATTAGTACTGTATGTGTGCACTGTGTGTATTGTATTAGTTTTGTATGTGTGCACTGTGTGTATTGTATTAGTTTTGTATGTGTGGACTGTGTGTATTGTATTAGTACTGTATGTGTGCACTGTGTGTATTGTATTAGTTTTGTATGTGTGCGCTGTATGTATTGTATTAGCTTTGTATATGTGCACTGTGTATTGTATTAGTACTGTATGTGTATTGTATCAGTACATTATGTGTGTTGTGTATTAGTCCAGTATGTGTGCACTGTGTAATGCATTATTTTTGCACGTGTACACGTCCGTTATTAACTCTAGAGACTCCATGCTATTTCCCAGAATTCCTTTGTATTGACTTTCTAGCAGCGAGCTCCGATCCGGTGTAGGGTGGCGCCTCTCCTCCTCCTCTGCGGTGTCCGATGATGAGCGCTACCTGTGATGTGCCAAGTGTAATGTGTTTTCTATCACATACGCAGTGGAAGGATTAACATCAGACACATGTAGAAATGTCTCCTTAGAAATGCTCCTTTGAAGTGATGATGAGCAGTGTAGATGTGTCACTCCATTAAATCATCCCGATCCTCTTCAGATATCACCGGCAGCACTCCATTATACCTTTATATCTGTAATGACAGTCTGACTTTACACTCATTTTCCTAATAGGTTTTAACAAGTAACAAATTTACAGCCAATTGCGAGACTCATCTACCAGAGCCCGGAAATAAAGAGGCTGCCGACTCTGAAGATTCCACCTTTTGTGTTCTTCAAGAGGATTAATTCTTCATATTCATTGCACCAAATCTGGTCAAATCCCTCCAGCTATTCCTGTGCATCCCGTAACAAAGAAAGACTTCCTCTTATCTCTGACTATTTAAAGGGGCTGTACATGGCGGATATCTTCCAAATACAGCGCCCCTGTGGTGCACAGGTTATTTGTGAGCCATATTTTGTATTTGGTCAGATGGGTGGGGCTTAGTGTTTCTTACCACAAGTCCATTCTATGAAGATACAGTAACTGGATGTATTTGCTTTGTTCTCTTCTGCCTTTATATGATAGAGAATCAGGGTGGGGCATCAAATCAGGGGGTTTAGGGGGCGTCCGATATGACACTGGGAGAGAGAAGGTGACCATAAGAGGAAAAAGGGTGTAGTAGGGGGTGACCTAGAGGTAGTGGTCTCAAGGTGGGGAGGAAGTGACATAAGGTTATAAGTGGGGACTCAGACTTAAACTTAAAGGGGAACTCTGGGGAGATAAAACAATTTTGTACTCCCCCTGCCCTCTTACATGATGAAGCAGAGCTGTACACTGCATTTCTAATATCTATAGATCACTTATAAATCTATAAAATCAGCTCCTCAGCTCTCACCCCTCCCTTTAGGGACAGAGAAATTCAGCCTCATGCTGCAGCAGTGACAGGAGGTGTGTCAGGGGTGTGGACCCTGGGGGCTCCAGGATCATCATCCTACATTCCTGCTCCCTCATACTTCTGTATGGGTAAGGGGCACGCCTGCCGGCCCCAATGGTCACTGTACAATCCTGCTCCTGATATTTTATCCTATATAATGTATGAACAGGGGTGTTCTCTTTTCAAATAGCAATAACGGGAGATATAAATACACGCTGTGATCTTTTGCTGTACAATGATATGATGGTGCATAATGTGTACTGCCATGTGTCAGGCTAGGAGCAAAAGCAAAGAACTGTCTTGGTTGATTCAGCAGTGCCATTGTCTCCCCTCCCCCATATCAACTTGGTAGCTTTCTGTCTCCCTAAAACACTAGCACTATGCACGACTGAATTTCTCTGTCCCTGAAGGGAGGGGTGGGGGTTGAGGAGCAGGTATGATTTTGTTGATTTATAAGAGATCTATAGATCCTAGAACTGCAGTGTACGGCTCTGCTTCATCATGTAGGAGGGCAGGAACAGTACAAAACATTTTATTCCTCTGGAGTTCCCCTTTAAATAGGACTGACCTAGGGTGGGTGCCACTCTTTGACCTCGGATCCAAGACAGCAAAGAATCACCCGCCCTCCCTAAGTAGAAATTCTGGGTCACAGTGGCGATCATTGGCGGTGTTGGTGAGTCCTCGAAGTTGGTTAAAATGAGTGAAAATGGAATCATTGTCAAAATGGAAAATGGAATCATTGTCCTAATTTTCTTCATGGTATTGGGGGTGTGGGGCTGATGGGGGGGGGGAAAGTAAGATCGGGTCATAATTCTACATTACCAGAGTTATGTACAGTGGTCAATAGGAAAAACGTGAAAGTAGAATCAGACTGAACGCAGAATACTTTTAAACCATAGACTATAAGTTTGTATGGGAGATGGATAGAAACTCTTAAAACTATTTCCAAAGCTGCTTCACTTTCTACTCTGAAGCCTTTGATCAATAATAAGACGACGTACCCTTTAAAACCCTCTTTTCCTACCTAAATCTTCTATTAAGCACACTGATTCATCTGTTTCCTAGAAGGAAATTTGCATCCGTTTTCAATCAACAATGACCCAAGTTTTCTAAATTGTTAATGGAGAAGAAAATAAAACATCTAATATATCAAGATGAATCTGGGCCAAAGACATTGCCCTATATATTTAGTATCCATGAAGCGACTCCATTGGCCTAGATACATGCGTTTGATGGTACAGAGTGTGTGCACCATTAATCAGGATAGGGTGGTGTCCTGTCTGTTTTTAGCGGCTTCTGGAATAGTTTTATTTCAATCAGGGATTATATTTAGCTACACAAATGGTTTAGAAGATTTTCTGCAACAACAAAAGTTTGAATTTGTGATAATTTGGACCAAAGAACCAATGTGATAAAGGAGAGCAGGGGTTGTAGTTGACCTTGAACCTTTGGGGGCTCCCAGTAGGCAGAATTATAGCGGCAGGCTATAATTGAAAATCCTACGGGACCCTGTAGAGGTTGGGGGTATCTGCTTCATCCCATCATCTTGGCTGGTAAAAACATGTGCAGGGCTCCCATTTGTTAGGAAAGTTAGGTGTGCAGACGTGGCCTAAGGGTCATCAAAAGGGCATGGAGGGGTCAAAACCACCTTGTGTCCTGGATGGTACTATATTTGGGGCTCTGATGATTCATTAACGATGCTGTCTCCTTACATCCTAGAGGGGGGTGGCTGTGACGACCATCCGCTGTGAGGCTGAGCTGCTGGTAAGACAGCACCCCGAGAAACCCTGAGACCTTTAACCCCTATACAGGGATCTGGAATTATAGCGGAGCCCAGGGGATAGCTGCCTATTATGAGCAACAGAGCTGGAAGGTCGCCAGGAAGGGAAAAATCAGGACCCGAAAAACGTAGTCAGGAGTCCGAATCAAAACCGAGAGAGCAGCGAAGGTACAAAATCGTCAGGCTGTAGCAGAGTCGAAAATCCAGGCATGGGTCAAAGTCAAAACCAGGAGGGCAGCTAAGGTACAAAATCGTCAGGTTGTAGCAGAGTCACAAATCCAGGCAAAGGTCAGAGAAAAACAAACAAACACTGTATCACTGGGGAACCAAAACTATATCTGGCGGCCTGCAAGACAGGCTCCAATGTATTTGAAGGGCGCGGTTACCTCCTATAGGTTGGAGCTCACAGCCTGATGATCTCAACCGGACCGCCCCTAGAACCAGGCCAGATGGTGATGCACGACTGGCACCAACCACCCCATTTCTGACAGAAGAACGAAGGCTGTGCCTATCGGACACCTCTGCAGGGCCCGCTCCTCTGCATCCAACATCACCCAAAGGAGAAACACGGCGGCGTTCAGTGACAGAGGCAGACGTCGAAGGAGTCCTCCTAACACCGGCACCATCAGCCGAAGGAATCCGGCGCCTCCCAGCGGCCGAGGCAGGAACGCCAGCCACCGAGTCCAATGGCGATGTGACAGTGGCACTCTGGTGACCTTTTTCATCCAGGCATTGCATGTGCAACCATAATACATATTTTCTAACAACAGTGTCACACAGGAATGTCTAAAGGGTTATTCTTATGCAAATGTTATGCACACCATGGAACTCACACGGTGAAATAGGGCCTATCTCTAAACTACTGCACCTGACCCAACTGGTTCCTATACAGACGAAAGTTCCTAATTGCACAGACCCAGGTGGCACCTGCATGGGCTGGAAGAGCTCTAACTGCAAAACTAGGAGATGACAACTCGGACCTGGCTGCCTAAAAGGCCATTGAGTGTTCCTTGTACCTCTTTAGTTACTGGAGGGAGACTGAATAAGGAAGAGTGCAGATGTAAGAATTGATCCTAAGTGAGAATACCTAAAACATGAATACAAAATGGAAAAATCAATGTAATTACCGCAAAAAAGAATAGCCTCCTGTTACGTAACTGTTGGCAGGAGAAAGGAGAAGGATAGACAGACTAGACCGCAAACATAATAAACCTAGTTGATCTCCATCTGACCTTCATAAATTCTTGTAAGTATGGGTCCCATCACACTTGGCGACGTTCCAGCAATCCCGACACCGATATGACCTGATAAGGAAAGCTGGAATGTCGCTACATGGTCGCTGGTGAGATGTCAAACAGTCAGATCTATTCAACGACGCAGCGACGATACGGTGACCCGTATAACAACCTCGGCGGTCGTTGGGACCCTGTCACACAGCAGCTAGTCTGACAACTTAGACCTACGTGGCTGAGTTCTGAGTCGCCAACGAGGTAATTGTTAAGGCGTCAAACCAAACACACCAGTGCATGCTGCCCAGTGGGAACCCAACAATCAAATAATGGTCCAGGCCATTCCGACACGATCGATTATGTCACAGCAGGGGTCCGGTCGCTGATACATGTCAAACATAGCGAGATCACTGGTGAGGTCGCTGTTGAATCACAAAACCTGTGTGACGGGGGCTTATGGCTGGAACTCCAAGCATTATCTACTTAGGTTTATAACCAGCAGACAAGACCAGGGAAGGTATAAATAGCTACACCCACAATGTGATAGGTCAGAGTACATGAAAACAACTGCTGATGGAAAAAGAATGAAAGAACGGTAAAAGATAGTTAGCACTTGGACAGAAAATGAATCTTCTGTAGCTCAGCAGAGAAGAAAACTGATCACGCTGCACAGGGTTGGTGGATCGAATCCTGAGGCATGGCGGCAAGTTATCGTCTTTCTATATAATAGGGGATAACTTGCTGATTGCTGGGGGTCAAAACATTGGGACTCCTCATAATTCAAGATTGGAGCTTTGTAACCAGTCTGCAGTCACATCTTGAATGGAGTGGAGGGGCTCAGGCTCAATCTCCACTCCATTCATTGCCTATGGGATTGACATGGAAAGTTGGTTGGTTGTCCTGTAGATGAGCAGTCCTTATTTTGAGAATAGCCCTTTAAGTCCAAACACTGGTGAACCTCAATTTGAATAAGATTGCTTTTTTTGGGATGTGGGGCATCCTCTTTTTGGTCAGTTGTTTGTGGGATTGTTTCTAAAATTCATGACTATTGCCACTGGTAATGATCTGTTTTGTTTAGCCTCTAGTGAATGTTTGCTGTATATTCATGGCTTATGTTGGGTGGATGTTATTTCAGTATTTTGTAGATAGTACAAAGTGTCACAAGAGGTTTGCTTAAAAGGACTGCTTTCATGCACAAATCTTGTTAGATTCTTAGTGGAATGATGGAAAAGTGCAACAAGAACGAGGATCCAAGGTGGAAAATCTGTGTTTCTGTCTCATTAGTATATATTCTTAGACACAGTAGATGCTATAATTTAACTCAAATTTCATTCTTGAACAGTTTCCAATTTCAATGAAAGTAGTCACTTAGCAGCACTTAGACGGAGCAATTGTATAGAATATCTGCAGTGAAGTACATTAGCGGCGCTAGTTTGAAGGTTATTCCAATTATTTATACTAAGCACTTGTGATGACCGGCTCCGGGGTAGGTTTTCTCTCCTGCTGTTTTCCATTGCAGTTGGTTATGTAAGCGTATTAAATGTATTGCTGTAATCCTTTCATTCTAGTCTATTATATACACACTGTGCAGAACACCGCAGGGAGGGCAGCGTGAAATATTATCCTATGCTAGGGGTAGTTCATAGCTTGCTGTTGGCACGCTAGAGGAGAATCTCCAGATTTCTGGCAAGTAGTTATGGGCTTAATATGGAACACCTCCTATTATTGGAGACCCTCTTCTATTGGGAGTTACTCTCTTATTATTGGAGTACCCTTCTATTAGTTGTGAGCATCTTCTAATTGGGAGCACATCTATTATTGAACCTATTCTATAGTTGTGAGCACCTATTTTGGGACCTCCATTATTGAGAACTACTACCTATTATTGGAGCATCTCCTGTTTTGGAGCTTTGGCTTTCATTATTAGCATTTACTTCATTATTACAGTCACCCTCCATTATTGGGATCATACATTATTGAAGCACCCTCAATTATTAAAGTCACTCCATTTTGGTGGCACCCCCTATTATGTGAGTAACTTACTATTGGAAGCCTCTGTGTTATTTGGAGGCCTCTACTATTAACTATTCATATTATGGAAGCATTCCCTATTATTGGAGCACCCCCCTATATTAGAGTACCCTCTTACTAATGGGAGCACTTCCTACTATTGGACACCTCCTATTTGGGAAGCACCCTATTTTGGAGCACCTTTATTGAAGTGCCTCCTTTTATTGGAGCACCCTATTATTGGGTAGTACCCCTAGCAATATTATCTTTTACTATAGAAGGTACATGGGGTCACTCAAATTTTCGTATGGGTACTACAGAGTGTACAGGCTATACAAGTGTTAGGGATTGTTCTGCTGAATGTTGTGCCACTGTGGACTGAAAACTAAGACTAATTTTAATTTGTTTTTTAGCACGATGATGATATAATCTAAGCACTGTATGGTGGTACTATTTGAACACTATATGACATTATATGTGGAGCTATGTGATGTATTATTTGTGTTTTTCATGGTGAATTATTTGGACACTGCATTGATGTCATATTTGAGCTCTACGGGATAGTTATGAATTCACATGTGGATATTATTATTATTATATTGTGTTTGGTGTGTATCATTCATTGACCTATGAATTATGGAAACACTAACTGTATGCTAGAATTTCAGCATGCAGAATATTGGAGCATTTGTCTATTTGAGCACTGTAGGTGAAATTTATTGAGAATTACTTATGTTATGAGACTTATATGAGTTTGGTGTGAAATATTTGAGCATTGTATGATTACGTAATTATTTGTAAATTGTTTGGTGTAAATGCTTAAGCTCTAAATATTTGGCACTAGTTTGGTGTGTTATTTTTTGAGCACTATATTTTGTTATATTTGGCAAGTTTGGATGTTATTCTCACTTATCTTGATATACGGTATCTTGCAAGTTTGGCGTTATTTGAGCACTATATTTTGTTATATCTTGGCACAGTATTGGTGGCTTTCGAGTTGTATATTTTGGTATATCTTGGCACAGTTTGGTGTTATTTAGCCTATATTCTATTATATCTTGGCACAGATTGGTGTTTTTGAGCTCTATATTTCTATTATATCAGCACAGTTTGGTGTTATTTGAGCACTATATTCTATTATATCTTGGCATAGTTTGGTGTTATTTGAGCTCTATATTCTATTATATTTGGCAAGTTTGGTGTTATTTAAGCTCTATATTCTATTTATCTTGGCATAGTTTGGTGTTATTTGAGCACTATATTCTATTATATCTTGGCATAGTTTGGTGTTATTTGAGCATCTATATTCTATTATATCTTTGACATAGTTTGGTGTTCTTTGAGCACTATATTCTATTATATCTTGGCATAGTTTGGTGTTATTTGAGCACTATATTCTATTGTATCTTGGCATAGTTTGGTGTTATTTGAGCTCTATATTCTATTATATCTTGGCATAGTTTGGTGTTGTTTGAGCACTATATTTTATTATATTTTGGCACAGTTTGGTGTTCTTTGAGCACTATATTCTATTATATCTTGGCATAGTTTGGTGTTATTTGAGCCTATATTCTATTATATCTTGATAGTTTGTATTATTTGAGCACTATCTATATTGGTTTTGGTGTTGTTTGAGCACTATATTCTATTATATCTTGGCATAGTTTGGTGTTGTTTGAGCACTATATTTTATTATATTTTGGCACTGTTTGGTGTTCTTTGAGCACTATATTCTATTGTATCTTGGCATAGTTTGGTGTTATTTGAGCACTATATTCTATTATATCTTGGCACAGTTTGGTGTTCGTTTGAGCTCTATATTTATTATATCTTTGGCATAGTTTGGTGTTCTTTGAGCACTATATTCTATTATATCTTGGCATAGTTTGGTGTTGTTTGAACACTATATTTTATTATATTTTGGCTCAGTTTGGTGTTATTTGAGCTCTATATTCTATTATATCTTGGCATAGTTTGGTGTTATTTGATTGTATATTTTATATATTTTGCACTTTGGGTTATTCTCTATATTCTATTATCTTGGCATGGTTTGGTTTATTTGAGTTGTATATTTAATTATATCTTGGCACAGTTTGGTGATGTTATGATGGTATTTGAGCACGGTGGAGGGTGATGATGAACTGCTCCAAAACAAAACAGCAGAATTCTGAACACTGAATCAACAGATACAAATGAAATAGAAGTCTAATGTAATCAAAATTGGTAACAAAATAATTACAGTACATCTTAATTTTATTATATGTATTGATTTATGAAATGTTGCGATTAAAGTAGAGAAAGTTTTAAATATCCCAAATAACATAATACCTCTCCGGCCAGAATGTGGTACCAGTTCCTTCCTCCCCAAATAAGTTGTAAGCTGTAAAACTGACCCATGAAAGCTTCTCAGTTTGGACTTACAGTAACCGAGTTTCCTTTATTATCTTTCTCCTGATTTTGTGTTCTTATTGTTATTTGTATTCCTTTTTTTAATTTACAGTGAAACTTCCCCTGATAGGTAAACTATTGACATCTGAGCACTGGAGCTTAAATTCACTATCTGCATATATTCTGTATATTCTATACACAGTGGCATGGTTTTTCCCACCTGTCAATATAGTGACAATAACCAAGGCTCACAGACACAGGATGAAGACGATCCGCGTGCTGTATATGAATGAAGATGGACCAAGATCTTAGTGGATGCGGTGTTTATTTCAACGCGTTTCAAGGTTGTCCCAGCCTATTCCTGAAGACGAGGTTGGGACAGCCTTGAAACCCTTTGTTTTTGCTTGACCATTGATCCAGCAGCAGCTGTATAAGGCGACTATACCGGTTGTGGGTCACCCAAACCCGGGCAAGGTGAGCAGTATCATACAGATTATTGACCCTATCTAATGAGATAAGTACCTATTGGCCTTGTCTGCCCCTTTAGAAAGTTAGTACAATGTATTAGGACTTAGCATGATCATACTGCCTACCTTAACCAGTCTGGTAACATGGGGTGACATTCATATTCCATAGAAACCTGTTGCATACAAAAATACTCAAGTACACAGTATCCTGTTGTTGAGTTGCCCATCTGTATAGCACAGTGTAGTCTGTTTTTTGATTGGAGCAGGATGGCAGCTCCTAGACAGAACCTAGATCCATGTGCCATCCCACCTCTGATAGCTGTCATAATGGTGAGCTTGGTTGTTTCCTAGCTTTCCCAGAAACCCATGCTGTAATTAGTAACTGAATGGGCTGTTGCAGATTTCAGCTTTTAGCTTGTGGGAGAATAAACAGTTTTACTTTTGGGCATACATTATCCATTATCTTAATCATCATCAACCTGGAGGGAAGACCTCGGGGTATTATGCATAACATGGTGCACATAAACAAGCACACATTGCTGTCTGCTTATCACATCCCTCCACAATATAAGCCTGCATCTGTTGTATACTCCAGTATGGGGTAACTCCAGCAGTGTTTAGTAGAAATGAAGATATCAGAAAGAAATGAGGCAACTAATGCCACAAGGCTGGGTGCGGAGGTATTTTTGGCACTTTGTGGATTCAAACCATAACAGCACATTGCAGACTGGAAACCTCAAGGACCTTACAGTTGTAAGTACTTGTGAGCATATTGCCCTGGTGTACATTTTTGTACTGATAGCAGTGTATTTGTATGTATGCACTGTATATTCTTCTGGGAATATGGGAATAAAATAGTAATAAAAATAATACTTAAAAAACAGAAAAGCACAAAGATATTTCTTATCTATAATATCTCTAATCTTCTCTATAAAACGAACATTTACACTTGGGGTGCTTGTTCAATGGAAACAAAAAATAATAACAAAATAATAATATAAATAATATATTTGAACTTCTTAAATTAATCCTTTAGGTACAGTAGATGTAACCCAAAAGGTACAACTATTCATAAAAAGTGTGAGGAACAAAAGAAATATATTATTTTGCTCCTAAAGGACAAAAATGTCTGAGTGTTCAAGGGGATATGTGTCTCCTTTAAATGTCACGACCCTACGTCTGATAACCAGTTTGCCGGAAGATGAGCTACGGCATCGGCGTCTCCCGGAGACGGTTTTATTGCTCGCTAATTGCTCGGAAAGTCACTGATTTAGTCCATCATTGAGCCGCCGTCATCATCACCGCTATTTATTAGTTACTTGGTTACAAATTGGAAACATTTCTAGGATTGATGGGGCTGGTTCCCCGGCCGAATGGCGCTCGAATCATGACTTTATTTTTTATCTGCATTTCATTTTTTTTTCTCCAAGAGACAGAGATATAGTCCTTCAAAATGCCAGCGAGAAAGGGTGCCGAGGGCAACGGGACTCCAGATCAATTATATAAGTAGCTCGCTTCAATTTATCATCCGCTGATAGCATCTGTGCGGATGTGGAAGAGTCGCCTAGTCAATATTACAGGACATAGATAGGATGCCGACAGTGTATGCAGAGCCAAGATAAAGACGAGGAGCCACTGACGAGCCACAGGGCGCAAAAGAAGATTGGGACACCGCCGTATTCTAACGACATTATCATTGTCCTAAAATCAGCCTCTCACTTTATTGACCTATTTAAAGAGTATTCCCCCGAAAATCCAAAAATTGAGACATTTTACTATTGAGTGATAAACAAGAAGGAGGATAGCCAGACTTTCTACAGTCCTGAATAATACACAGGAGTATGTGCGTATGCATCCGTAACCATGAAAGCTGAGCGACATCTCGATAGAGGTCAATATGGCATTCATATTGGTTGTGAGCGATGGCAGAAGATCCGTCCAAAAGTAGGAAAAGTACAATTAATTGCTTCTACAGGTCCATAATCCACATTGGTATTGTGGACCTGTAGAAGCACCAGTTGGCGTGAAACGGTCACCGTCGTCCTGCACCTCCTTCCCTCCCTGCTTGTTCACCTCATGGATCTATAATTAATAGAGCTGCAACTGCACTTCATCCACCTGAGTGCCGCCCTTTCTGCTACTTTCATGGATCTTCAATGTTAGCTGTGCACCGCTGGAGGAGGACGCCACATTCTGGATCTGTGCTACACACCACCGCACCGCAGGTCAGTGCCCGGTTTCTTTCTTATTGTATAAAGTACAATTACTTCTTTTATTGGAAAACATTACAATCAACGATAAGAAGTTGCAAAGAGTGATGGAAACCAGAATGGTACATAAGTGTCCCTGTGTATCAAGGGTTGCAGTCTTAAATTGGGGAGTTTGACAACCCCTTTATCACCTGCGGGCAGGATAGGTAATAAACTGTAGATAGCAAAAAAGAAAATTGATCCGGCAGCAAAATCCCCACACTTCTTAACGGGGTAAAACTTTATCGGCACTAACAAATGCCATGTGGGGTGTCAGGGCATGAGCACGCCGCTCAGTCTGTCATCTATGCTACCGCTACACATGGGGCCACCATGCTATTCTTGTTCTGCCTTCCTGCATGCTATATGGAGTGTGCGATCCAACATACAGCCTAAACCTTCAGTGTCTTCCAAATAAACAGTCCGTTCCTTCTGTGGTCTAATGGATTTATTGGTCGACAATTTGTGAAGCTTGAACCATCAATTAGGTATGGTAAAACAGGTATGCTTTTGCGAACGATGATTGGTTTCCAGGAGCAAAGCAGGAGCAAGATAATCACCTGTGCTGTGCATACAATCCTGTCTCATTCTGCCTTAAAATGGTTGCTGCTTACCCAGAAATGCTGATGGGCTGACCCACAATGCACTGGGTTCTTAAAGGAGAAGACACTGAAATATACAGGTAACACTGACAAATGGTGCTAAATACATTAAACATTACAAGATATTCCTGTACACAAATGATGAGGTGAGAAATGCATCATCGTCTCCTACTAGATCTAAATAGGAAGAACAATCCCAATGGGAGGTGTGTCAGGGGTGTGGACCCTGGGGGCTCCAGGATAATCCTACGTTTCTGCCCCCGTTAGCACCTCTTTCTGGGTTCTGGAGGATCAACCTAAAGGAGCAAATCTTTCATACATGTTTATGAATCCGAGAAATAAAACGGACAGCCCCTGGTGTATGTCCATGTGTCATCCGACTATGGTCCATTTTTTACTGTTTATTATCAGAAGTAGCTTGGATTTTTTATTCTATATCGAGAAAAAAGGATCAAACGCTGATGGTAAAAACTTACAAATGGACCAAGCATGGATGAGAATTGGATCCAGCGCACAGACGAAAACCTGACACCTGGTGATGTCAGAGGTCAGAGGGATGATTTCTATAGGGGGGGCCAATGTGCTATAACACATTCCCATCAGCTGTAATGGAGCCGGTCCCTACCTATCACGAGTTACAGGACTCACTGCTTGCATGTGTCTTGCTGCAGGCGATCAGCTCCGTGCATGCTTAACCCTTTAAGTGGCACTTAATATAATCATCTGTCATGTTTCTGTAACTTCAGACATGTCAGTATCACCAAAACATCCTGCCCGCGCGTCTCCTGATACTCCCAATTATCCCAGCGCTGATCACATCCGCACAGCTGCCATTATCACTGTTTTAACAATGAAACTTGTTTTTTGACACATTGCTTATTTTTTGTCTTAACTCTTTTCTTACTGAATTAATTCAAATGAGGTCAAACACATTACAATGCAAACAGTGGTGATGTGTCACTGTGGAGAGCCAGGATGGTATGCTAGATAATGAATTATGGGTGGTAGGACAATGATGACATGACACTGACACTTGGGGTACAGGATAATGACATTGGGGGTACAGGATAATGACATTGGGGGTACAGGATAATGACACTGACACTGGGGGTGCAGGATAATGACACTCGAGGTACAGAATAATGACGCTGACACTGGGGCTACAGGATAATGATGCTTACACTCGGGGTACAGTATAATGACACTGACACTGGGGGTACAGGATAATGACACTGACACTGGGGGTACAGGATAATGATGCTGACACTCGGGGTACAGGATAATGACACTGACACTGGGGGTGCAGGACACTGACACTGGGGTACAGGATAATGACACTGACATTTGGAGTACAGGATAATGACGCTGACACTGGGGGTACAGGATAATGACACTGGGGGTACAGGATAATGACACTGACACTGGGGGTACAGGATAATGACACTGACACTGGGGGTACAGGATAATGACACTGACACTGGGGGTACAGTATAATGACACTGACACTGGGGGTACAGGATAATGACACTGACACTGTGGGTACAGGATAATGACACTGACACTGGGGGTACAGGATAATGACACTGACTCTGGGGGTACAGGATAATGACACTGACACTGGGGGTACAGAATGATGACACTGACACTGGGGGTACAGGATAATGACACTGACACTGGGGATACAAGATAATGACACTGACACTGGGGGTACAGGATAATGACACTGACACTGGGGGTACAGGATAATGACACTGACACTGGGGGTACAGGATAATGACACTGACACTGGGGGTACAGGATAATGACGCTGACACTGGGGGTACAGGATACTGACACTGTGGGTACAGGATAATGACACTGACTCTGGGGGTACAGGATAATGACACTGACACTGGGGGTACAGAATGATGACACTGACACTGGGGGTACAGGATAATGACACTGACACTGGGGATACAAGATAATGACACTGACACTGGGGGTACAGGATAATGACACTGACACTGGGGGTACAGGATAATGACACTGACACTGGGGGTACAGGATAATGACACTGACACTGGGAGTACAGGATAATGACACTGGGGGTACAGGATAATGACACTGACACTGGGGGGTACAGGATAATGACACTGACACTGGGGGTACAGGATAATGACACTGACACTGGGAGTACAGGATAATGACACTGACACTGGGGGAGCAGGTTTTTGATACACACTTTGAGTACAGGCTACTGACACTGATTGTTGGGATACAGGACAATGACACTTCAATTTCTGTATGATATGTGTAAGATGTGTTTATAATGATTGTGCTATGTTTATGATGTATATATGATATGTGTGTGGATTGTGCTGCTGTACATATCTATCCTGGTGAGCATTGCTTATAAGAGTCAGGAGTAGCAGGATTATGTCTCATAGCAGGGGTATAACTTGGAGCTCATGGGCACCGAAGCAAAAGCCCCAAATGGGCCCCCAGTTATTGCAAATCTTTAATAGAATTTGTCATTTTCTTTAGGCTAAAGGGTCTTTTGGGCCCCCTTAGGCTCCAGAACCCGTGTGCGATTGCAGCCCCTGCACCTGTTGTAGTTACGCCCCTGTCTCATAGACATAATATAAGCCTGAAATGTCAGGTGTTATGCAGCAGGATCTAGAGCTGCTGTTAGGTTTAGGCCCCAGGTTCCGGTCCTATTTTTCACCTTCGTCCACCATTGCTCCTGAATGCAGCACGGTGCAGGATGGGGCTGAATGTCCCGTCATGAAAGCTATTTGAAGCATCCTCCTCCCTGGAGAGATCAGGGAACGGGAATGTTTGCTTTCATTTTTCTTGGCGGGTTAAGGATGGGATGTGCAGGTGAGCACTGTGGCAGCACAATTAAATACACTGCAGGGATTTAAAGTTCCTCGCTGAGTTATCCCATTAAAAGCAGGCGGCTGCCTCCCATGTTAATGAATACAGCATTGTGCGGCGCAGGCCTGGAATACTGACGAGGATGAGGCGCTGCTGTTTGTGTGCGGCGGCGGATTTACACTTTGTTAGTTTTGGTTTCTCATTAAAACTTTCTTTCCCAGTAAACATTTCCATACTATAAGTCATCCTCTTGGAAACTACTCAGAAAATGGACCTAAAAGGGAAAGCATCATCAGAAAGCTTAAATATGTAAATATAAAGCCTCTCTTTATTGTGATTAGTATCAATCCATCATTAAAGGGAGCAGAATTACCTCATTATCTCTAAAGGGCAAGGTGAGCCATGTCCTCACATTATCAGTACAGGGTGGGTTGGCAGTCATCTCATTATCATAAGAGGACAGGGTCAGTAGAGTCTTCTATCATGAGAGGGCAAGATCAATAGAGACCTCTATTATGAGAGAAAAGGGTCAGTAGAGTCCCCACTACCATGAGAGGACAGGGTCAGTAGAGTCCCTTTTTTTATCATGAGAGAACAGGATCAATGGAATCCTCTCATTATCATGAAAGGACAGGGTAAGTAGAGTCCTCTCATAATAACGAGAGGATTCTACTAATCATATCCTCTCATGATAGAGTCCTCTCGTTATCATGAGAGGATATGGTCAGTAGTGTCCTTTTCTTGTCATTAGAACACAGAGTTAGTAATGTCTTCTTATTATCATAAGAAGACATGGTCAGTAGGGTCCTAATTATCACTCGTGGAAAGGGTGAGTGGAGTCCTCATTATCACTAGAAGACAGGGTCAGTAGAGTCCTGATTCACTAGTAGAAAGGGTTAGTAGAGTCCTCATGATCACAAGAGCACAGAGTCAGGAGAGTTGCCTCATTATCACTAGAAGACAGTGGCAGTAGAGTCCTCCCATTATCATTAGAGGACAGGATCAGTAGTGTCCTCTCATTATTGTGAGAGGAAACTACGTACCCTGTCCTCTCATTTTAAGTAGAGTCATCTCATCAAGAGCTGTCAGGATCAGTAAAGTCATTTCATTCTTACTAGAGGGCATGGTTAGTAGAGTCATTTCATTCTTACTAGAGGGCATGGTTAGTAGAGTCATTTCATTCTTACTAGAGGGCTGGGTCAGTAGAATCATGACATTATCACTAGAGGGCAGGGTCAGTAGAATCATGACATTATCACTAGAGGGCAGGGTCAGTAGAATCATGACATTATCACTAGAGGGCAGGGTCAGTAGAATCATGACATTATCACTAGAGGGCAGGGTCAGTAGAATCATGACATTATCACTAGAGGGCTGGGTCAGTAGAGTCATCTCATCACTAGAGGGCTGGGTTAGCATCATCTCATTATCTTCTGCTATAGGAGACCCAGACAGAGCAGGGATAGCGACATTGTTGACAAACATATGTTTCTATATAATGTTTATTCATTTATATAGCGCTATTACAGATTTCCCACTGTTGGCGGCTGGTTTGCAGAGCGTTATCACTTTCTGGAGAATATTTTAATCTTTTAATGCTTTTCTGACAATTACATTTACAGTACCCCTAATATTAACACTAAACACCGAACACTAATCTATAAGCCTAATATTATCCCCAACCCTAAAGGTATCGTCACAAGTGGAAATATTGCATGCAATTTCACTGGCAATTTGCTGGTTGCAGTGAAATCATGGACACATTGTTACATTTGTACACGGCAACAAAATAGAACAGTGTGTCCATGATTTCACTGCAACCAGTAAATTGCCAGTGAAATTGCATGCAATGTTGCGACGTGTAACAGTACCCTAACACTGACCTTACCATTTACCCTAACCTTAACCCACCCACTAACTCCAGCGTGCGCCTTCACCATTATCCCTAACACTCTGTCGTCAAAGCGAGAGGAAAATAGAAAATAACAAAGCCATTTATTCGTCTTTGACTTTGTGACTGTGATGTTTATAAAGTGTGACCATGAGAACAGGGAAAGAAAAGCGCCCGGAGAGATTGTCTTCCTCCTCACACTCCAGTATCATCTGCTCCTGGTATACTGGGTAACACTGACACTAGAGGACGTGTAAATCAATGGAAGGCGACACGTCATTCCTTCACAGGGAAAACAGCTCTGAAGATACTTTAACCAATGCTTCTCTCTAATGTCCTGAGAGTCAAAATATGCTGCGTGTAATGTCCTCAGGGACAGCTGAGGGTCTGAACCACTGAGAGAATCAGCCCCATTCCTTTAAGACTACATTCAGACTGTGCGCTTTTGCATCTGTTTTTCGGATCCGTATTTTGCAGTGCACTGCACAACACTGATTACTCAAATGAATTCCCAGCCAGGTCAAATATTACAATCTGAGAGTCCTCAGTGGGTGATACTTTTTAATGGCGAACTGAAAAGATGGTAAATATATCAAGCTTTCAGGACACTATAGCCCCCTCATCAGGCTGATAATGACACAGATTCTGAAGACACATACATATATACATAGGCAAATGAAACAAACAAACAAAAAAAAAACAGTGTTAGGCCCCTTTCACATCAGCAGTTTTTTTCAATCGCGGCAGATGCGGTGAAAAAAACGCATCTGCCGCGATTACCACATACCGGCTGCACTTGCGGCACGGTTGCAGCAAGCCCCATACAATGTATAGGCGGGCTTGCGGCAGGTGCGGTTTTGGCACTTGCGGCCACGAAAAAACCGCGGCTGACCGCGGTTTTTTTCGCGACCGCACCTGCCGCAAGTGCCAAAACCGCACTTGCCGCACCTGCCGCAAGCCCGCCTATACGTTGTATGGCGTTTACCGCAACCGTGCTGCAATTGCAGCCGGTATGTGGTAATCGTGGCAGATGCGTTTTTTTTCACCGCACTGCCGCGATTTAAAAAAAACACTAGTGTGAAAGTACCCTTAGATGCTGCATTAAATGCGACAGGTGACGTAAAGCAGAGTCAGGCTATGGAGGAAGAGATGGGCCTGGGAAATTGAAAGTAAAACTAAGATAAGCGGAACAAATTGTGTTATTGTTATATGGTAGTAGTCTGTGGAGAACTGAAACTACTTAAATGAGTTGGGGAAAGCAATAAAAGGAAGTGAGGGTGTTCACATAAGTGTCAAAAGTTCTGCTTTACGTCACCTGTCGCATTTACTACAGCATCTAACACTGTTTTCTTTTTTTTTTGTTTTGTTTCATTTGCTTATGCATATATGTGTGTGTCTTCAGAATCTGTGTCATTATCTGCCTGATGAAGGGGCCATATTGTCTTGAAAGCTTGCTTTGCTTTTTCTTACCATCCTTCCAGTTAGCCATTAAAAGGCATCAACCACTGAGGACTCTTATGGTGGGTTTACACACACCAATCATTGTATCCAATCTCTGAACCAATCTCTGGTTGCAGTGAAATCATGGACATATAGTTCCATTTTGTGGCTGTGTACAACATGGAGCAATCTGTCCATGATTTCACTGCAACCAGAGATTGGTTCAGAGATTGGATACAATGATTGGTGTGTGTAAACCCACCATCAGATTCTAATATTTGTCTATCTACTGGCTAACATGGCACAAACATTCTTTACCTCAGCCAAGTCAATGGGTTTTCACTCATGGCCATCCAGAATGGGAAATCTGTCACTGATCCTTTTTTGCCTGGAGGACAGATCCGTTTTACATAAGTGCATGTTAGTTTCTGGAGTTCTTCCACTTCCTTACTGAAGTGCAAATTTGCATATTTCCTAGAGGAGGGAGGTGGCTGTAATCTCCTCACCTACTTAACTGTGTTCTCATGGTTGCAGGAAAGTTTCTCTCCATAAGGTAGATATCAAGTTCCCAGACCTTGTCTTAGCCCACTCACATAGCCAGAGCAGAATATCCCACACACTACACTGATGAGGGGCAGTTACCCCGAAACGCAGCGTCTGTAGTTCGGGGTTCTGATCTGGCACAAATCCCTTAGTCATATTAAAAAGCTTGTTGGAAAGCGATTATGACTTTGAGGAGTTACCGAAAGGTGACACTGGAGTTCTTCCACTTCCTTACTGAAGTGACAATTTGCATGTTAGTTTCTGTGGCGTTTTTCTCCTGCGTTTTTCCCATAAGGTTTAATTCTAAATGGGAAAAAAACACACATTGTGAATGAGTGGTGTTTTTTTTTTAAAACGGATCAGCTCTCCAGCTAGAAAACGGACCACAAGAGTAAGGGAAAAAAATTGGTGTGTCTCAGCTTGTACTTGTGAGTTTGTTTATGAAACAACTGAATGATTTTGTTCCTATTTTGATTATTCTCTAACCTTGATGAATATTTTCACTTTGGCGTCTCATTGCTGTAGAAATCTTATGTCTTCTGCGGTCACTCGCTGAGATGTAAATGCTCCAGATGATGAGGAGGTCTCCATAACTCTCGTCTTATGTTTTTCAGATGTTGATGAATGCGCTGCCAAAATGCATTACTGCCAAGCCAACACGGTGTGCGTGAATTTACCGGGCTCGTACCGATGTGACTGCCTGCCGGGGTACACGCGAGTCGATGATTTCTCCTGCACAGGTAAGAGCAGGACCTGATTATACTTGCCTTTATCATCCCTGGGAAGTTTGAGTTGATGCTTGAAGGCATTAGAAGACAAAAAGGGTCATAGAATCTGAAGACGTTTGAGAGTTCTGCAAAGATTTGGTGCTACCTTTAATCCACCCATTCCAAAATAATTAGGAGAGCCCAGCAATTACCCTCTCCTGTTGTCAGGTTCTCTACCAGCGGCTCAGCCATACTACTTGTCTGAACTGTCCGTCTTCAGGAGCTCACCGCCCCCTGACAAGATACTGGGAGGCAAAGGAGCGGTTCAGTCCGGAAAAAAGAAGATCGGAAAAGCCCTTTAAGTCAGAATCAGAACTCTTCAAATGGGTATATGAAATGGCATTTCTACAATGGTGAACCCCTTTAAATGTGGAGCGCGATCAAGCCAGTCCCATTTAATATTGAACAGATCTATGAGATTATAATTATTTCACAACCTTCAAGTTGATCTTGAGACATAGTGACTTGATGGATGAATGTTCTGTAGGAAGATCGCTCTTGTGCAGCCTAGATAGGTTCACCAGGGTCTTCTCCAAGCCTAGATAGGTTCACCAGGGTCTTCTCCAAGCCTAGATAGGTTCACCAGGGTCTTCTCCAAGCCTAGATAGGTTCACCAGGGTCTTCTCCAAGCCTAGATAGGTCCAACAGGGTCTCCGCCAAGCCTACATAGGTCCACCAGGGTCTTCTCCAAGCCTAGATAGGTCCACCAGGGTTTTCTCCAAACCTTGATAGGTCCACCAGGGTCTTCTCCAAGCCTAGATAGGTCCACCAGGGTTTTCTCCAAACCTTGATAGGTCCACCAGGGTTTTCTCCAAACCTTGATAGGTCCACCAGGGTCTTCTCCAAGCCTAGATAGGTCCACCAGGGTCTCCGCCAAGCCTAGATAGGTTCACCAGAGTCTTCACTAAGCATAGATAGGTCCTTCAGGGTCTTCTTTGCCTCCGTCTTGATTGTATCAAGCCATTGGGTTGCTGGTCTTCCTCTTCACCTTGCTCCTTCTTTTCTTCTGAACATGATGTGTTCTCCAGTGATTGCTCTCTTTGTATGATGTGTAGACAAGTCATATCTTGGTGATCTTTGTTTCCAGTGACATGTCTGGCTTTATTTGTTCCAGTATTGATGTGTTTGTTCTTCTTGCCATCCATGGTATTGATAACATCCTTCTCCAGCTCTCCATTTTGAAAGCGTTGATTCTTCTTCTGCCTTGTTCCTTTAGTCTACATTCAGACACACTGTTTTTGTTCTTTTCTGTTTTGGTCCATTTTTCAGCTGGAGAACTGATCCGTTTTCCAAAAAACACACCACCCATTCACACTGTGCATTTTTTCTTCCTTTGTTCTGTTGCTTTTTTTTTTTTCCTTATTTGGAATAATGCCTTATGGGAAAAATGGACGGGAAAACACGACAGAAACTACCATACACTTACGTAAAATGGATCAGTCCTTCAGGAACAAAACGGTTCACTTTGAAAAATTGCCAGTCTGATTGGCCATGAGTGAAAACCTATTAACTTGTCTGGGAATTCATTTGACTGATCCATTTTATGCAAAAAAAATGGATCCAACAAAAGGATGCAAAAATGCACAGTGTGAATGTAGCCTTATGGTCCAGGTTTTACATCCATATGTTACTACAGGAAAGACCCCGTGTCTTCGTCATGAGATATAATGTTAAATGCTTATGAGTAGAACAGACATGGAAATAACATTCAGCCCTTGTGTCACTAACTCAACAGACACAAATGCTCCCAATAATGTTCCTCTAATACGGAACTGAGCTGGCTGTAACTGTCCTTCGTCCCATTACGAACACTAAATCAAGAAATGAATAAAAAATAAATAAAATTAGTTTTTTCCATGTTTTCTCCGGTGTGAGGAGGTGCTTATATAAAGGGGCGCAGTATTTTTTAGCCCTACAACTGTACTAGTGAACATATTCCAAAAGGTGGAGAAAATGAGGAGGACATAAAATAAATGCTTTCCTGGGAATTTTTTTGTTTTCAATTTTAATGGTCATTAGTCACTTTTGGTTTTGGGTAAGAGTCCTGATACAGACCCAGCATTGGGGTTCATGCCCAATGACTAGATCACCCAGATGTTACATTGTTTTAATATAGAATCCTTTTTCTATGCTGTAACCATCCTAAGAATACTAAGTCATGATCCGCAAGCAATGCAGATTGCCATCACTGTGCTGAGCGCTGCTTACTCTAGCTGAGCTGCTGCAGCATAAATGACCCTGGTTGCTCACTACATCTCCCCCCTTGTGCTGCCTCAGACAGGGTACGGTCCGCTGAGACCCCCGCGCCTTCTGCTTCCTTCTAGGGCTGGTGCTGCCGATGCCAAATGCCGACACTGATATTGTGATTAGTGGTGCATCACCGAAACAGAATTTCTTCTTTTAATTATGTCAGCTCCGTTTAGAGCCCTTCCTGAGGGATTGCTGTTTATGGAGCCACGTTCAGGCTCACAGCCTCCGTCAATGAAACGCAAAGCATTATGTTTTTCCTCTTGATCTCTCATTATTTAGCAGCAGCAGTATTTGCATCATGTTTGATGGTCACCATTTTTTTTACTTGCCCTTGTGAAATGAGTCTGGTTTTTGAGGGAAGGATTCAGTTGGAATGTAAATAAACACAATCTGCATTTTCTAACAGCTCAGTTTTACTTGGCGTCTGATTGATATTGGCTGATTATACAGACTTTGTCAGGTTATGTCATATGTAGACTGAAATAATTAGAAAAAAATGGCATCAAATATCAACTCATGATTACAAAGGAAAAGGAAATATTTGGGAACACCCCTACGAAACTCGCAGGAGCCAATCAGAAGAGGAGCACTGAGCAGGGGTGTGACTGTAGGAGGAACCAAGAGGGCTGCTTCTCCCACGCTTAAATGGATAAAGGATCCCAAGTGTCGCATAAGAACAAGGAATACTAGAACTTACAGATCTGAACCTTCCAAGCTGCAATTAGAGTATTTCTGTATTCTTCATATATATATTAAACAGGGGAGGGACAGCTCATTGGTTCTCCTACAATCACACCCCTGCTCAGTGCTCCTCTCCTGATTGACTCTGAGTCCCCTGGGGGCGATAACCTAAGTTAGTAGAGAAAAGGTTATGATATAAATCAATCTAGAATGTGAGACAATGCGCAATAGGGTCTTATCTTTTTAGGAAAAGATCAATGTGAAAAAACTGGCGGAATCTGCTCACCTTATGAGGTTGTGTGCACCCACAACCAAGTTTGAGTGCTTAGAGGTCAGCTGCTGCAGGATCCACACATCCACAGGTAACCGCTGTTCATGATTATGCTCTTAGGATGATGTGCCACAGGATCCGCGCTGCTGATAAAGTAAAACCAGAAGACCGGAGTGTCTGGAAATGATGTAGCTTTAGTCCGACGCGTTTCTGAGCCAAACCCAGCTCCTTCCTCAGGGAAGCTACATCATTTCCAGACACTTCGGTCTTCTGGTTTTATTTTATCAGCAGCGGTATTGGGCACAACAGGCAAGTAGATAGCAACTATCTGCCTATTAGTGCTTGGGCACATTTTTATTGTTTTTTAATAGGAGGTTTCTTATCTTATGGAGCAACCCGATGGCTCAGTGATTAGAATTATTGCTTTGGTCAAATCCTACCGAGGTATCGAGGATGACATCTGCAGGGATTGTATGTTCTCCCCATGTTTGCGTGCATTCCCTTCGGGTCCTACGGTTTCCTCCCACACTCCAAACACATACTGATAGGATGTTTATATTGTGAGCCCCAATGAGGTCAATGTTGCTGATGTCCTAGTGCAGTGATGGCGAACCTTTCCGAGACCGAGTGCCCAAACTGCAACCCAAAATCTAATTCTTTATAGGAAAGTGCCAATATGGCAATTTAAACGCTGCACAGGGGTGAGACCCAGCAGATGCCAACTCTCTTCCCTATACAGCGCTTGCAGTCCTGAAACCCTGATGATCAATTCTATTATTTTAACAATAAATTGATTTTAAACTTCCTTTGCTGTCTTCTCTTGTACTCAGCAGTGGTCATCCAGCTCATGTGAACTTACTGCACATTGAAGCTGAGCCGCTCCCACTGCCCTTTCCAGACACAGCAGGTAGATTAATCTGTATGGAAAAATAATTGCAGAATATTAGATAGATAGGAGATAGATTTCAGCACGGAATGGCACGATGGCACCAGCAGTTCAAGGTGGCGGTAATAGTCAAGGCCGAGTGCCAGCAGAGAGGGACTCTGAGTGCCCTCCCTGGCACGCGTGCCATAGGTTCGCCATCACTGTCCTAGTGCATCTCAATGAATTAGAATATTATCAAAAAGTTAATTTATTTCAGTAATTCAATACATAAATTGAAACACGTATATATAGAGTCATTACACACAGGTGATCATTTCAAGTGTTTATTTTGTTAATGTTGATGATTATGACTTACAGCCAATGAAAACCCAAAGCTCATTATATCAGAAAATTAAAGTAGAGAGGATGAAGGGTTAAAAACCGAGCTGCTGTATTCACCAGACATCAAAGGGTGAATATAATATTGATTTATTGATCAATGTTTTTCAGAGCTCCCATAAAAACCCTGAAACATGGCAATATGCTATTGATTTTTGAAGATCTTCTAATTCATTGAATGCCCTAGTATGTAAAGCACTATGGAATTAATAGCGCTATATAAATGAATAAATAATATATTATTATGATGATACTGACAGGGATTTAGATTGTGATCCCCAATGGGGACAGTGATGATGATGTCTGATGAGCGCTGCTGTGCTCTACAAGGAAAATAAATGAATAAATATGGGATGGTTATCTGCAGCAATGCATCCATCATGGACTATTGGCCACTTGCTTCGGTTGCTACACACCCATGCAGAAATAAGATTACGCGCCCCCAGTGCCGTGGGGTGCTCAGAACCGGCCGGCAGTTCTGCTGGGTAGTCACAGGGCCTGAGGCCAGTTTCATGGCCCTGGGCATCGATTTAGAAGATTTTAGGGGTAGTGATTTAAGGATAATTGTCTCGACGCCACCCGTGGTATGCGGCTATTAGTGGCTGCTGCTGCAGTGCGGGACCTCTGGGGATGATGGATGTATAGCGGTGATGGTTTCGCTCCCCACAGGTGGAGCGGTCCCCAGGGCAACCAGGAAAGTCTATGGCGGTGGTAGGCCATTGGGCGTGCAGGACTGAGGGCACGGAATAACCGATAGACACAAGGGTCTCTGTTACCATTACTGGTGGAAGTAGCAGGTGTAATCCAGGGTACCGTTCACAAGAGATGTTGGGAGTCCAGGTGGCCTGGAAGCAAGTTGGGATTCTCCTCACCCCGTGAGTTCTGAGGCCTCCCTGTTGCACTACTCTTGGCGGGTCCTTGCTGCCTTGTAGCTGAAACTGTGACCCTCTACTCCTATATAAAGTCTCTCACCCGTATGGCAGGCATCTCGAGCCCTTCCCAGGCACCACTCCTCTGGCTACTGTCCCTGAGCTCTCTGATGCTGTTGTGCCTCCTGGGCTTGTTGTGGCCGGGAGACTTGGAATCTCCTGCCCTCCGGTTTTGGCTGCTGGGCCTAGAGTCCCTTACAGCCTCGGACTCTGGTGTCCGCTTCTGGTGCTCTTCTCTGGGGTGAGCCTGGCAACCGACTCCACTGCCCAGCCGTGCTTCTCTCCTTCTTCAGACCCTCTCTGCAGGTCCCTCATGCTGGCTAGTCTTTGTCCCAGGACAAGCCTTACTCTGCTCCAGTCCACGGAACCTTTTCACAGTCCTCTCTGTAACTGATCTCAGTGTTTCTCTACTCTACCTGGGACAAGCTTGGCACAGCTCCATTCTACAGGTCCTCTTCACAGTCCTCCTAGGAACTGAACTGACTAACCCCGCCGCCATGCCAACATTTATAGGGGAGCTCCCCTGAACTTGGGTTTCAGATCTCCCCCTTCTCATCTGGAGTCGGGAAGGTGTTGAGTGTGGTGGGCTTACTGGTGTGGATACCTCCCCTTGCTTCCAAGCACAGCATGACCCCCAAGGGAGGCGATGTCATCGTGGCAACCGCACTCTGGGGTGCCACACAGAGGTCTCAGAACCCTCATGGTTTTAGTACTGAGGGCTATGCAGTTTGGTGCTGGTGATGAGGGCGATTCCCCCCAAACAGTAGGAAGGAATTCAGCTCTTTAGGCACTTATGTCTCCTTTAAATCTGATTTCTTACCTTACTGTGTTCAGATTGCGGCTTCTGGCAGCAGCCGGAGGTTATAATCTATCTTTTTTTTCCGAAGTCCATTTCCTTACTAAATGTCACTTGGGTTCCTCAGAAATCCACCTATAATAATGTAAGGATTACTTACCCCCAACCTGCCGTAATGGAGCTGCAATAATATTGAGCTTTGATTTGACATATGAATTATACAATCAGAGGCTGAGAGCTTTCCACAATCACCGGGCAGCCGTTATATGAAGGCTTCACGGATGACTGGCACCAGTGTTTTCACACTTTTTCCTTTTATTTTTTGTTAATAAAGTTTTTATAAAGGTTTTTTTGGTCTTTTTAATTCCGTTTTTTTAATGTAGCAAAGCTAGTAATGTTCCAATTATAATCTTCAGCTTTGGTATAATGTAATACTGTGTGTAATCCAATAATCCTATTAGATACAACATAACAAAAGAAAGTATAGAAATGACCGTCCATTTTAAAGAGACCCATCTAATGTTTAAAGAGAACTTGCTGCTTAAAGACTGTCCTTACCAGGACGTAACTACAACAGGTACAGGGGTTGCAATCGCACCCGGGCCCTGGAGCCCAGGGGGCCCCAAAAGTCCCTTTGTCCTATAGAAAAAGACTAATGCTATTAAAGATGTGAAATAATTGGGGCCCCGTTGGAGCTTTTGCATCGGGGCCCATGAGCTTCAATTACACCACTGGTTCTTACCCTTCACAAAATAAAGTTCTTCGTTCTTCAAGTTCCTTTTCTGAGCAAAATCATATTCTATAAAATCTGAGTGACCGCACATTTCACAGCTGCGATTATCAAAATGATCCTGTATAAATGAAACATGGCAGACACATTCTGTACATGTAGCCGTCTCACCACAGCATGCTTTGTGATCTGTACTGAGGTTATTGTACAGGAGGAGGAGGTGAGCTGTGATATCACCTATTGTGAATGGTGGATCCTGTGTTATCTACTGTATATAGAGGTGTTATCAGTCATTGTACAGGAGGAGAGGTGAGCTGTGATATCACCTATTGTGAATGGTGGATCCTGTGTTATCTACTGTATATAGAGGTGTTATCAGTCATTGTACAGGAGAGAGGTGAGCTGTGATATCACCTATTGTGAATGGTGGATCCTGTATTATCTACTGTATATAGAGGTGTTATCAGTCATTATACAGGAAGAGGTGAGCTTGTGATATCACCTATTGTGAATGGTGGATCCTGTGTTATCTACTGTATATAGAGGTGTTATCAGTCATTGTACAGGAGGAGGAGGTGAGCTGTGATATCACCTATTGTGAATGGTGGATCCTGTGTTATCTACTGTATATAGAGGTGTTATCAGTCATTGTACAGGAGGAGGAGGTGAGCTGTGATATCACCTATTGTGAATGGTGGATACTGTGTTATCTACTGTATATAGAGGTGTTATCAGTCATTGTACAGGAGGAGGAGAGCTGTGATATCACCTATTGTGAATGGTGGATCCTGTGTTATTTACTGTATATAGAGATGTTATCAGTCATTGTACAGGAGGAGGAGGTGAGCTGTGACATCACCTATTGTGAATGGTGGATCCTGTGTTATCTACTGTATATAGAGGTGTTATCAGTCATTGTACAGGAGGAGGAGGTGAGCTGTGATATCACCTATTGTGAATGGTGGATCATGTGTTATCTACTGTATATAGAGGTGTTATCAGTCACTGTACAGGAGGAGGTGAGCTGTGACATATATAGAGGTGTTATCAGTCATTATACAGGAGGAGGTGAGCTGTGACATCACCTATTGTGAATGGTGGCTCCTGTGTTATCTACTGTATATAGAGGTGTTATCAGTCATTGAACAGGAGGAGGAGGTGAGCTGTGATATCACCTATTGTGAATGGTGGATCCTGTGTTATCTCTTGTATATAGAGGTGTTATCAGTCATTGTACAGGAGGAGGAGGTGAGCTGTGATATCACCTATTGTGAATGGTGGATCCTGTGTTATTTACTGTATATAGAGATGTTATCAGTCATTGTACAGGAGGAGGAGGTGAGCTGTGATATCACCTATTGTGAATGGTGGATCCTGTGTTATTTACTGTATATAGAGGTGTTATCAGTCATTGTACAGGAGGAGGAGGTGAGCTGTGATATCACCTATTGTGAATGGTGGATCCTGTGTTATCTCTTGTATATAGAGGTGTTATCAGTCATTGTTCAGGAGGAGGAGGAGGAGAGCTGTGATATCACCTATTGTGAATGGTGAATGCTGTGTTATCTACTGTAGATAGAGGTGTTATCAGTCATTGTTCAGGAGGAGGAGGAGGAGAGCTGTGATATCATCTATTGTGAATGGTGGATCCTGTGTTATCTACTGTAGATAGAGGTGTTATCAGTCATTGTACAGGAGGAGGAGGTGAGCTGTGACATCACCTATTGTGAATGGTGGATCCTGTGTTATCTACTGTATACAGAGGTGTTATTAGTCATTGTACAGGAGGAGGAGGTGAGCTGTGATATCACCTATTGTGAATGGTGGATCCTGTGTTATCTACTGTATATAGAGGTGTTATCAGTCATTGTACAGGAGGAGTTGAGCTGTGATATCACCTATTGTGAATGGTGGATCCTGTGTTATCTACTGTATATAGAGGTGTTATCAGTCATTGTACAGGAGGAGTAGGTGAGCTGTGATATCACCTATTGTGAATGGTGGATCCTGTGTTATCTCTTGTATATAGAGGTGTTATCAGTCATTGTACAGGAGGAGTTGAGCTGTGATATCACCTATTGTGAATGGTGGATCCTGTGTTATTTACTGTATATAGAGATGTTATCAGTCATTGTACAGGAGGAGGTGAGCTGTGATATCACCTATTGTGAATGGTGGATCCTGTGTTATCTACTGTATATAGAGGTGTTATCAGTCATTGTACAGGAGGAGGAGGTGAGCTGTGATATCACCTATTGTGAATGGTGAATGCTGTGTTATCTACTGTATATAGAGGTGTTATCAGTCATTGTACAGGAGGAGGAGGTGAGCTGTGATATCACCTATTGTGAATGGCGGATCCTGTGTTATCTACTGTATATAGAGATGTTCTCCTCCTGTATAATGACTGATGAGATGAGCTGTGACTTCACCTATTGTGAATGGTGGATCCTGTCTTATCTACTGTATATAGAGGTGTTATCAGTCATTGTACAGGAGGAGGAGGTGAGCTGTGATATCACCTATTGTGAATGGTGGATCCTGTGTTATCTCTTGCATATGGAGGTGTTATCAGTCTGTTTTAATACAGTGATAGCTGAGAAGTGATCTATAGAGAACAGGAAGCATCAGCTTAATATAAGGCTCTGTGGCCAGAAGGAAAACTGCAATATTTTAAGATATTTTGTATAAAGTGATAATGCAAACAAAAATGTGGTTAACATAAGAAATTACATAATCAACTGCTCATTTTCTGAAGACACATTTTCTTTAAACTAATTTTGAAAAGTTGCTTTCCCACTTTTGCAAAATGACCCCTGCCTGCATGTCACCGGACGGGAGCAGGACTAATACAGCAGGTAGACGAATACAAACTGGGGTGCACCGAGATAGGGACTTACAATTCTGGAGTATTTGAGCGGGTTCCTAATACAGGGGCTTGCCTTTGAAGGTTTCTTTAGACCCGCCTTTTGATAATCCCTTATTACCCTTGACCTATATTTCTTAGGAAAGTTCTGGTAATTTATCTGCTGCCTATAAATTAGAATTCTCTCCAACAAAGAGCTGAAATTGTGAAGACGCCGAGCATGTTCCGGCTCCGGTGTACCAGGTGCTAAGTCATTGACTGATGTTTGGAGGGTTCACAACCCCACAGCTTCCATATGAGGGTGGGGTGTTAGGGTGAGATCTCCTGGATCTGGAGAGAGGATGCACAGATGTTATTAAAAGCAAAGGATCTGATATTAGAAGATTTTATCTAATGCACATATGGGATAAGTGATGTGAGAAGCCCTTTGTAACGAGCGGCAGGACTAGGTGTTGATTGTACATTATTGTACTCCTCTCTGATGGTGGGTTTACACACACCAATTTATCTGTTCAATATCTGAACAGATCTCTGGTTGCAGTGAAATCATGGATACATTGCTCCATGTTGTACACAGCCACAAAATGGAGCAATGTATCCATGATTTCACTGCAACCAGAGATTGGTTCAGATATTGAACAGATAAATTGGTGTGTGTAAACCCACCATTATACATTACAGCTGTATATGCTGGAGAGAGAATTTTCCCAAAGTTAAATCTAAAGGGAATCTGTCAGCAGGTTTTTGCTTTCTCATCTGAGCAGCATAATGTAGGCAAAGTGTAATGTACTGTATGATTTCAGGGATCTATTTGCAAATGGGAGCACAGACAACACTGGAACCAAGTCTATAGTTAACACACGTGACAGATATAATGTGTTGTGCAGCAAATGATAAAGTCCATCAAACAGGTAATACAGAAAGTCTCTAGAAATAGTTCTAGCAAGATAACATAACACAAAAGTCTCTGGAGATAATTCTAACTGTTAGAAACCGATGAAGAAAGACACAGTCCAAAAGTAATAAACCACCTAAGTCCTACAAAGGGAATCCGGTCACGATATCCACTGCCTTTGTCCTTTACTACGTTGTTGTGAGGATTGTCAGTTTGGGCTGGCTCTGTCTTGCAACTCACCTGCATTTCAGCTCACTTGATCAGAACTTTACTTACGCAAGCTTGCTGCTTTATTCTGTGTCAAATGTACATTTTCCGGGGCGTGGCCTGATCATGGCGGTGTGAGGACGCGCTTTCTGTGTGCTCCGCCGGCCCGAGACATACTACCCGCAATCCCGCTATCTTGACAGCTTGATGTCACGAAGGAAGAAGCCGGAGGAGCTGCCTGCACCCCTGCAGCACCCAGGCAAGACAAAACCGGAGGCAGCCATCGCCAAGATGTTTGGAGGGACAGGAGGAAGGACGCGCGCGCCTGTAATGGCGGCCGGAGCGGGCCAGAAGCAGTCCTCTCCCCAGCCCCAGCCGCAGCCACAGAGGAGCCCTAGAAACCAGGGTTCGAGCGACAGTCCCGCGATTCCGGGAGGCATGAAAGAGGCAGGTAAATGTGCCCCATCGCATATGTCCCAGGCGATGAATCCCCATGGCCCAGTGGTGGTGGAGGAGGGAAAAGATGGCGCCGGTGAAGGAGCTGAAAACAGTGCAGGCAACACTGTGGGGTCGTCCACATTGCACACACAGCTCAGCTCTTACCAGTCTGACATGCAGGAGATCAAAGACATGTTTGCTGTGCTTCCAACAAAACAAGATTTAGACGCTCTGTTGGCAAAGATGGAAGCCTCACAGGAGAGAGCATTAGGGTTGATTAAGGAAGACATTGTCGATCTCAAGCTGAAAGCCTCCAAGGCTGAGGTTCATATGGACACTACAGAGACCAGAGTGGCTGCATTAGAGAGGGAGATTGCTCGGTCACATTCACATACTGTGGCCCTTATTTTACAAGCTGACGACCACGAGAACAGAGAGCGCAGAAGTAATGTGAGACTAAAGGGGATCCCTGAGTCTGTCACAGCTGAGACTTTACTAGACACTGTTTTCTCCATATTTAATGAGGTGACCCAACAGCCACAGGAAACTACGTATAAAGTGGACAGAGTACATAGAGTGTCCCGACCTGGCCCTATAGATCCGAATAATCCCAGGGATGTGCTCTGTAAGCTACACAATTACACAGATAAAGAGGGTATACTTAAAAAGGCCTGGTCACACGGCGAAGTGTCGATTGATGATTCATCAGTAAGCCTATACCCGGATGTATCTGGCCTCACTTTATATCTCAGACGTCAGCTGAAACCTTTACTCAGCAAGATAAAAGCAGTGGGGGCCTCCTATAGATGGGGTCACCCATTTCACCTGATCGTCCGCAAGGGTACAAAACTTTTTTATCTGTGGCAGAAAAAAGAACTGGAAGACCTATTTACTTTCCTGGATATACCTCCTATTGTACTTCCTGACTGGCTCTCTCTTGAAAATCTCCAGTCATTTCTGTCTACGAGACGAGGATCATCTCAGGCCCAGGACAGCCGACGGAGACGGAGAAGAGCTCAAGACACTGACCGAGGCCAGATAGCCTCCCGAACCACTAGCCCTAGAAGGAGAAGGCGAAGTGACTCTTGTGCTTCCTCCACCACCTGAACAGTGTTTCCTCATGTGTCCCATAAAGGGCGTGTTATCTTGTGTAAGGGAACGCACCCTTACCTTGCATGCGGTGCGTGGTTTTTTTTTTTTCACCGCATACTGAAGGCGATGATATCAGAGAAGATACCATACTGTTGGTATCGGACAAACATGTTACATGCCCTTCCTGATACATGCCTTTGTTATACAGATGTTGAGTTTGTCTTTTGACAATTTTTTCTCTCCCTGAATGACACTGGACGGGGGTCTTTCTTCCAGCCCCCTACTCATGGTTTTTGGCTATGTTGTGCTTCACACTAATGTTTGACTATGACATTGTCTTAATATTTCCACTTATATGTTTTCCTATTGCGGGAATGCGGGTTCCTGTTAATTCTATTTGTCGTATAACCCCTGAGTATTCTAGATAATGCTATGTAGGATTGTTTGTATATAATCATACCGGGGATACGCGACGAACACTATGGATATGTTTAGTCTCGGGTCTGCGGCATACCGTCTCGTGGTCTGTTGCGGTCCCTGCGGTCCCCTCTGCTTTTCTTTCAAGGGGTCCGCATTTGCTGGCTCGCCGGCAAAGACTGTTATAGTCACTGTCTCTTTAGTTCTTACACACGACTTTTCCTGTTTCTACAACTTGATTTTCTCTCTCTCATTCTTCTTATCTTTCTATTTCCCGATCTTCCGTTTTCTTTTTTCCCTCTTCCCTTCCCTTCCCTCTGTCCTTCCCTCTTTGTGCCGAGGGGTTAAGGTGAAATGACGCATTCACATATATCTGAGATTCGTGTGGGTTCATTGAATGTACAAGGCCTTCATAGTGCTGGTAAACGTTCTATTCTGTTTAATTACCTGAAATCTAACAAGATCCATGTCGCCTTCCTTCAGGAGACTCACATGTCAACAGCCAAGCCATATAAGCTTTCAGACCATTCGTATCCGCAGGCATACCACAGCTTATCCAACGACTCCCACTCGTCCGGGACTAGCATTGTCATCTCCAGGTCGATTCCTTGGGAGCTTCAGGACTCTTACAGTGGTGGAGAGGGCCGACTTCTCTTGGTGAAGGGTAAGATTGCATCCAATGTATATACGTTCGCCTCGCTGTACCTCCCTAACACTGGTCAAATTTCTATGCTTCTCCGGTTTCTGGAAAAAATGGATGAGTTTGCAGAGGGCACCTTAGTTCTTGGAGGAGATTTTAATGTTGTTCTAGATCCCGCCCTAGACACTTCGCACAGTAGGTCCTCACTATCCAAGATAAACAATAGACGCCTCCATGGAGCTCTTCATGACCATCAGTTGCTAGACGTCTGGCGCATACTCTCCCCCTCTGCCCGAGACTACACATTTTATTCCCCCGTCCACGACATGTATTCACGTCTTGATTTCTTTCTCTTAAGACAGGCAGATTTGATCTATGTAGTAGACGTCTCTATCGCCCCGATCTCATTTTCTGACCATGCACTGGTGACGGTCTCCCTTGCTCTGTCCTCCAAGATCCCGAGACAGTGGCAGTGGAAGCTTAACGCTGCTCTGTTGGAAGATCCGGGGGTCCGAGCGGAGGTGACCAACACACTAAGTGAATATTTTGCCCTTAACGTCTCCCCAGATGTGCCATCGGTGGTGACCTGGCAAGCACACAAATGTGTGGTGCGGGGGATCCTCATAAAACATGGAGCCAGATTGAAAAGGGCTAGAGATGCAGAAACTTCCGCACTTATGGGAAAACTAAGGGAGCTTGAGACGAGACACAAACGATGTACTTCTACAGAACTGGGCAGGGAACTTCTTAGAGTTAGGGAGGCACTGCGCACAGTCTTGTTAATCAAGGCAAAAGGAGTGCTATCTCGATGTAGACGACATTTCTACGAACATGGCAACAAGGCGGGCAAATCTCTGGCTAGAGCTTCTAGAGCACAAAGGACAGCCACATATGTCCCGGAGATAGAGCACCCCGTTACTCATAAGCGATCTAAGCTTCCTAGGGACATAGCTGAAGCGTTTAGAGCATACTACTCGTCCCTTTACAATTTGGACAATGTGAGATCTCCGTTGGCTTTAGATGCCCTTAAATCACGTATCAAGGCCTATATCGAGTCTTCTGGTATGCCACAGTTGTCGAACGCTGACGCATGCTCTTTGGAAGCTCCTATCACGGTACAAGATATTGCCCTAGCCATAGCCCAGACCCCTTCGGGTAAAGCACCGGGCCCTGACGGGTATACAGTGGGATACTATAAGAAATTAAAAGACATCCTTATCCCACATATGTGCACATTTTTCAATGCAATGTCCCACACTAGTCTTCCGCCTAAAGATACCCTGCGGGCCACAATAGCAGTAATACCCAAGTCAGGTAAAGACCCTCTGCTACCAACAAGTTATCGCCCTATATCTTTGCTGAATGTAGATATTAAAATTTTCGCAAAGATATTGGCAGATAGACTCTCCACGTTTATTCCGGGTCTGATACATCCGGACCAGGCGGGATTTGTCCCCGGGCGTGAGGCCAGGGACAACACCACTAAAGCAATAAACCTGATACAGACTGCCAGAAAGTCAAAGATACCACTAATGTGTCTATCCACCGATGCGGAGAAGGCGTTCGATCGCGTTCATTGGTCTTTTATCGAATCGACGCTTTCCCACATCGGTCTGGGTAACCAGATGCTGAGCTGGATACTTTCTTTATATTCGGTCCCATCAGCGAGTGTGCGAGTCAACGGGCTTCTCTCCGAGCCGTTTGACATTTTCAACGGTACTCGACAGGGTTGCCCGCTGTCTCCGCTAATCTTTATTTTGACGCTGGAACCTTTTCTACGTCGTGTCAGGTCCAGTGGTGATGTCTCTGGTCTACAACACGGTGGATCAGAATATAAGATGGCAGCTTACGCTGATGATCTTTTATTCTTCATCACGAAACCTGAATTGTCTCTCCCGAATTTGCTGAAAGAATTGGAGATATACCATACTCTCTCCAATTTCAAGATCAATAGAACAAAATCAGAGGCCCTAAATATCTCATTACCTGATGTGCAATACCACAGACTTCGGTCTACATTTACTTTCCATTGGGCTAACAAAGCACTTAAATATCTGGGAGTCATGCTGACAGCTGATCCTAAAAACCTATATAGTGCCAATTTCCCCTCATTGCTTAGTGCAATCGAGTCGGACATGGAGCGTTGGATGAAGTCTACCTTCTCGTGGTCTGGCAGATGCCAGTTATTTAAGATGACTATACTCCCCAGGATTTTGTATCTTTTTCAGACATTACCGGTTTCCATCCCAGCGTCTTTTTTTAAAATACTAATGAGGATGCAGACCGCCTTTGTTTGGAACAGAGCGAAACCTCGATTAGCGAGAACCCTGATGTCCAGACGGAAGGAAGACGGGGTGTAAATTTACCAGATGTCAAACTATACTACATAGCAAGTCATCTCTCCAGAGTTGTGGACTGGTGCAGACACCAGGATAACAAATTATGGGTTAAGATCGAACAGGACCATTCCTCTTACAACCTACAGACGCTGCCTTGGGTGACCCTCCCTAAAAAAGAGACGCTCTGGGATCATCCGACTATAGGAGCCACCTTGAGAGTTTGTAATCTCCCGTTGGTTAGGGCTTTGATGTTACCGACCGACTCAGCACAGACCCCGGTCTTGAGCCACCCTAGGTTTGGCCCTAGCGTAGGTGACTCTGTTTTTCAGTCATGGATTCAATCTGGAATAGACAGAGTAGTGACCCTGGGAGACAGATCTACATGGCCGACTTTGGAAAGTCTGACTTTAATCACGCAACCGGTTCCCCTGGGTTTTTGGCGATGCCTTCAGCTAACTCATTACCTTCGTGAGTTGCCCTTAAAAGCGACATATAAACTTACCAAGACGCCCTTTGAGATCTTGTGTACCACGACGGTGAGTAGCAGACATGCACTATCTCAGATCTATTCCTATCTGGTTACACAACCGGACCTACCGACCCCACACTTCATGCTCTCATGGGAAAGGGATTTGAGCCTGATTCTCTCTACAGAACAGAGGAAGAGGATCTTTAGCTTAGCTCACTCCTCATCCATCTGTTCCAGGTTACAGGAAGCGAACTACAAAATACTAACCCGTTGGTATAGAGTACCTGCTGTGTTACATAAACTCATCCCGTCTGTTGACCCTAAGTGTTGGAGGTGCGGGGAGGCTGACGGTACATTGCTACATATTTTCTGGGAATGTGATAGACTTCGGCCTTTCTGGACGAGGGTTATAGAACTCATTCGGTTGGTTACTGACTTCCAGGGAGAGATGGGTCCTGGTCTACTCTTGCTCCACCACTGTGAGATCCCCACAACCAGATATAAGCGGTCACTCCTACGCTTTTTGGTGATGGCAGCTAGGTCTTGTGTCCCGTTACTATGGAAGACGGAGACAAGCCCGACGGTGGCGATGTGGATATCAAAGGTAAACGACTTAATGCACCTAGAAGACTTAACGGCCTCGGTACACGACTCGTTTGAGTCTTTTAAACAGACATGGTTCTCCTGGATGAGATTTATGGACACGGATGTATATAAAGTTAGTAGAGGTTTCTAATTGATTGACGATTCTCTAATGCTGTTGCAGCCGAGCTCTTTTGCCCCTTGAGGACGGGAGGGAAGGGCCCCCACTCACCCAATCTCCAACCCCTCCTTCCCTTCCCACCTTCCTGCATTCTCCCCCTGAACCTACTTCTTTCTCTCTTTTCTCTAAATTTCCTACTATATTTTTATCTTTTCTTTGTGAATAATGTTTATGTTTTCAGTTACGTCTCGCATATGTTACACAACGGACATACATTCGGGACAACTATGCTGTCCAGAGTGTTGTCTCTTCTTTAGTATGTCTTTCATATGATTTGCACAATGGGAGACGTTTGTCATGTCTTTACTCTGTATACTTATACCGTTTGAAAATAAAATAAAGAATTCAAAAAAAAAAAAATGTACATTTTCCTTTGGATGTGTACGATTGATCCCTCTGTGCTCTGAGCCAGACCCTGCCAGATTAGTTACCTTACCTGGACTTGACTCTCTGTTTGTGACCTGATTCCTCTTTCTGCCTGCTCCTCTGTATTTTGTTTTGGTCTCTCTGGTTTCCTGACTTTGCCTTGAATTGGTCTCTGCTTCTGAATATCCCTAGCTCATACACACACATGAGGGATTCCTGCTCCTTATATCTCTATATAGCACATGATCAGAAGCAACAGCACTATGAAGGGCAATACACATCAATACTGAGCAGTGTAGCTGTGAAATCAGCACTGATTTTAGCTAGACACAAATGAGTGTATAACTTGGATAGCACTTTCTCCAATGTTATACTATAGGGCAGTGCTTTCTTTCATGCTGATTCTGTATGAGAAAAAAAGTTCAGCATACTTTGTTTGGCAGCGTATAACGGATGGCGTGAACCCATTCAAGTCTATGGGTGTGTGCAAAACATCGGACTGAATTTAGATAACATGCGAGTTCAGGCTGATTTCTGCAGACTCACAGAATGGAGATTTAGAACTTTTGTTCTTCTCCTGACACTCGGCTCAAACTCTGATCCTAGTGTCATTAATAGAATCGGAGTCCACAGCCTAACGATAAAGTATCAACAGTGTGAATGACATTATAGAGCGGTACTGAGCAGTGTGTCTGTGTAACCAGCACTGGGTATAAAAAAACAAAGTAGCTGTTCCGAACTCCATCTGTATTTCTATCACTGTGCCCCTCCTGTAATCCAAACCTTCAGGGAGCTGGCTGTCCATCTTATTTTTGATGAAGATGGATTTTAGCAGCTTTTAAGCATGAATGCTACATTACAGTTTGGGAGGTAGAGGTGGAGAAATGGCTCATAAGTGGAGAAGCATCATTTTTGACAAAGAATACTACTGTGCAAAAGTTTTAGGCAGGTGTAGAATAAATATTTGAAAGTAAGAATTCTTTCAAAAATAAAAGTGTTAATATTTGCATTTCATCAATTTACAAAATATTAAGTGAAATAAACTGAAAAGTAGAAAAGTCGTTGCCGTTTTGAAGCAATTGATGGTCACAACAGACACTGATTTGTCTTGGGTTTTTCTTTTGTTCATTCACTTTGCAGGATGTTAATTGATAAAAATAAGCATGAACACTTCTATTTCTTATAGCTTTGCAGCTTTTTTTCTACACTTGCCTCTCCCTTTTGTACAGTGCTGTGCATGATGACAGGTTCTTATTCTCAGAGTCATCAGGTGTCACTGGGACACAAGGGAATATTGAGATTATTTGTCTGATTTGTAGAAAAGTTTCTGTACAGGGAGATAAAAATCTATTCATGGTAAAATTGTCCTATGTCAAGATAAAAAATTCCCAGATATCACTGTTTCCTAATGTGACAGAATAAGGACGCTGACACTGGGGGTACAGGATAATGACACTGACACTGGGGTACAGGATAAATGGACACTGACAATGGGGTACAGGATAATTGACACTGACAATGGGGTACAGGATAATGACGCTGACACTGGGGGTACAGGGTAATGACACTGGGGGTACAGGATAATGACACTGACAATGGGGTACAGGATAATGACGCTGACACTGGGGGTACAGGGTAATGACACTGGGGGTACAGGATAATGACAGTGACACTGGGGGTACAGGATAATGACACTGACACTGGGGGTACAGGATAATGACATGACACTGGGGGTTCAGGATAATGACAGTGACACTGGGGGTACAGGATAATGACCTGACACTGGGGTACAGGATAATGACACTGACACTGGGGGACAGGATAATGACACTGACACTGGGGGACAGGATAATGACAGTGACACTGGAGGTACAGGATAATGACACTGACACTGGGGTACAGGATAATGACGCTAATACTGGGGGTACAGGATAATGACACTGAACTTGGGGTACAGGATAATGACACTGAAACTTTGGGTACAGGATAATGACACTAACACTTGGGGTACAGGATAATGACACTGACACTGGGGGTACAGGATAATGACACTGACACTGGGGGTACAGGATAATGACACTCACACTTGGGGTACAGGATAATGACACTGAAACTTTGGGTACAGGATGATGACACTGACACTTGGGGTACAGGATAATGACACTGACACTGGGGGTACAGGATAATGACACTAACACTGGGGTACAGGATAATGACCTGACACTTGGGGTACAGGATAATGACACTGACACTTGGGGTACAGGATAATAACACTGACACTTGGGGTACAGGATAATGACGCTAATACTGGGGGTACAGGATAATGACACTGAAACTTGGGTACAGGATAATGACACTGACACTTGGGGTACAGGATAATGACAATGACACTGGGGGTACAGGATAATGACCTGAACTTTGGGTACAGGATGATGACACTGACACTTGGGGTACAGGATAATGACACTGACACTGGGGTACAGGATAATGACACTGACACTGGGGTACAGGATAATGACACTGACACTTGGGGTACAGGATAATGACACTCAACTGGGGTACAGGATAATGACACTGACACTTGGGGTACAGGATAATGACACTGACATGGGGTGCAGGATAATGACACTGGGGTACAGATAATGACACTGGGGTACAGGATAATGACACTGGGGGTACAGGATAATGACACTGACACTGGGGGTACAGGATAATGACAGTGACACTGGGGACAGGATAATGACACTGACACTGGGGGTACAGGATAATGACAGTGACACTGGGGTACAGGATAATTACACTAATACTGGGGGTACAGGATAATGACACTGACACTGGGGGACAGGATAATGACACTGGGGGTACAGGATAATGACACTGGGGGTACAGGATAATGACACTGACACTGGGGGACAGGATAATGACACTGGGGGACAGGATAATAACACTGACACTGGGGGTACAGGATAATGACACAGGGGGTACAGGATAATGACACTGACACTGGGGGTACAGGATAATGACACTGAAACTTTGGGTACAGGATGATGACACTGACACCTGGGGTACAGGATAATGACGCTAATACTGGGGGTACAGGATAATGACACTGAAACTTGGGGTACAGGATAATGACACTGACACTTGGGGTACAGGATAATGACAATGACACTGGGGGTACAGGATAATGACACTGAAACTTTGGGTACAGGATGATGACACTGACACTTGGGGTACAGGATAATGACACTGACACTGGGGGTACAGGATAATGACACTGACACTGGGGGTACAGGATAATGACACTGACACTTGGGGTACAGGATAATGACACTGACACTGGGGGTACAGGATAATGACACTGACACTGGGGGTACAGGATAATGACACTCACACTTGGGGTACAGGATAATGACACTGACACTTGGGGTGCAGGATAAGGACACTGGGGTACAGGATAATGACACTGACACTGGGGGTACAGGATAATGACACTGACACTGGGGGTACAGGATAATGACACTGACACTTGGGGTACAGGATAATGACACTCACACATGGGGTACAGGATAATGACACTGACACTTGGGGTGCAGGATAAAGACACTGGGGTACAGGATAATGACACTGGGGGTACAGGATAATGACACTGACACTGGGGTACAGGATAATGACAGTGACACTGGGGGACAGGATAATGACACTGACACTGGGGGTACAGGATAATGACAGTGACACTGGGGGACAGGATAATGACACTGGGGTACAGGATAATGACACTGACACTGGGGGTACAGGATAATGACACTGACACTGGGGGTACAGGATAATGACACTGACACTTGGGGTGCAGGATAAAGACACTGGGGTACAGGATAATGACACTGGGGGTACAGGATAATGACACTGACACTGGGGTACAGGATAATGACAGTGACACTGGGGGACAGGATAATGACACTGGGGTACAGGATAATGACACTGACACTGGGGGTACAGGATAATGACACTGACACTGGGGGTACAGGATAATGACACTGACACTGGGGGTACAGGATAATGACACTGGGGGACAGGATAATGACATTGGGGGACAGGATAATGACACTGGGGGACAGGATAATGACATTGGGGGTACAGGATAATGACACTGACACTGGGGGTACAGGATACTGACACTGACATTGGGGTACAGGGTGATGACACTGACACTGGGGGTACAGGATAATGACACTGACACTCGGGGATACACAATGAACACTTGGGGTACAGAATACTTCCACACTAAAATGCTGAGCCATGATACAGTGACAGTTGGGATAATAATAAGCGGTTTAGCAGTAAACAGTCTTCCTCTGTATTGAGTATTCAGTGAGTTAATATTTGAGAAGCTGCAGAATTTCCTATCCAAGGTCGCAGAGGCTCCATCGCTGTCCCTGTCACCCCTCTCTCCTGGCTGCAGAGCTCTTGGCTTTCTTAGTAAGTCATAATTTAGATGTCATTTACAAACTTCCATTTATTCCCAGAGCTGATTTCTCCTTTCAGAGATTCCAGGCTCTGAGCTCTACTAACTGAAAAATGCATCAGTGAGACAGGGGGACGCACTGCTGGAAAAGTCCAGGACATTAATCATCATAGATATGAGGGGTCCGCATACATCTACCAACAATACAGGCATCTGCAGAGCTGATTACAATGCATTTATTAGCGTCTGTAATGTTACAGCTCATTATCTGTCACTTGCTACTTATCCTTTGCTGTCTTTCACTTATCAGTTTTGTTTCTTTCTCTTATACAGCAGCCTCCAGTTCTTGTTATGAGTCTTAAATGATGAGTGTAATTGTGCATTTTTCTTGTTAATTTAATGCATAAGAAATCAACACACATTACTTCCTCCTACTATTTTAGGTATGCAGTTGATCTTTTTCATAATAGGTGTGTACACTTTTGCAACCATTCGTTCCTTTTCCCCATCATCATCACAAATGAAAAATAAAGTAACTTTGCAAATAGCTTTGATAAAAAATATCATGTTCTGACTCAAGACGCCCTGTCTGAGGCTACAGGCACAAAAGGGCCATCTCAGACAGACTAGGCACAAGCCGCTCTGTTAGGCAGAAAACTTGCCACCCTTTACCCTCATATGGAGTCCAGGAGATTTCTGCCTTTGGAAGGTCCAGAGACAGGAAAGTCACCAAGCAGTGTCAACGCAGCGTTCCAAACGCATGCGCACTGCGCTCCCATGTTTAGCATGGGAACGCATGGTGCCTGTGTTTGGCTGCGTTCAGATGCGCATAATTTGTGGGCCCTCCTCCACCCTCTGAACGCAACATGTTGTATTCTTTGTGCGTTCACGGATGCTTGTTTTATCAGCAAGCGTCCGCAAGTGCACAAACCACGCATTGAAGTCAATGGATCCGCAGTGTCCTCCGCATGACAGCGCAGGAGAACGCTGCAGATCACATTGAAATGTCTCCCAGTGGCCGCTGCTGATCTCCCAGGAGATCAGCGGTGGCCACCGGGAGATCAGCCGGAGCAGCCACCGATGTCTCGAGCACGGCCGCTGCCAATCTCCCGGCGGTGTCGGCGCGGGAGATTTGAAGAAACAGCTGATCTGACAGCTGTTTAAATCTCCCGTGCCGATATCACCTCTTCAGTGTCAGCTGTCAGATCAGCTGTTTCTTCAAATCTCCCGCGCAGACACCATCAGGAGATCAGCAGCGGCCGGGAGGAGGAGATTTCCACCACTGGTCTCCGCCTCCCGGCCTCCGCCAAGGTCGCTGATTGGCTGGCTGGGCTGCATACTAATATGAACTCATGCGGAGAATCTCTGCTGCGTTCACATCAGTATGGCAGCGTTTTCAATGTGTGCCCTCCACATGCAGACACAAACGCAAACGTGAAACCGGCCTAAGACAGAACACTAGTCAGGGAAACCAAAAGCTATTTCTGGCAGCTTCCAGCAGAAAGCTGAAGGTATTAGTGGGGTGTGGCACTTTCCAATAGGTTGAAGCTAGGAGTTAATGACTTCAGCTGGACAGCACACACAAATCTTCTCTGTCAGACGGTGAAGCACTGCAGGTCCCAGCCACTCTAACCTTAGCGGATGGGCAGAGCCTGCGCTCTCCAGAGATTCTGATTCCAACTTCTCTATCACCAGCGCCACATACAGGGTGAATATGGCGGAACCTGGTTACAAACGTAGATGTCACAGGAGCAGACTCTGGTAGAGATGTGACATACAGCTGTTCAGCAGAGTGATGCATCCCCATAATTAAGGATTCAAATTGTCTATTCAGAGAGGAAGAAGGCTTGATCTCTAGCGTCACCTATTGGAAGTAGCAATCCTAAAAGTCAGTATTGACCCTTTAAGAAGCCTTGTAATATGACTTAGGATAGAAATGAATAGAAAAGTCAGCTCACCACAGCAAAATATGGTATGTACAGAACCATGTCCTGATAACACATGTGGAGAACATCAAAGAATGCAGCCAGCGTTCGAAACGCGTTGCTGGGTTTCCTATTCCCCACATTTTTTCCTATTTGATTTTAAAGTATATTGGTATAAGATTAGTACATTTTAAGGAGCTGTAACAATTTTTTCTTACTGTGAAATAATAACCAAACCAGAATCTCAATTTGTAATAGTCCGAAACACTTTGTCTGCAAATTGAGATTCTGGTATGGTTATATGACAGTCATATGACAAAGCTCGTTAAAGGGTCGATATTGACTTTTTGGATTGCTGCTTCCAGTAGGTGGCACCAGAGGTCAAGTCTACTTTCTCTCTGAAGAAACAATTTGCATGCTTCCCAGAGGAGCATTGTGGGCTTTTAAGTCTCCTTATACTGGCACGTCAAGACTGTTGTCAAAATAGTTTTTTTTTATAATTATTTTGCATTGCATTTGAGTGCACTCGCAGTGAATGCAGACACGCGTGTCCATTGTGTACAGGTTTTGTATTCTTCCATGCACAGTCCTCTTTTGTTATGGATGTTGCTAATGACGATGCCTGTGAATGGTTTTATAATGTCCTCCATTGCTCACAACCATGGAAGCAGCGTGACCTTTAATTTGTCCTCCCGGCTGCCTTAGCCGAGTTGTTTTCTGCTTGTAGACGAGGCTCGCACTCGGGGATGCAAAGCTGTCTGCCGGTGACCAAGCCATACATCTGTGTCAGGCGCAGGCTTGTGCTGCTGGTGTCAGGAGGCTGCGTCTTGGCTCTCCATCAACTCGGTGGTGTTCGCTGCCACGGCACGAGGAAGAAGAAAGCACAAACTTTACAGTGATTGAAATGCGCAGACATTTGCTCTCGTTCCTTTGTGGCTCGCTGCACCAAGTTCAGGCTCTGGTAATAATCGGTGGCTTATGGCGGCAGCTGAAAACGCACACAGTACGGAATAAATGGCAGAGATTGAAGAAGACCACCGATGGAGAAGACCCTGGATTCTGCCCCAATTATAAAGCAATATGTCAGATAGGATAGAAATGGAGCAGCTATTACCAATGTTAGGGGAGTCAATTGCAAAATTAATGCAAAAAAAGCCTTATCTATATAATTGCATTGTACTAAAATAGCCTGTGCAACGACCTGCGTGCCCGGATGCCTCAGGGGCTCAAGGGCCAGCAATTCTCCAAGGCACTCTGCAGTGGAGTCATGTCTTCTGACTGTTCACTCCTTCACACCAGCTTTAGGCGATTTGAAATTTTCTATTAGCAGGTTCCTACTCGCCCATAAATTGTAGTTTCTGTAACCTAGATAGAGGCATTAGGAAGGGACCCAGCGAGGAGATGCACCTTGACTTTGGCTGCTGGGCTCACATACTACTGGCCTTTTTCATGGGCTAAGTGAATTTTTCAGTGTATTTCCTTAGCAGTAATGCATGTTTATATTCAATGGTTGCATATCTTAGTGTTTCAGAGGGTGGCTGTTTAGTTACTACAGTTTATTCCATGTTCAGTTTTGCACCTGTTCACACTTGATTGTTAGGAAGTGTCATTTTTTTCCCTTCATTTCAAGAACAATATATTGGCCCTTTACAACCTAAGAGCTCCTGAAAAGCACAATTCCACCTGCTTTGGAGGATAGAAATGGTTGCACCAACGATATGTCTGCTCCTGGCCCTTAGGGACTGCTGACTGGTCAGTCCAATTATTGAAAGGATTGTTCCCGTCTTATAAAGTAATTACCATGTTGCATACTTTGTGCTGGGTTTTTGAAAAAGTGCTGTGTCCATGCATCAGTTTTGCCGTACACAGCAGTGCCCCAAACACATCATACATACAGGAGAAACGGGATCCAGCCAAAATGATCACTGTGACCCTTTCACTCTTGGTCTAGGAGGTCTCGGAGATCTAACCCCACAATCATAATGTCATGGCATAGCCTAGTACCGATGGGAATGCCCCTTAAAGGGCTGCTCCTCTACTTTTATACTGATGACCAATCTATAGGGTCATGTTTGGTACATTGTGATGATGATGCAAGATCTGCAGACTCTTGGGATAGACAGAATGAAGGCAGCTCCTTGTTTTCTCTATCACATATTACAGATGTGTAATTCCTAATTTCCCCTATTGTGGCGCTGCAGGTACATAGACCATTTGCTGCTCTGTTCCTCCATGGATCATGCCGAGCGATAGGACGCCTTGTGCTCAATGTGATGGATTGTTAGAGGATCCATCTAACAAAAAGGATCCTCCAAACTGGAGGCCGCCTGGAGACTATTTTATAAAAAAAACTATGATAATCCCTTTAATACATTGTGTATCTTTCTTAAAGGCACGGTGTCCAGCATTGGCTCATTTTCAGTATTTATTGCTCACAGGTACTTTGTATACATATATAAAATGACACAAAGCTCTGATGCGATGATTGTCGGGGAGGCACCTCGTGTTTCTTTCTGCTTTATATACGGTGCATTATCTTTCTATATTTACTCACACGGGTGATAAACAGATCACCATAAATCCCAGAAACGTCGAGAATCCTCAGTTACATCTCAGTTTCGGTAACACATGGAGAATATTTACACTGTGGGCAATGTGCTGTGTAACTGTATTATGTGCGAGGCGTCTTGTGTTTGGTGATCACTTTTTGATGGTTTTCTGCTTTACCTATATTAAAGAGAATCTGTCAGCAGGTTTTTTGTCTCTATCTCTCTGTCTGTTTCTGTCTGTCTCTCTGTCTCTGTCTCTACACAGCGCTATACTCTATATACAGGTCCACACTACATGCTGTATTTGTGTATCCATATACTGTATGTAAATAGTGTGGACTTGTATATACAGTAGAGTGCTGTCTGTGTATACAAGACGTACAGCCATCAGTCTCTGCATACTGCCAGGAGTCTCTGTGTAAATGTCCTGCACAGTCTCCTATGTGTATACATCCCGCAGCAGTCACTAATGTGCATACATCTCGCAGCAGTCTTTAATGTGCATACGTCTCACAGCAGTATCCATTGTGTATATGTCCTGCAGCCGTCTCCATTGTGCATTTGTCCGGCAGCTATCTCCATTGTGTATACGGCTAGCAGCAGTCTCTATTGTGTATTATCTATTGTGTATAGCAGGAGTCTCTATTGTGTATTCTCTACTGTGTGTATAGCCAGCAGCCGTCTGCATTGTCTATATGGCCGGTCCCATAGCCGTCTCCATTGTCTATACATCCTGCAGCCATCTCTATTATGTATACAGCTAGCAGCTGTCTCTATTATGTATTCTCTATTGTATATACAGCTGTTGTGTATTGTGCAGTCTTGTGTGTGTGTAATATACAGTGTTGGCCAAAAGTATTGACACCCCTGCAATTCTGTCAGATAATACTCAGTTTCTTCCTGAAAATGATTGCAATCACAAATTCTTTGGTATTATTATCTTCATTTAATTTGTCTTCAATGAAAAAACACAAAAGAGAATGAAGCAAACAGCAAAACATTGATCATTTCACACAAAACTCCAAAAATGGGCCGGACAAAAGTATTGGCACCCTCAGCCTAATACTTGGTTGCACAACCTTTAGCCAAAATAACTGCGATCAGCTGCTTCCGGTAACCATCAATGAGTTTCTTACAATGCTCTGCTGGAAATTTAGACCATTCTTCTTTGGCAAACTGCTCCAGGTCCCTGATATTTGAAGGGTGCCTTCTCCAAACTGCCATTTTTAGATCTCTCCACAGGTGTTCTATGGGATTCAGGTCTGGACTCATTGCTGGCCACCTTAGAAGTCTCCAGTGCTTTCTCTCAAACCATTTTCTAGTGCTTTTTGAAGTGTGTTTTGGGTCATTGTCCTGCTGGAAGACCCATGATCTCTGAGGGAGACCCAGCTTTCTCACACTGGCCCTACATTATGCTGCAAAATTTGTTGGTAGTCTTCAGACTTCATAATGCCATGCACACGGTCAAGCAGTCAAGTGCCAGAGGCAGCAAAGCAACCCCAAAACATCAGGGATCCTCCGCCATGTTTGACTGTAGGGACCGTGTTCTTTTCTTTGAATGCCTCTTTTTTTCTCCTGCAAAACTCTATGTTGATGCCTTTGCCCAAAAAGAGAGAACATTCTTCCAAAACGTTGTAGGCTTTCTCAGGTAACTTTTGGCAAACTCCAGCCTGACTTTTTTATGTCTCGGGTAAGAAGTGGGGTCTTCCTGGGTCTCCTACCATACAGTCCCTTTTCATTCAGACGCCGACGGATAGTACGGGTTGACACTGCTGTACCCTCGGACTGCAGGGCAGCTTGAACTTGTTTGGATGTTAGTCGAGGTTCTTTAACCACCATCCGCACAATCTTGCGTTGAAATCTCTTGTCAAATTTTCTTTTCCGTCCACATCTAGGGAAGTTAGTCACAGTGCCATGGGCTTTAAACCTCTTGATGACACTGCGCACGGTAGACACAGGAACATTCAGGTCTTTGGAGATGGACTTGTAGCCTTGAGATTGCTCATGCTTCCTCACAATTTGGTTTCTCAAGTCCTCAGACAGTTCTTTGGTCTTCTTTCTTTTCTCCATGCTCAATGTGGTACACACAAGGACACAGGACAGAGGTTGAGTCAACTTTAATCCATGTCAACTGGCTGCAAGTGTGATTTAGTTATTGCCAACACCTGTTAGGTGCCACAGGTAAGTTACAGGTGCTGTTAATTACACAAATTAGAGAAGCATCACATGATTTTTCTAAGGGTGCCAATACTTTTGTCCACCCCCTTTTTTATGTTTGGTGTGGAATTATATCCAATTTGGCTTTAGGACAAATCGTTTTGTGTTTTTTCATTGAAGGCAAAGTAAATGAAGATAATAATACCAAAGAATTTGTGATTGCAATCATTTTCAGGAAGAAACTGAGAATTATCTGACAGATTTGTAGGGGTGTCAATACTTTTGGCCATGACTATATAATAGAGAGAGTGTAAAAAATGAGCAAAAACAGCACAAAAACATAGTAAAAAGTGGACTTTATTGCCCAATGGTGTGGGCACGCATTGGGCAATAAAGTCCACTTTTTTCTATTTTTTTGTGCTGTTTTTCCTTTTTTTACTCTATTGTAAGGAACCATCTGGATTGCTGGTTGGGAAAGCTTTGCACATAAATTGAGGTAATTTTTGATGCGGTTCCAATTTTTCACTATAAATATAATTTATGTTTGGGTGGAGGCGGATCATGGGTGGAGACTAGGTGCAGTCTCAGGGGGCCCCAAACGTTTGGCAGTCAGGTGCCCAGATATTCCTAGTGGCAGCCCTGGTCTCTTCCATCTCCTCTGTGGCTCTCACTATGCTGTTGCTAGTTATCTTCATTTCTCACTTCTGTTACAGCTTATACAGGTATACAGAGAGGAGATGTTTCTTTTTAGGGCTGGCATGTTTTTGTTTACTAATGTATGGGCAAGTAAGTGCCAGTACGCATAGTGCTGGCAGGCTGCTCTGAACCAGAGTCGATGACTGGTAACTACAACAGCTTTGGGGCATAAAAATAACCAAGGTATGTGCTCCATACCCAGCCAGGACATAAGAAACACTAGAGCTTCAAGTTTAGATAAAGTAGGTCTGGAGATGTGTTTCATCTCTCTATATAAACAGTATTGTTTCATTCACTGACAGCAAGCAGAAATCTTGAAAATGCAATAACAATAAAGCATAAAGTATATTCGAAAGCTGCAGCCCTTCCATATATACAGTGACTGATGCTGAGTGAATTGAGTTGATGTAAAGGCAATAATGGATTTTCCCATTGAGCGCTATGGGCTGGTAAATGACCAAATGTTCATATCTGGTCCTCTTTGCATTCACCTGGCTCCTATGTAATGCACTATGTAGGGTCTGTTACATGCATCCTCCCTTTTGTAGACCACGTCTTGTGTTTTACACCCAGAAGAATAGACGTCAGTGTGTTCTTGTTTGTGAATCCCAGAGTTGTAGGTTACAGAAGTGACTCCGGTAATTAGAAGGTTTTCATGGCAGTGGGAAGATCTCGAGCACCGGGGAACCTCATGTAACCTTCCGTCATTGTCACAGGGTAGATGAGAGGTTGCGGTGACTTTGTGAAGGTCAAGATGAGATATTGAGGTGAAGCTGCGATGGGGGCGCCTCTGAGGACTCACTGTCCTGCTGATCGGAGATGATGTTTTCTGATTCTCCTCTTCATCCCTCTTCTTCCCTCCTGACCTCTATCATCATTATCAAAAGAACATTTCCTCCTAAATCGGGAACATGTATTATGTACCGAGTCCAAAACACAGACCCTATTACGATTCACAGCTGAGGGTCTGCTACAATTGTATCAAGTCATAACAGTCCTCTGAGATAAACACAACAGCAGAAGACATGGCCTTGTTACAATGTATCCATCCATCCAGGAAACTGATCCATTGTAAAGGCGTCTAGGCCGGGCACAGGAAGGAGATCACCGACATGGGGGGGTTCAGTGGAAGGAATTTTATTGGTATGCATTTCATGGATGATCCATCTTCTTCATCAGGCACAGACTGTTCTTGAAACGCGTAGCCAATAAAATACCTTCCTCTGAACTCCCTTGTGGGTGATCTCCTTTCAGTGTCTGGACTTTCCCATGGATCAGCCTCCATTCTCAGCTTGGTATCTGCACGCTGTGAGTCTGCGGTCAGTGCAGATAATGTACTGGTAGAGGGTTCAGTGTGTTCACCATTATTGTGTATGGGGTACACAACTCTCTGAGGTATCTCTGCCTTCCATAGTTCCCCTTTGCTGTGATAGTATGCGATAATCAGACTCGCCATTTCAAGCCAATGGGTCCAACAAAATATCGCACAGCACACGGACAGCGTAAGGAGAGCGATTTTAGCGTGGTATTTCTCATGCTTAAAAAGTTAGAATACAGTAGATATGATAGATAGAATAGACAGATCAGGCTTACCTGCCTCCCGCTGCTACTTCCGGGGCCGCCTATTAAGCTAATTGCATATTTAATGCACTGTCAGAGAAACAGCCAATCAGAGGAGCTCACACTCTGTGGGAGCCTCTGTGATTGGCTGTTGTAGTCAGAGTGGATTTCCTCAATCTGACTGGTGATTCTGCTTGGTTGCCATACACATTAGTGTATGGAAACCAACCTGACGTTATAGGGTGTTAAATAAATAAAATAATTAAAAAAAAAATGTGTGGTGCTTCGCAGTATTTATAAGTCCAGCCCAATGAAAGCCCGACTGCTGCGAGCTGCCACCCTTCAGCTGCTTAATTATCACTTGGCTGGCAAAAAATAATGCATGTGCTCCACCCTATTTTTAATTGCCAGCCAAGCTGAGGGCTGGCATTCTCAGCGGGGTGAGGGCCCATTGTTTTAGGGTCCTCCCATGCTATAGAATAACAGCCTGTAGCCACCCCTGAAAATGGTGCATTTATAAGAAGTGCTATTTCCAGGCGCCTTACCAGGCTCTTCCAGCAGCCCTGGTGGCGGTGGCACACTGGGTAATAAGAGGTTAATACCAACTTTGTTTTACCAGCTGGAATTAAACCCGAGATTCTTAATGTCAGGCCAAGTTAGACCCGGCCATTAAGAATCTCCAATAAATGGTTAAAAAAAATACACCACACAGGTAAAAAAATGATTTATTAGAAAAAAATACCCAGACACACTTAGGGACTCCATCTTTATTACTCCCATTTAAAGCCGTCCAACGATCCTGGTATTCTGTCTTCTCTCTTTTGTCTTCTCTACAAATGATGCAGCACTTCTACATCCATCACACAGCAGGGGGCAGAAGTCCTCTCCCCTTACGTGTGATCCGTGAATGAGACTGCCGGTGTTAAGCAGTGATGTCACCGCTGATACCGTTGCCATAGTACCAAAGATGCAGTTACTATCATAACAATGATCGGCGTCCATGTCACTGCAGCTGCAGTATGAGCCAACTCATACACAGCCGCAGGAGTTAACTCTCTGCTTATCTTTGTGTTGTCTTTTTTTAAATAGGACCTGTCACCACCCTGCTGCATGTCACTGTAAATGCAGCACTGAATGCAGCATGTCTTCTGCTCTCAGGGAAGGCGTCCCCATGTGTCTGTGTACCTCAAGATATAGCCTTTGTAGAACTTACAGTTAGAAGCCATGGAGGCAGTCACTGTGGCTGGAGGTAGCTTGATTGACGGTGGCCATTCCCTCCACCTCTGCCTGTCTGTGTGCCGCCTCTTGCCATGCTGTTTATGTTTTGTCAGGGCAGGACTCTGGAGCTGACGTCAGGACAAATGATTTGCATGCTGTGAGTGACAGGGAGGAGGAGGGCAAAGCCAGCACAGAGAGGCAGGGCCAGAGATGAATCTTATTACAATATCATGCCCATCAGGGCGTGATAAAGGATCATGGAGGCTGCAAACCAACACGACCAGGGGGACTATTGCATATAGCCCCCACTTCATTATCATCCTAATGAGTAACTATAAAAATGTTTTTTTACAATATTGAAAACAAGCATTTAGCAGAGAGGGATAGTTATAATGCTAATAGGAAGGTGCAGGGACATGTATTGATAGGTTAGGTGGCTTTTAGGAGGTGATAGGTTCCCTTAAACCATTTATTGGAGATTCTTAATGGCTGGGTCTAACTTGGCCTGACATTAAGAATCTCGGGCTTAATACCAGCTAGTAAAACAAAGCTGGTATTAGCCTCCTATTACCCAGCGTGCCACCGCCACCAGGGCTGCTGGACAAACCCAGTAAGGTGCCTGGAAATGGCGCTCCTTATAAATGGGCCACTTTCAGGGACGGCTGCGGGCTGCTATTCTTTAGCATGGGGGGCCATAAAAACAATGGGTTCTCAACACGCTAAGAATACCAGCCCTCAGCTGCCTAGTTTTACCTTGGCTGGCAATTAAAAATAGGGCAAAGCCCACACATTTTTTTGCCCTCCTAGAGAAAATTAAGCAGCTAAGGGTGGCAGCTCGCAGCTGTTAGGCTTTCATCGGGCTGGACTTAAAAATGCTGCAAATCCCCATGTGTTTTTCTTCTTATTTATTTATTTAACACCCTATAACGCCAGGTTTGTTGCCCTACACTAATGTGTATGGCAACAAGCAGAATCACTGTCCAGATTGAGGAAACGCACTCTGACTAGAACAGCCAATCACAGAGGCTCACACAGAGTGTAAGTGTCTGTGATTGGCTGTTTGTCTGACAGTTCAGTGAATCTGCAATTAGCTTAATAGGCGGCCCTGGAAGATACAGCGGGAGACTGGTAAACCCAATCTAGCTATTCTATCTGTTTATTCTATTCAATCTGTCTATCCTGTCTACTCTTTTCTAACTTTATAAACATGAGAAATGCCATGTTAAATATGCATTGCACTCGGACACCACACAGATGACACACGGATACCACACTGATGAGAAAAACCCGGACACTTGCATAGCAGTTGGATGCCACACGGATCAAAAAACGGACGTCACTTGTGCAACTCTCCTGGATGAGAATCAGACCATTATTTTCACGCTAGTATATCCCTACCCTTAGTCTCCAGAACACACAACTGTAACGATTCTCAGCTGTGGGAAGTATTAATTCTGCACAGGTTTACTGACGTTGAGTGTGAACGAGAATGTTCCTGTTAACTGACAGCAAGCAGAGATCTTGAAAATGGTAAAAAGTTGATCAGTTTGGCATCTTCTGATCAGTAGATTAAGAGACTTAGCGTTGTGGGAATAGCACTTTACCATTTGATGCTTTAGCTTTGCTCATCTTTCTCCAGATGTAAATTAATTCAACTGCTGGGCCCTGTGATCAGTCCTTAATTACAGTCGGCCACATGGTTACTACAGTGGATCGAAATGTTTATCAGTGACTATATTGGCCATATGGTCCGGTATTATCTAGATAGATGGGCCGCCTGATTTGCCATTATAATGGTCCAAATTGTTGACTATAACATAATGGACAGCATGGTTGACCATTGACTATAATGGGCAGCATGGTCTTACATTGACTTTAATTAACCACATGTTAATCAAGTGATTATAATGGACCATAGTGCAGACTATAATGGGTTATAACAAAAGCCTTGACTGTAGTAGGTTGTTTGGTCATCATTGATTATATGGGCTGCATTGTCCATTGACTGTAATAAAACATATAGTTGGCAATGATTATATTGGCTTTAATGGGCCACATTGTTGGCCATTGACTGTAATTGGACATGTGGTTGGCATTGATTATACTGGCTTGTATGGCCACCATTTTCATTAATGGCCACATTGTTGGCATTCACTGTAATGGGATATATGGGTGGCAATGTCTGTACAGGCTTGTATAGCCATTTTTGGCTTTAACTGGCCACATTGTTGATATTGACTGTAATAGGACATATGGTTGCGAATGACTATACTGGCTTGTATGGCCATTGTTGGTTTTAACTGGCCACATAGTTGGCCATTGAGTGTAATGGGATATATGGTTGGCAGTGACTTTACAGGTTTTTATGGCTACCATTGGCTTTAATGGGCCACATTGTAGTCCATTGACTGTAATGGGACATATGATTGCCATTTGCTATACTGACTTGTATGGCCACCATTGACTATAATGGACAGCATAGTTGACCATTGACTATGATGGGCAGCACGCTCTGTCGTTATCAGTAATCGACTGAGTTAGGCAGTTTCTTACAATGAGCCATTGTGTTGGCTGATTACTATAAAGGACCATGTAATCAGCTTTGACAACCATGCTCCATATGATTAGCCATCGACTATAGCCGCTTTTATGGTCCCATTGATTATAATGTACTGCATTGTTGGCCATTGCCTATAATGAGTTATCAGAAGATGAAACAGCGTGGCCCTTCTCGTGTTCCCACCGTTACTCCATTGCAGAGATTGTCAGGTCGTTCTCACATGGGTCACCTGAATCGGTCACACTCTTTATATTCCAGCAATAACAAACGCGGCCCCTTTAATTAAAAGCAAGTGAGAAAAACACTCAGAACCTTTTTTTGGGTCCTTTTATTAAGATGTCAGTAAGTTTACAAGCAAAACGGCGTTCAGTGATAAAAAGACAATTTCAGGATCTGCCCTACCAACAGCGACAGTAAAAGTAGAAAATGTTCCGGAGTTATGTGAAGAAATAATTGTTTTCTACAAAGCGATTACAGCACGTGGCGCGCGGTCCGGCCGCCGCACTTTTAATTAATGTTGCTTTTTATAATCAGGAAATCATTTTGTGCATTAATGTGGTTTAATAAACTATCTGCCTGTATTCCTGCTCTCCCTCTGCTAATTAATTTTTTGCCATGTAGCTCCCGCCGCTTACTAAAGAACGCTTTATAAAAGTCGGACGCCGGATAGTGCAGAGCAGGCAGTGCCGGCCGGTGCTGTAGGGGGAGGGAAGGATTAGGGGTCGTCGAGTCTAATTTTAATCAACTTTCTTTTAGAATTTCACATTATTTGCAAAATCTTCACTGGCAGTCAGTGATAAAAAACAACGTTCAACCCCAAAGTGAGTCGCCCTGTCACAGCTGAGGTGTTGCTACATTGTGTCAGTGAGAAAGCCATGGTAAAACACACTGCATTTCAGTGGTTGAGGTTCTACTTAAAGGAGTTGATCAGTACTAGTATAATATGTCCACTTTTTTTTTAATTTAGTTTCCTTCTCCCTTAACCATTGGAAAGCAGACGCGTGGCTCTACGTATCCAGGGGCCCCATAACTTCGTGCTTTGCCTCTATGGCCATCTTGAAGCCTTATTTTGACACAGTTTATCACTTTTCTGAGTTCTGGTCTTTTTAGTCCATTAATACTTAATTTCCTTTGAGCAAAGTTCCGAATGTTTTTTGCTAAAGACAAATGGAACGTTGTATCGTTTGCAAACTGTGAGTCCCACGTGACGGAGGAGATTTATGTCCTCGCTTCCGTCCCACCTGCGAATGGGTTTTATATCGGGACCAACTGGGAGGACGAGGCTCAGTCTGTGTTTTGTTGACGGGTCCCGGGCAGGGAAGCCGGGCAAGGTATCAGCAATGCCAACGAAGGTTAACAGCTTATTTTAATGTACTTGGCTCATCACTGTATTCCCGGACACGGTGAAGGACACTGGCAAATCAATTCCCCAAACTGCTGCTTTGTGCAAGGAGCCTCAAAGTAAACGGTTTTCTGTCATCAACTTTATAAAAGTTCTCGGCTCCTTGACCAAACTGCAGCTTACTCTATGTGACGGGACCCGTATCAAATGTGACCAACATAGATTTATTAATGATTAATTTCTTAAATGAAAGGGGTTGTCCAGGACTACAATATTGATGATAAGAATAGGTAATCAATATCAGAATGGTGGGGGTCCGATAACCGGAACCCCCACTAATCAGCAGGTTGTGATCAATAGGAACTGAGCTGCAGTACCTAGGAACAGCCACTACCCAGCATATGGAGCTGTGTGTCTTTTTATATTCTGTATCTCTGGGTTCGTAAGACCTGCTAACAGCTGATTGGTGCAGTGCCGGGTGTTGGATCCCCCTGAACACATCAGATTGAAGGTGGTCTTATTCCTAGTGTTGTCACTGATCAGCTCAGATCTCATTCACTTCAATAGCACCTGAGCTGCAGTACCGGAGAACAGTCACTAGACAGAGTATGGAGCTGTGAAGTTTCGCCTTGGTATTTTCTGTTCCTCTGGGGTTGTAAGACCTTCTAACAGCTGATTGGTGCAGTGGCGGGTGGTGGATCCCCTCTTAGGATATCAGCTTGAAGGTGGTCTTACTCCTAGTGTTGTCACTGATCAGCTCAGATCTCATTCACTTCAATAAAAGCTGAGCTGCAGTTTCTAGGAATGGCTATTACACAGTGTATGGAGCTGTGATGTTTCACCTTGGTATTTTCTGTACCTCACGGGTATATCGATCACCTATTTTATGTATTTGCCATCAATATAGCCATTCTAGACATCCTGTTTAATACAAAAAGATGGAAGCGTGATGTATGTTTGGGCGCTGAGGTAAGGAAGATCTCTGATGTTGGCTTCTTTTCCGGACTTTATTAAAATAATTGCAGTTATAATTATTCAAGCTTAAGGCTCTCAAAACCCACGATGCATTTCGACGTGCACACACGTCTTTCTCAAGTGAATGAGAGCCCTTCAATTCCTCCTATCTTATATTCCCACCCCTCAGTTATCATTGGTTCCTATTTTTAACTCAATAGTTACCACAATACCAGGTTACCAACCTCACTATAACACGCATAATTTAAAATACATAACATTATAGCACCATCATTACAATTCATTCCATCAACAAACATTATATAAATACAAAATAACCAATTTCCATACACTACCATTAAAAAATTATTATTAATAAAACAGGAATAGTTCTTAAACGATATACGGTAGTACATCAATATGTATTTATAAATTTATTAATAATAATTTTTTAATGGTAGTGTATGGAAATTGGTTATTTTGTATTTATATAATGTTTGTTGATGGAATGAATTGTAATGATGGTGCTATAATGTTATGTATTTTAAATTATGCGTGTTATAGTGAGGTTGGTAACCTGGTATTGTGGTAACTATTGAGTTAAAAATAGGAACCAATGATAACTGAGGGTGGGAATATAAGATAGGAGGAATTGAAGGGCTCTCATTCACTTGAGAAAGACGTGTGTGCACGTCGAAATGCATCGTGGGTTTTGAGAGCCTTAAGCTTGAATAATTATAACTGCAATTATTTTAATAAAGTCCGGAAAAGAAGCCAACATCAGAGATCTTCCTTACCTCAGCGCCCAAGCATACATCACGCTTCCATCTTTTTGTATCATTCTGACTCCCTATGGGGAGAGTGGTGGAGTGAGCTGCAGAGGAGGGAGAGGACCTGAGAAGACGTCAGCTGGATCAGCCCCTTTACTAGACACGTGACGCCGCCCGGCACTAGTGTTTCCCCGGAGAAGACCTCGTAGGAAGCACGAGGACGGAACCGGAGGATTCCGCTGCTTCATATTAATAAGCTTATCTACGGGCTGTGGTTTACAACCAGACCAGGTGAGTTTAAACGCAAAAGAACCGCCCGTTAACAGCCCCATGTGTACAGGCGCACTACAAGCTGTTGTTGTTTTTTCTTTACAGACATCCTGTTTAAGAAGGTCAGTGCTCCTTTATCCTGATACATATCTCTTGCATGGGCATAGGAAAATTGTATCTGCCTGCAGCCACCACTTGGGGAGGTTCACTGCATACTGTATTATTATGGAGATCAATGTGTATACAGTATACAGTTAGCTCCCGTGTTAGATGGGGTTGTCCAGAATGGTCATTTTGAGGCCCTCTTATCTAAGGGGCCAAACAATGTGCCAGAGCCCAGCCCTTCCAAACAAAGCTCTGGACTGCTGCGTATATACCTCGCCTGTCAGGTGCCCTTTGTGTCCACCTTTGAGGGATGCTTGTTTGTGCAGATGATGGGAGCAGCTCTGGGCTCGGTCACAGCATCTTCTGCTTTAATCTTCTTAATCTACTAATAAATCTCTATTGAAGACGGAGGAATTGACTTTGTTTCTGGCCGGAGAGACTCCCTGCTAACAATCTTCCAAGTAAACATCTAATTAAAGAGTGAAGATGGGATTGATGCTGTGTTTGACTCCACCTGGACTTGGTTTTGAGGTCTTCGCTTTGTAGACTTAGTTTTGCTGCCTTGATTATGTTACAGTCACCCCACTAAATTGCTTTTCTTGTTTTCATCCTCCTTGTGTTTCATGTATTAAAAATTATTAAAATTTAATTAAACGTTCTGCAGTTTTCTGATGCACTTTACTTAAAATTCTTCAAAGTTTCCCAGATTTTGGCTTACTGTAGGTGAATAGAAGCATTCCATCCACCAGCTGAAATCCAATGCAAACCTTGTGTATTTGCTACAATAGTATCCATACTGTAATGCCTCAGGATTTGATCCGGCGACCCTATGCTGTGTGATCGGCTTTGTTTTCCCCTGAGGCACAACGGGTTCAGTCCCTGTCTGAGTGCTGATTATCTTTTACCTTTGTTTCTTTTCTCTCAGAAGGTGTTTTCATTTGTCATTAAGTCTGCCTTACCACAGTGCGGGAGCGGCTATTTATACCTTCCCCTTGCTGGTGTTCTCTGCTGGCTATATTTCAGTGTGGATCCTTCTTGGACTTTCAGTCATACTGACAAGGATTTATGCCATTTAGATAGAGACCAACTAAGATTATTTTCTTCGCTGCCTAGTCTGTCTATCCTTCTCTTTTTTCCTGTCAAGAGTAGACGTTCCTTTTTTGCAATAAGTGCTTTACTTTTCCACTTTTTTATTCATGTTCTATGTTTTCTCACTCTGGGATCTCTTCCATCTCTGCACACCTTCCTTATTCAGGGTTATAGTGCTCTCCATCTCTTTCCAGTTCTTAAGGCGATACAAAGAACACTCAACAACTGTTTAGGCAGCCAGGTCTTAGTTGTCTTCTAGTTTTGTGGTCAAGGTTATTCCAGTCCATGCAGGTGCCATTCTGTCGCCCCAGGGTGTGGGGTACTTGGGTAACAGGCCGCAGGGGGGGCTAACTGTGTCACGGGGAATGGCGGCCGCGCCTGATCCCGTGTCCTGGGGGCTATTCTCTTTAAAAAGGGGTGATATTTACAGGGGATTATTTACAAAGTTAGTTGTTATGATGCCACCTGAAGTTCCTGGTGAAGTAGCACCAGCACCGCCACAGTCCTCCGGAGGTCGGTGGTATTACGGCTGAGATGTTATAGTCCTCCGCAGGCAGGACTGGGACCTCCGGGGCAGCAATCCTGTGAAAGGAATAAGTTCATGGGAAAGAAGATGCAGCAGAGTCGAAGTCACTTCACTCTGGGTACTTTACTGGAACTTTAGCAGCGTTGTTACAGTCCTCAGTGCAGTAAGATGTTATATGACAAGTAGCTAGTGGGTGGTTGCAAGCGGATCTCAGGTGGTACGATGGAACCCTCAGAGTGTGCCTTTTTCTTTCTTTTCTTCCTGCTTCCCAGTAGTTTTGTGTGAAGTCTGACCCCATAAAGCGGATCTGGCCTCCTGCTGTCTCTCCCTCTTTTCGCTCCCATCGGGTTACCCTTTCTGGACTGCCGAACCTTCAGGCGATCCTGGTACCCTCTTCTGGTCGCTTAAGAGTCTGGGCAGTATATATATACCCCTAGTTCGCTGGATTTTCTGTGGTCCTTGGAGGATCCCACAGCTGCGGGCTCCGGTGCCCGGTAAACTGCCGGGGTTGGACTCTCTAAAGTCCCTCTTCTCCCCCAGGCTGGCTGTCTGTGCCTGGTATTTTTGTTAGCCTTTCCCGAGTCCTAAGCCGAGAGATCCTCCTTGCTCCCTCAGGCTCACCGCCTGACCGCTAGCTAAAGGACCTCCTTTGCCCCTTGGAGGTGGTTTTATTCCCTCCCAAGTACCTCCCACCATGTGATCTAGTGTGGGGGTGCTTGTGTGTAGGTTCCACCCATCAGCCTGTAATATACTTGCAGCTGGAGTATCTGCACCCCTTTTATGGGTGCAGTACCCCTCTGTGTTGCCTGCTCTGCGGGGCGCCACACCATCAAAGACTGTGCACCTAAGAGCTTTATTCTGTACAGGAATTGGTTGGGTCAGGTGTCTTGGTTTAGAGATAGGCCATATTTCCTGTGAAGGTGGTATTATATACAAAGCAGCATTCTGAGCACTCCTTCATCTATAGTGGAGAAAATAGGGATATACCAAAACTGCAACAAGTATATGAATGTAGGTGTATGAAGCAAGGCCAATCCCACTAGTTGGTCACGCCCGCTCCGTACACTTGTATAGAGCGAGGTTCTGGCCAGGAACATGCATACCACATAATTGCGGTCCATTCCTGGCTTAGAAACCGCGACTACTTGCTGCGCACAGTGCAAGTGCTGGCAGGATTCATAAACCTGTTGTTACATAGATTGACTACACAATTAGCATTTTAGACCGGCCAACCCTTATAACAATAATACAGTTTTTGTAGAGATCCAATGTGCCAGTTATGAGAAATCAAGCATGAAAGTCGTGTGAATTATGTTGTAAATGCACAGGAGCATTTGGGAGAAGCAGTAACAATGGATTGCCACGCCCCAGTGCACTTCAAGTCTGATTTGCATATAGCTGATTTGATATGACTGTCACAAATAGTTTCATTTCTTTTGAGAGATAATCCCCTATACCAGGGGTGGGGAAGTCCAGAGCTTAAGGGCCACCAACAGGGCTTGTTTTCATGATTTCCTTAGCATTGCACAGGGGTTTGAATCATCACCAGTGCAAGTGATTATATTATCACCTGTGCAATACTAAGGAAGTCCTGAAAACATGACCTGTTGGCAGCCCTTGAGGCCTGGAGTTCCCCACCCCTGTCCTATACAGTCACCACTACTTCCATACATAAAACATTTCCTTTTGCAGCCAGTCTGAGATTGGAGTTTATTTTTGGAGTCAGCGATTTGGACCCATTTTGAAGCTCTGAATCATTTTTGCAATGGTCTCAGGGTAGCAATTTTTTCCCATTGGGATGGATTGCAGTAATTTGGTAATTTCTCACTTTGCAGCTCTTGTTTGATACTTCTTAGATGTGTCTGAATGAGCACTTACCTCCATCAGTCGTCACACTGGATTCTTTCTTCTTCTTATCGGATGTCATCATAGTTTGCCAATCCTTTTTACTTTGACTTGTCCTGATATTTCCAAAGCAGAGACGCAGCCGTCTTGGGACATTCTGGGACATTTTCTATCATTTTGACCTTGACATCTTGACACTTCCCGGGAGGACTTGTCTCATCATCTCTGGGCCGAGATACCAAAATAAATAGCCGATCCCCTGATACCTGTGCTGCTAAACGTTTCTGTGCCATCCATGGATAGCGCCAGGGCTGTGTGCTGTTTGCATCCATCACACTCGAAAAATAAATGATAGTTTATGGCCATTTCGCTCATGAGATTGTAGGACACGCGTGTTTAATACAGAGCGGTAATTCATCAGCAGCTGTCACACCGCCTCATTCTTACTAAAATGATGGAAAACGTTCAAGCAGCTTATTATTCAAAAATATGTCAGAAAAAGATTATTCACCGGGCGGAAAAGACCCAAGGTCGTCCTTAAGTGGGGATCTCTACAAATAAATCTTTATCACTGTATAAATGAAAAGTTCTACAACTTTCTAATATATTTATAATCCTTTGCGCTTTTGTTAGTTTATCTACCAACTCTCTAATGTAGTTTGATTCATTGTTGCATTTGTGCGTTTTCAGAATCCACATCTTTGTGGCCAATTCAGTATTTGCAACTTTTTAAAAAGTCACAAAAACTTTCCACAAATGTCCTCCAGATCTCCCGCCCCCCCACCCTGGAGGGAATATTTTTTGTAAGCCAGAAATTTTTGTACAAATGTCAGCATTGAAAATATAAAAAATTAAAGTGTAACAGCTGTCTACAGTTTTATGTAAAAATAGTGTAGTGCAAGTGATTATAATAAATCTTCAAATATACTTCATAAGTGAAATCTGGAAGAAAACCTTTCAAAAACCTTCCTGAATATGCCCCTGCTAGGCTGTTTCTAAGCCTGAATAATGCTGGTTGTCAGGGGAATCTGTGTTCAGCTCCACACACTGAATACGGCCATATAAGGGGGGGGGGGGCTACACAGCTTTCACACTACACCTGATCAGTGTATCTACAGTGTACCTTGTAAGGTTATCAGCACTCCACCCCTGTGACCTTATCTCCTCTGCAGTCACTTAAGGGTATGTCACACGCGTCAATATCTCCTGCACGATCACGGCTGCACGTGACGTTGCAGCGATATTGATGCGTGTGACATACTGAATCAACCAGCGATAAATCGCTGGTTGATGATCGCCAGGTTTTAGAATCTGTCCTAAAACCTGGCGATGGTTTCCCGGTGGACACGCAGCATCGCTGCGTGTGACACCGGAAGTAGCGATATTCCAGCTCCCAGCGCCTCTCACAAGCGCTGGGAGCTGGTATCCAAGGTAAACTGCGGGTATCTAGGCAGCGCGCGCTGCCTAGATACCCGCTGTGTACCTTAGATACCAGCTGGTGAGCGGAGGAGGCTGGTAACTAAGGTACACATCGGGTATCTAGGCAGCGCGCGCTGCCTAGATACCCGCAGTTTACCTTGGAGACCAGCCTGCTCCCGCTTCCAGCAGGCTGGCAGCGGGAGCAAGACATCGTGGAAACGATATTTAAATCGTTTCCATGATGTCTCTGGTCAATTGATCGCTGGTGAGTCTGTCTGTGTGACAGCTCACCAGCAATCAGCCGTCAATGTCGTCAGCGATCATCTCACTGACGACATTGACGCGTGTGACAGGCCCTTTAGCTCTGCTCTGTGCAATCAGCTGATAACACCGAGCAGAGTGATGTGAATGGAGAGGAGATAAGGAGCAAAGCCGCTGTGAACAAAAGAGTCAGATAAGACCACAGGAGCTGTGTGCTAACAGCCTGATCTCAGCACTGTCCCTGCCTGAGGTAACCTGAGTTTCTGGTCAGCTGTAGTGTGAATGCTGTGTAGGCCGCACCCTCCCCCCCCCTTATATGGTCATATTCATGTGTGAAGCTGAAGACGGATTTCCATGACATCCAGCATATCTCAGGTACAGAAATAGCCTAGTGGGGACATCTTCTGGTAGGTTTTTGAAAAGTTTTATTTCATATATCACTTATGAAGTATATTTAAAAGTTTATTATAATTGCTTGTTCTACATTATTAATAAATGAAAATGTAAATGACTATTACACTTTAAATTCTGCAATATTCACTAACCTGCATGAACCAGAATTTAATGCTAGAAACGTCAACAAGTATCACAAGACAAAAACAGTCATTACAATAAAATGATGAATTGGGCAATAACGTTCCCTTTTCTCATAATAACCAAAAAACTCTTGTTTTGTTTTTGTTTTTCAATAAATCAAATGTACCCATGAAAATAAGAAACTTTGTAATATATATTGTCGGAGAAATCTGGCTCTTTCTATTTCTTTGGATGATTCATTGTCAAAACTCTCAATCTGTAGGTGAAATCTGTCTTCCCTGAATATAGGTTTCTCCCATTACTGAGATACGAGATGACAGTAAGTTGGTGATTATAAAGTTCTATGGATAACGGTAAGGCTACGTACACACTGTGCGTTTTTCATCAGTTTTTTCTGGAATCCTTTTTGATCTGTTTTTGATACGTTTTTGACTACTGCGTTTTTTTCCCATAAACAATGGCTTCAAGGGATAAAATGGAGGAGAAAAGAATGGATCACTAATTTACATGCTCATTCCTTTTATGGATGTGTTTTGTGGCCCGAAAATGGATCAGTAAAAAGCGCAGCGTCAGAATGGCATTTCTGAAAACTCATTGACTTTGCTTGGAATTAGTGGATCGCAAAAATGGATCAAAAACACACTGTGTGAACTTAGCCTAACTGTCACTTAAGGAGAACTTGCAGCAGAATGTCTGTATCACCTCTAGCTCCTCCCCCTGTGTCACCTCTAGCTCCTCCCCCTAGATATAATTTTAAAAGCATTAACTATCATCTCCTATCTCAGTAATGGGGAAATCTGTCTTCCTTGAATATCATTTTTTTCCCTATTACTAAGATAGGAGATGATAGTTGGTGTATACAAGATTCTATGGAGAACTGGAACTGTCATTTAAGGAAAACTTGCAGCAGAATGTCAGTGTCTGCCTCTAGCTCTTCCCCTTCAGGAGAATTTGCAGCAGAATGTCTGTCACCTCTAGCTCCTCCCCTTCAGAAGAACTTGCAGCAGAATGTCTGTTACCTCTAGCTCCTCCCCTTCAGGAGAATTTGCAGCAGAATGTCTGTCACCTCTAGCTCCTCCCCTTCAGAAGAACTTGCAGCAGAATGTCTGTCACCTCTAGCTCCTCCCCTTCAGAAGAACTTGCAGCAGAATGTCACCTCTAGCTCCTCCCCTTCAGAAGAACTTGTAGCAGAATGTCTTTCACCTCTAGCTCCTCCCCTTCAGGAGAACTTGCAGCAGAATGTCACCTCTAGCTCCTCCCCTTCAGGAGAACTTGCAGCAGAATGTCTGTCACCTCTAGCTCCTCCCCTTCAGAAGAACTTGCAGCAGAATGTCTGTTACCTCTAGCTCCTCCCCTTCAGGAGAACTTGCAGCAGAATGTCTGTTACCTCTAGCTCCTCCCCTTCAGGAGAACTTGCAGCAGAATGTCTGTCAACTCCAGCTCCACCCCTTCTGGAGAACTTGCAGCAGAATGACAGTGTCTGCTTCTAGCTCTTCCCCTTCAGGAGAACTTGCAGCAGAATATCTGTCACCTCTAGCTCTTTTCTCTTTATTTTACACTGGCTACTAGAGGGCCTCAGTGCTGCACAGTCTGATCGCTTGTCCTGTGTACTGATGAGCTGCAGCACTTCAGTACATAGGAAAGTGATCACTGTCTGTGGATGCTTGTGCTCGCCAGGCATCCACAGGAAGTGATCTCAGACAGGTTCTGGGATCATTACAGGACACCGTGCTCTGCAGGTGACAGATCGAGATCCTGTGATCACTTCACAGAATCTCCAAGCACAGCGGGATCCAAAGGGTTAACACTGCCGATCAGAACGCCACTGTTAGATACATAGATCAGCTGAGATGTTGGGGGGAGGATGCGAGTCTGGGAGGCGACCTATGACATACCTGTGCGTCACAGGTCATAAAGGGGTTACATGAAGGTTCATTAAAATTCACTTTTAAGAAAATCACCAGATATTAAACTTTTCTTTATCATTTTTATTTTGAAATAATCAATTGAAATATAATTTCTTACATGATAATACATCTGCTTTCTCTCACGTGTATCATTAAGTGATTGCATCTGGTGTAACCCGGAACTGTGGATTCGCTAAAGCCGTTGTTCAAAAATACTGCAAAAAATATTTTTATGTAATACCAATTTTTCTTTTTACCCATAAAATTAGCAATGGACTCATTTAATGTTGATTTAATGGATGTGTTGGCATCAAAAACAAGAGGCAGCAGAAAGTGATTATCTAAATGAGTGTTTGATTAAGTTTATGAACCGTCGCCCCTTCTGTCTCTTCTCTTTCTGGAATCGGCAGGAACAGATCATTCGGCAATAAAAAGAAGTTTCAGCTTTTTTTCTAAAAATATAAAAACAGGGAAACAATAACTAGAAAAATCTATGAGGCTCGGATGTCAAGAATTGTCATTAAGATCTGCACAGTTTAAAGAGAAAAATCCCAGAATATCAACACAACAAATTCACTCCCTCCCGCAAAAAAAAAAAAAAGATAATAGGAAAATCAATTTTGGGACTAAGGGGAATATCCGGCTACCGTGTATGACTGTGACGCACAGACCAACGATGTCAGGTAACCACACAAAACAACAGACGGAGAGACACCGGGGGAAAGGAAAAGCAGTGGAGGGCCCTGCTCATTGGGAATTGGGGAGAGGTGACCTCCTGCACTCACCTGTGACTGTGCCCTGATCTCCCTACAGTCTCTATACGGGTTCTTTCAACCCGTCACCCAGCAGGATACCTAGTCCATCACTGGGCCTGATGTTAGCCTTCAATAGGGAATGGCCAGCGGGGGCACTAGTCCCAACCGCTGCACTAATAACAACCAGAGGGAAGGCGAGACAGACAGGGTAACAACACAGCGGCTTCACGCCTTCTGTCACGCTCCTTGACAGCAGATTGCTTAGCAGTGGACCGCTCTCCAGAGAACTTCATTCTCCTCAGGAAGCTTGGCCAGGAATAAGTTCAATCACTAGCAAAGCATACTGGAAGCATGTGACTATATAAAGGGGATGGGAGTGATCACAGAGTATCCACACCTGGTGAGGAAAAGGAGTCTGCTAGCAGCAGAACTGGCATTACCTGCTGAACTGCCAAAGGAAGGAACCACATGTAATATGAAGTCACAATATAAGAATGAGACAGAGGTCACAAACCAGTCACAAGTCTCCAATGTAAGAAAGACCACCGTGACAGATATTCACAGGCAGTGTTGGACTATAGGGAGGTTCCAGGGGACGGTGACTTAGCACCACAATTATAAAGGCGGAGGCTTGGCTTAAAAGCAATCTGTCAGTAGGGTTTTGCTAACTCATCTGACAGAAACAAAACGTAGAAATAGAGACCCTGAATCCAATGATGTATCACACAGATTACTGGCTGCAGACGTTCTATCACAATCAAAGAATTGAGTTTTAAGCATGTAGCAAAGCTAAGAGAGCTGCCCCCATCCACACCAGGCTCTCTATAGAGATTGTGCATTGGCAGTGAGGTGTCAATCACAGCAGAGGGCGTGTCTGACTACAGTGTGCATGAATTTCTAGTCCTGTAATGGTAATCACTGGGTAATAAACCATTTAGTTTAGGTAAGCAATAGTACACACACACACTAATCAGAGGGGCACAGTTGCTTTTCTTTTTTAACCCTTACAGCATGTTGTCCTCAGCATGCTGAGCAAAAACCTGCTGACAGATTCCCTTTAAGTTGACCTAATGGGCAAAATGAACTTTGAAATCCCGGTACTGGACTAGCCAGAGGATCAAGACATCATACAAGTGAACTTGCACAAAGAAGAAAACCCGATTTTTATTTTTAAGGGGCCCAGTTTTTAAAAATGTATTTTCTTTTAATAATTGAGTTGTAGCCACAAGAATCTTCCCCATCAGATCTACATGACAGTGTGAAGCCACCTCCATCCTTTGCAGCCGACGTTATTAAAGAGGAGCCACTACTTTAATAATACATTGATATCTTGCACAACATACGATGCAAGAGAATTTCATATCATAGTCCATTTGCTTCAGAAATGAGTGCATATGAAGCCATTAATCACACGGCCGCGGCTTTATGGTTCCACAGATGTCTGTGTGACTTGGAGTCCAAGAGTCTGATCCAGACATATAAACCAATTCTGAGAAGCCCCCACAGTGCAGGGACCCCGGAACGTTTACTCCACACAGCACCGGATACATGCTAATCCAATCCCTGGAGAATATGGAGGTCTGGTCATGGTTATTGATGCTCCACTAAAAGCCTGGAGATCCTAAACATATACAGGTGTATTTCAATTACTTTTGGCACGACCAGAATTCATAATAATTATTTAGAATACCTTCTAGATCAATATTATTACTGGCGTCCAGACTTCTAGGTTACCTAATTATTAATAGTAATGCTTATTTATATATTGGATTATACATGAGATGGTTAATGGAAAAGGCCATAGAATAGAACAAGGAGCTTTTATTTTTGCTTCATCGACTACAGAAAAACCTTCAACTCTGTTGATCACAGAAACTTTGGATTACAATAAAGGATATGGGTGTGCCGCACCATCTCACCAGCCTCATCAGGAACCCTAAAGGTACCTTTACACGCCGCCACAACAGGATGGATACCAACGGCAACTTCACGTGCACGAGCACGGGCGAACGGTTACCAACGGGAACCGCACCCTCTTTACACGCCGCCACAAGGTGCGCTACGCTACGCTACATTTACAGCTAGCTACATCGCCGGGTGTCTCAAGTAGCCATCTGTAGCTCAGCGTACCTCATTTACACAACGCTACAACAAGCTAATATGGGCGGACCTGTGCAGCAGGGACAGCACATAGGCGTGCCACAATTGTGGATTACAAGACGTCCGTACGGTGATAGGACAAAGCCAGAACATCATGATTGGGCAGGCATCGCAGGAGGCTGGTTAATACAGCACGCTCGAGCAATGTGTAGTGTGACTGGTCAGCTCCTTAAATATGCCGCCCTATGCAGCGACTACCAATCGTCATGCAGGAGCTTCCACCAATGATCGCAGATGGGGCGTGGTAACACGGAGCCTGGGTGACGCCTTAGCTACATTGCAGCTACAGCCCCGGGTGTCCACAGTTCCCTTCTGTGGGTTCTTTACACGCCGATACAGCTCGCTACAATCGGCGATGTTGCCATCTGTTTATGGGCAGTGCACGGATACAGATGTATCTGTAGCCGGCTGTGTCGTCCCGTCTTTAGACGCCGCTACTACGGGCGATATTGGCGCCACAAGCTACATTTGTAGCCTGTAGCGGGTTGTATGCATCCTGTTGTGGCGGCGTGTAAAGGTACCATAACATCGACCAAGAAGCAACAGCCCGAACAGCACATGGTGACACAGCATGGTGCAAAGCAGAGCAAGGCATCAGAAAAGGCGGCATCCAATCATTTCTCTTCAATTCATATACAGAATGATTTTCAGGAAGAGGGAAGGTGGAAGACTCGTCAACATTCTAAGATACATAGACGATACAGCACTGATAGGAACAAGCAAAGATGGAATGAAGGATTTATTACAGAGGGTCAAGATGGAAAGCTCCAATATGGGACTGCTATTCAACACAAAGAAGACAAGGATATTGATTACTGCCAGGTATGACCGGGACACACGTGAGATAGACGACAACGAACTGGAACTGGTAAAAAACTTCACCCTACTCTGATCAATGATCACTCAAGATGCAGCGATGATAGCCCAGTAAACCATTGAGGTAAAACATTTTTTAAGAACAAACAGGGATATGTTTTACCTCACATTTTACCTTCACACTCTTCCTGTCAAGGGGATGTGGTTTCATCAGACACAGGGACACATATATAAGATTATCTTAGCACAGGAGATGTGGTATGATCAGACCATGTCCCTGTACGGTCAGACACATCCATTACACAGTACATAGCAGGGAAACATATATAAGATTATCTTAGCACAGGAGATGTGGTATGATCAGACCATGTCCCTGTACGGTCAGACACATCCATTACACAGTACATAGCAGGGAAACATATATAAGATTATCTCAGCACAGTAGATGTGGTATGATAAGACCATATCCCTGTATGGTCAGACACATCCATTACACAGTACATAGCAGGGACACATATATAAGATTATCTCAGCACAGAAGATGTGGTATGATCAGACACATCCATTACACAGTACATGGCAGGGACACATACAGTGCCTTGTGAAAGTATTTGGCCCCCTTGAACTTTTTAACCTTTTGCCACATTTCAGGCTTCAAACATAAAGATATAAATTCTAATTTTTTTGTTAAGAATCAACAACAAGTGGGAAACAATCGTGAAGTGGAACAAAATTTATTGGATATTTTAAACATTTTTCACAAATAAAAAACTGAAAATTGGGGCGTGCAATATTATTCGGCCCCTTTACTTTCAGTGCAGCAAATTCACTCCAGAAGATCAATGAGGATTTCTGAATGATCCAATGTTGTCCTAAATGACTGGTAATGATAAATAGAATCCACCTGTGTGTAATCAAGTCTCTGTATAAATGCACCTGCTCTGTGATAGTCTCAGGGTTCTGTTTCAAGTGCATCATGAAGACCAAGGAACACACCAGGCAGGTCCGAGATACTGTTGTGGCGAAGTTTAATGCCGGATTTCCCAAGAGTTAAACATCTCAATGAGCACTGTGCAAGTGATCATATTGAAATGGAAGGAGTATCAGATCACTGCAAATCTACCAAGACCCGGCCGTCCCTGTAAACTTTCATCTCGAACAAGGAGAAGACTGATCAGAGATGCAGGCAAAACGCCCATGGTCACTCTGGATGAATTGCAGAAATGTACAGCTGAGGTGAGAGAGTCTGTCCATAGGACAACAATCAGTTGCACACTGCACAAATCTGGCCTTTATGGAAAAGTGGCAAGAAGAAAACCATATCTCAAAGATATCCATAAAAAGTCTCGTTTGATGTTTGCCACAAGTCACCTGGGAGACACCAAACTTGGAATAAGGTGCTCTGGTCTGATGAAACCAAAATCAAACTTTTTGGCCACAATGCAAAACGATATGTTTGGCATCAAAGCAACACAGCTCATCACCCTCAAAACACCATCCCCACTGTCAAACATGGTGGTGGCAGCATCATGGATTGGGCCTGCTTTTCTTCAGCGGGGACAGGGAAGATGGTTAAAATTGATGGGAAGATGGACGGAGCCAAATACAGGACCATTCTGGAAGAAAACCTGTTGGAGTTTGCAAAAGACCTGAGACTGGGACGGAGATTTATCTTTCAACAAGACAATAATCCCAAACATAAAGCAAAATCTACAATGGAAAGGTTCAAAAATAAACGTATCCTGGTTAGAATGGCCAAGTCACAGTCCAGACCTGAATCCAATGGAGAATCTGTGGAAAGAGCTGAAAACTGCTGATCATAAACGCTTCCATCCAACCTCACTGAGCTCCAGCTGTTCTGCAAGGAAGAATGGGGAAGAATTTCAGTCTCTCGATGTGCAAAACTGATAGAGACAAACCCCAAGAGACTTGCAGCTGCAATCGCAGCAAAAGGTGGCACTACAAAGTATTATCTCAAGGGGGACAAATAATATTGCACGCCCCACTGTTCAGTTTTTTATTTGTTAAAAACGTTCAAAATATCCAATAAATTTCATTCCACTTCACGATTGTGTCCCACTTGTTGTTGATTTTTCACAAACAAAATGAGAATTTATATCTTTATGTTTGAAGCCTGAAAGTTCAAGGGGGCCATATACTTTCACAAGGCACTGTATATAAGATTATCTCAGCACAGGAGATGTGGTATGATCAGACCATGTCCCTGTACAGTCAGACACATCCATTACACAGTAGATAGCAGGGACACATATATAAGAATATCTCAGCTCAGGAGATGTGGTATGATCAGACCATGTCCCTGTATGATCAGACACATCCATTACACAGTACATAGCAGGGACACATATATAAGAATATCTTAGCACAGGAATATTTTATATAAACATCCAATTATAGAAATGATTATTATTCCAAGGTCTATTGATTAAAATTAACTTTGCAGGAAAACTCCTTAAAGGAGTTATCCTTTGCTTCCATACTGAGGTCTGATCATCTTCAATGTGTCCTCCTCCATTTATAAGTGTTCCCCTTTACTTTATCGCTTTGTGTTTTGCCATAGAGGACGGGCCTCTATGGGATACGGATGTGATGTTTCAGGATGTAGAGTGCTGCAGACCCGGGAGTGCAACATTTAATTATCTCATTAATAATCGTCTCTGCCCCAATGTGTTCGGAACCGATGTAGCTACCAGTCTTAATTCTCTAAAGTAATTATCACTTGCTTATTTGCATATTTCCTCATTGCATCTATAATGAATGAATACGCTACCAGAAACTGACTTTGCTGTATATACACAGATCGGACTGGGAATATGATGGCGGATTCCTGTGCGCTCGCCTCATGCTAATTGGGAATCAAGCTGCATTTTAATGAGGGAAAAATATTCTCAATAATTGGCCCACTGGTTTTTTTTAAGCCTCTGTAAAATATTCCAGCCTGTTAATTTGCTTTTGACACACTTTTCTATAGGATTTCAACCATATTCTCTGCACAAGACTGTGGCGGGGTCACTGGATAAACGTTACCACCTACCAATTAATTTCCTTTTATGCCGAGCTAAGAGAACAAGTGGCGACCATAGGCTGCGTGTGTCAGGAGAGATGAATATCAAAATGGAATATAATGGGGTCATCATGGGGCTGGTTAAAGGGGAACACTATCTGTAGATCAGCAATAGGAGAAGCAGGCTCATCAGCGGGTCAGGTAAAGGGTCCGCGCCCCCAGACGAAGATAATTATATCTAGTATAGATGTCATACTTCCACATAGCATAACGAAAACCTGCCAGATTACCAAGTCATTGAGGTTCCCCCACTCCAGATATACTCTAAAATAATTTTATTAAAACGGCAACACTGAATATTCTGACATTGGTTGTTACATTCTTTTTTTTTTAAACCAATAGTTTTTATTGAATTATTCAGGTACATACATAAAGAAATCACAATCACATCAATGATATGAAGCAAATAAAGTGGGAATAAGGGGGGAGACGGAGAGGAAGGAGGGGAAAGGGAGGGATACCAATGTAGCTGAACGATACATACTGTGTATGCATATTATATCTTATACAAAATTATTCACATTATCTGTATTTATATCTCAGAGTTTTGGGGATTTATAGTGATCCAAACTGAGTTAAGTATCATTAACATAAAATAAATCAGTGCAGTACAATTTATCTCTCTCAGAGTCCGGTCTGAACTGTGTTGTACGAAGAAGCAAGCCATGGGTCCCACCAGTTTTGAGTTTTTGTTCGCATTGGAAGGTCATGAGCTAGCATGAGTTCATATGTACAATGGGAGTTAAGACGAGAGATGACCTCTGCTATAGTGGGAGGAGTTGGTGATCTCCAGGTTGTTACATTCTTGTACATAGAGGGCAGTATTATAGTAGTTATATTCTTGTATATAGGAGCAGTATTATAGTAGTTATATTCTTGTATATAGGAGCAGTATTATAGTAGTTATATTCTTGTACATAGGAGCAGTATTATAGTAGTTATATTCTTGTATATAGGGTCAGTATTATAGTAGTTATATTCTTGTATATAGGAGCAGTATTATAGTAGTTATATTCTTGTATATAGGAGCAGTATTATAGTAGTTATATTCTTGTACATAGGAGCAGTATTATAGTAGTTATATTCTTGTACATAGGGGCAGTATTATAGTAGTTATATTCTTGTACATAGGAGCAGTATTATAGTAGTTATATTGTTGTATATAGGGGCAGTATTATAGTAGTTATATTCTTGTACATAGGGGCAGTATTATAGTCGTTATATTCCTGTACATAGGGAGCAGTATTATAGTAGTTATATTCTTGTACATAGGGGCAGTATTATAGTAGTTATATTGTATATAGAGGCAGCATTATAGTAGTTATATTCTTGTATATAAGGGGCAGTATTATAGTAGTTATATTCTTGTATGTAGGGGCAGTATTATAGTAGTTATATTCTTGTACATAGGAGCAGTATTATAGTAGTTATATTCTTGTACATAGGGGCAGTATTATAGTAGTTATATTCTTGTACATAGGGACAGTATTATAGTAGTTATATTCTTGTACATAGGGACAGTATTATAGTAGTTATATTCTTGTACATAGGGGCAGTATTATAGTAGTTATATTCTTGTACATAGGGGCAGTATTATAGTAGTTATATTCTTGTTCATATGAGCAGTATTATAGTAGTTATATTCTTGTACATAGGAGCAGTATTATAGTAGTTATGTTCTTGTAGATAGGAGCAGTATTATAGTAGTTATATTCTTGTACATAGGGGGCAATATTATAGTAGTTATATTCTTGTACATAGAGGGCAGTATTATAATTATTTTCTTGTACATAGGGGCAGTATTATAGTAGATATATTCTTGTACATAGAGGCAGTATTATAGTTGTTATATTTTTGTATATGGGGGCAGTATTATAGTAGTTATATTCTTGTACATAGAGGGCAGTATTATAGTAGTTATATTCTTGTACATAGGAGCAGTATTATAGTAATTATATTCTTGTACACAGGGGTAATATTATAGTTGTTAAATTTTTGTATATGGGGGCAGTATTATAGTAGTTATATTCTTGTACATTGTGGCAGTATTATAGTAGTTATATTCTTTTACATAGAGGGCAGTATTATAGTAGTTATATTCTTGTACATAGGGGCAGTATTATGGTAGTTATATTCTTGTACATAGGGAGCAGTATTATAGTAACTATATTCCTGTACATAGGGGCAGTATTATAGTAGTTATATTCTTGTACATAGGGAGCAGTATTATAGTAACTATATTCCTGTATATAGGAGCAGTATTATAGTAGTTATATTCTTGTACACAGGGACAGTATTATAGTAGTTATATTCTTGTACATAGGAGCAGTATTATAGTAGGTATATTCTTGTACATAGGAGCAGTATTATAGTAGTTATATTCTTGTACATAGGGGCAGTATTATAGTAGTTATATTCTTGTACATAGGGGCAGTATTATAGTAGTTATATTCTTGTACATAGGGGCAATATTATAGTAGTTATATTCTTGTACATAGGGGCAGTATTATAGCCGTTATATTCTTGTACATAGGAGCAGTATTATAGTAGTTATATTCTTGTACACAGGGGCAGTATTATAGTAGTTATATTCTTGTACATAGGAGTAATATTTTAGTAGCTATATTCTTGTACATAGGGGCAGTATTATAGTAGTTATATTCTTGTACATAGGGGCAGTATTATAGTAGTTATATTCTTGTACATAGGGAGCAGTATTATAGTAGTTATATTCTTGTATATAGGAGCAGTATTATAGTAGTTATATTCTTGTATATAGGGGCAGTATTATAGTAGTTATATTCTTGTACATAGGAGCAGTATTATAGTAGTTATATTCTTGTATAAAGGAGCAGTATTATAGTAGTTATATTCTTGTACATAGGGGCAGTATTATAGTAGTTATATTCTTGTACATAGGGAGCAGTATTATAGTAGTTATATTCTTGTACATAGGGAGCAGTATTATAGTAGTTATATTCTTGTATATAGGAGCAGTATTATAGTAGTTATATTCTTGTACATAGGAGCAGTATTATAGTAGTTATATTCTTGTACATAGGAGCAGTATTATAGTAGTTACATTCTTGTACATAGAAGCAGTATTATAGTAGTTATATTCTTGTACATAGGAGCAGTATTATAGTAGCTATATTCTTGTACATAGGGAGCAGTATTATAGTAGTTATATTCTTGTACATAGGGAGCAGTATTATAGTAGTTATATTCTTGTATATAGGAGCAGTATTATAGTAGTTATATTCTTGTACATAGGAGCAGTATTATAGTAGTTATATTCTTGTACATAGGAGCAGTATTATAGTAGTTACATTCTTGTACATAGAAGCAGTATTATAGTAGTTATATTCTTGTACATAGGAGCAGTATTATAGTAGTTATATTCTTGTACATAGGGAGCAGTATTATAGTAGTTATATTCTTGTACATAGGGGGCAGTAATATTGCAGTTATATTTTTATACATGAGGGGCAGTATTAGGGTTATTGTAAGCAGGGTCATTTTTTAATATTTCAGATTGACTCATTTCCAGGAAATCATAATTTTTTGCAGATTGTTGTCTTGTCCTTCGGATCCCTGTTCCTTTAAGTTGTCATCCTATTTACTGCGGCACAATCTTAATAATCCAGCCCGGCGTTGTGGCAGAGCTCCCCGCGGTGTCAGTGCTGGAGTGCGGTGATTAATGCATTGTAACTTCTTGTAGGATGTTTTTGGCTTCTCATTTGCCTCTTTCTAATAGACACGTTCTCTTGTATAACAAGCCTAACAAACCTGCACCACACTCATCCCATTGTGGATTATATTTCCTTAATACTTAAATAGCGCATTATTACTTACTCATCATTACTTATTATCTGTGTCTTGTGCCGAAGAATGCGGCTATAAATCATTTGGAATTAATTCAGTGTTTTGACATAACATAAGCGAACAGGTCTGTTTATTAATCTAACATCCACTGGGTGAGTGTTAGCATTATTTATACGCTGAGTGTTTTTTTAATACTGATGTGCAAATAAATCAACGTCTTTCAATCATATTTTACATTTCAGAACCACAATTACAGAAAGCCTCAAAAATGCAGGAGGCTTCATATGTCTCAGTCAACGAAATGTATTGTCATAGATAGAGCAACATTGTATTATGTGTCTCATCATGCAATAAAAGAGCATTGCAACAAGTCTCTGACACCAGGGACTATACAGGAGGAGCCCACCACAGAATGCAGAATTATATTATTTCCCCTTGATGTCGATTAGCCATAGTGTTTAGTTACATACCGTAACTTGTTTTAGGGGTCAGTGATAGTAATATAACTATAGCTCAAGGGGCCCTGATACGAAAGCTCCAACGGGGCCCCCAATGCTCAAGGCATGTTCCAGCACTCCTTCTCTGCTCCTAAAGGGCCAGAGATCCATTACCAAGAAGTGCCTCTCAACCTTTGGCTTAGGGGTGCTAGGTATTTAATGAACCCTTTAATAGGGGAGATGCTTGAGCAACGGGTTGGTTTAGTCTGTTGTCTGTCAACTCCTAGCTAGTTGTCAGGTCCTGTTTCCCTGTGTCCATTACCTGTACCTGTGCTGCCTTCCCACACATGTCAGTATCTTCCGTGCCTGCCTGCATGTGCTGTCCTGTCTGCAACAACCTGTCTTGGCTGCCACCTGCCTGAGTTCGTCCTTGCATCCCTTGCCCTGGGGGTCTGCTGCCACAGTTCCCTGTGTGTCCACTTCCCCTCGCTCACCCCTGCGAGCTTTAAATCCCTGTAGCCACCCGCTTCTCGTCATCAGGCCCGTGGCTACAAACATCTGATTTATATATATTTATTTTTATATATACAAAATAAAGGACTGCAGCACTCTTCTTTGTGAAACAACCACCTTTATTCGGCATCAGGTGGGTGGTGACAACGTTTCGGGATCCTGTCCCTTTCTCTAGCCTAGAGGCTAGAGAGGACAGGATCCCGAAACGTTGTCACCACCCACCTGATGGCCGAATAAAGGCGGTTGTTTCACAAAGAAGAGTGCTGCAGTCCTTTATTTTGTATACTTATACAGCAAGGAGGAGAGGAGCTGCTGAGCACCTAGGGGAGCTGTGCTGCACCAATATACTAATCCTCTATTTTTTATATATATATATATGTATATATATATACACTACCGTTCAAAAGGTTGGGGTCACCAAGACAATTTTGTTTTTCCATGAAAACATATTTTTGTTTATTAAATGAGTTGCAAAATGAATAGAAAATTTAATTCAGACATTGACAAGGTTAGAAATAATGATTTTTATTTGAAATAATAATTTTCTCCTTCAAACTTCGCTTTTGTCAAAGAATGTTCCCTTTGCAGCAATTACAGCATTGCAGACCTTTGGTGGGTACTATTTAATGAAGCTGCCAGTTGAGGATGTGTGAGGCGTCGATTTCTCAAACTAGAGACGCCAATGTACTTGTCTTGTTGCTCAGTTGTGCAGCAGGGCCTCCCACTTCTCTTTCTACTCTGGTTAGAGCCTGTTTGTGCTCTCCTCTGAAGGGAGTAGTACATACCGTTATAGCAAATCTTCAGTTTCTTGGCAATTTCTCGCATGGTGTAGCCTACATTTCTAAGAACAAGCATAGACTGTTGAGTTTCACATGAAAGTTCTCTTTTTCTGGCCATTTTGAGAGTTTCATAGAACAAACAAATGTAATACTGGTGATATTAACTTCCTGTTTGTGGCACACTAGTATATGGGAGGGGGAAAACTTTTCCAGATGTGTGGTGACCACGGAGGCCATTTTGAAGTCGGCCATTTTGGATCCAACTTTATTTTTTTCAATGGGAAGAGGGTCATGTGACACATCAAACGTATTGAGAATTTCATAACAAAAGCAATGGTGTGCTTGGTTTTAACGTAAGTTTATTCTTTCATGAGTTATTTACAAGTTTATGACCACTTATAAAATGTGTTCAAAGTACTGCCCATTATGTTGGATTGTCAATGTAACCCTCTTCTCCCACTCTGACACACTGATAGCAACACTGCAGAAGAAATGCTAGCACAGGCTTCCAGGATCCGTTGTTTCAGATTCTGCACATCTCGCTTCTTCACAGCATAGACAAATGCCCGGGTGGGCCATTTATATTGATACACATAAATAAATGGGAATGAATGGTGATATCAACTTGAAATAACTCATGAAAGCATAAAGCTATGTTAAAACCAAGCACACCATTGTTTTTCTTATGAAATTTTCAATAAATTTGATGTCACATCCCATTGAAAAAAATAAAGTTGGATCCAAAATGGCCGACTTCAAAATGGCCGCCATGACAAATTTAAATAATTTAAATAGTAAATTCATAGATTAAAGTGAGTAACAAAACCAAATTTATTTAACTAAAAACACACATGACAATGCTAAATATGCTGAGAATAGATTAAGAGATATAACACAAAATAAACAGCAATTACACACTATGGATAATGCAGTATGATAAAAATACAATCGTATATGATCGGAATGAATAAAGTTGGATGGAGCCCTCGTGTTTCGCTGCACCTGTGGCTTCTTCAGGGGGCAGGTTTCTCTTCCCTTCTCTGTGCTTGCTTTAGTTATTGTTGCACCCCTCTTTAGTCAGTGTTTTACACCCAAATTATTTCACTTTGTGGCACAGTGGGTGGCAGCTAAAGCCATGAAACGTATGCTTAGCCAAAGGCATTAGTATTACTTGGTCGGCCGTTTATTTGTATCACTGCTTTCCTGCAGTGTCCTCGGGTGTAAGTACATTACAGATCTATACGTGTTCCTCCATCCCACCACATATCGTATGGATGTGAGGAGCGGGATGAAGGTGTAGCGTGTGTTTAACATGTATGACGCGTATGATGAATATTTATAGGGAATAACTTGTAAAGAATGATTCAATCGGTGGAGCCGGAATTGTAAATATCATTGATGTCAGGGCTACACGATGCAGGCAGCATGTTGGTGCATAGATAAGACATTATTGTAATGTGCTGTTCTTTTTTGTGTACTTCTTGTCTTTGATTTCCTGCATGAAGGACATTTATAGATGTCAATGTATATGGACTGGAGGAAATACCGTTATCTGTAATATTCTCACATTTCTATACATATTTTTTTCATTACTGATTTGCCAGATTATATTACTGTCATATGTTGAATATCAAAGATGCCCAATCCCCTCAGCTTCCAGCAATATTCTAAAATAAATAGGAAGTTTGGTTTTTCTATAATTTTTTCCCCACTTTTATTGCATATATGGGATTTTTTAGATCTAGGCTTTGTGTTATGTTCATACCTAACTGAAACACGGGCAAAAGGGGAAATAAAACCTACAATACAGCGGCCACGATCAGATCACTCCCTACTGGTTCCTGTACAGGCTGGGAGATCCTTAGCTGCACAGCTAAAAACCACAACTCTGACCTGGCTCCCTGAAAGGCCATTGAGTGGTTTCCCGTTCCTCCTGAGGAAGCAGAGGGGAGGCTGCTGCACACAACTAACCAAGAGAGGGAAAATGTGCCCAGTTAGGCTAATTTCACGTTTGCGTTCATTATGCCTGCAGAGTGAGCGCATGAACACAATGCTGAATGCAGTCATACTGACGTAAATGCTGCAGGGATTCTCCGATTGCGTTCACATAGTATGTCTGCCATGGAAATCGGCTGATCTCCCGGCAGCCGCCGCTGATCTATCCACCGCTGAAATGGGAGATTTCAATGGATCCGCAGCGTCTGCCTGCGCTGTCATGTGTATGACACTGCGGATCCATTGCGCTTTATGCACTCTTTGTGCGATTGCGGACGCTTGCTGATAAAACAAGCACCCGCAAACGCACAAAAAATGCAAAATTTTGTGTTCGGAGTGCGCTTTGAAAAACGCATCCGAACGCAACGCATATAAACGTGGCCAAACGCGGACATAATGCATTCCCATATTAAATATAGGAACGCAGTGCGCATGCGTTTAGCGTCAAAAGCAAATGTGAACCCGGCCTTAGACGGGGACCCAAGGTGAGGAAACTTAAAGAGGACCTGTCACCCCCCTGGTGCAATGCTAACTGAATGCAGCACTGAATGCAATGTGTCTGCTGCATTCAGAGAAGAGGTCCCCCCTGTCTCTAGCACCCCTGTAAGCTGTTAAAAAGACTTTATAAAGTGTACTAGATGGCGGCCCGATTCTAAAGAATCGGGTATTCTAGCCTATGGTTATTAGGGTATACGGGGGCTCAGTGATTAGCAGACTATACAGCGGCTGAGTGGTTAGCAGAGTATACGGAGGCTCAATGGCTCATAGTCTGCTTTAGGGCAGAGTGCAGTGGTCAGGGGCAGAGTGCAGTGGTCAGGGGCAGAGTCTGCTGGTCAGAGGCAGAGTCTAGTGGTCAGGGGCAGAGTCTAGTGGTCAGGGGCAGAGTCTAGTGGTCAGGGGCAGAGTCTAGTGGTCTGGGGCAGAGTGCAGTGGTGGGGGTAGAGTGCAGTGGTCAGACCAGAGTGCAGTGGTCAGGGGCCCGATGCAATTGCATCGGGAGCACGGTGAAATGAATTGTGTGTATACAGGCGGGTCAGTGGGTAGCAGAGTATACAGGGGGCTCTGAGGGTAGCAGATTATACAGGCAGCTCTGTGGGTAGCAGATTATACAGGCGGCTGTGTGGATAGCAGAGTATGATGTGGCGGGAGGCTGGAGGGGTGAGGAGAGGTGGCGCTGGAGGGGTGAGGAGAGGTGAGGCAGGAGGGGTGAGGAGAGATGCGGCTGGAGGGGTGAGGAGAGAGGAGGCTGGAGCGGCGACATGAACGTTCGGCACAACTCTGCTCCTCCAGGCTGCACACATCACGGCGATCGTCTCCCGCCCGTGATGTGTGTTTTAGGCAGCATAGGGGCAGTCGTAAGCGTGGCAGGGCTGCCTGAGTCCCGCTCCGCTTAGGGCCGGCATGTTGGTCCACCCTGGACGGGTGTAGCGCTGTGGTGACGTCACTTTGGCGATGACAAAGTGACGGAAGTGCTGGCTAAAGTGACGGAAGTGAGCCTTCGGGTTTTATATATTAGATATAGCACTATGGTATATGGCGGTACAGTATAGCAGATGTATAGCAGCACTATAGTATATGGCAATATATTACAGTATATGTACAGTTGCACTATAGTATATGGGGGTATTTTATAGCACATGTATAGCAGCGCTATGGTATATGGCGGTACATTACAGTACATGTATAGCAGCGCAATGGTATATGGTGGTACATTACATTACATGTATAGCAGCGCTATAGTATATGCCGATACATTACAGCACATGTATAGCAGCACTATAGTATATGACAGTATATTACAGTATATGTAGAGTTTCACTATAGTATATGGTGGAATTTTATAGCACATGTATAGCAGCACTATGGTATATGGCCATACTCAGCTCCCCCCGCTCCTCCCTCCAAAAAATAAAAAAATCCTCAGTGAGGATACTCACCTGTCCGCCGGCTCGCTCCACCTTTGTCTTCTAGGTCCGTCCTACCGGGGTTTAGGACCTGTCGTTGCCTGGGAAACCGTTCAGTTGATCGGTCACATGACCGCAGGATGGATTAGGGGGGCAGGATGGTGACAGGGGGTGGAGTGGTGGCAGGATGGAGTGAGCGGGGCAGGATGGAGGGGGGGGCAGGATGCAGCCGGGGGGGCAGGATGGAGCGGCGGGGGGGGGGGGGGGGGGGGGGCAGGTTGGAGCCGGCGGGGGGGGGGGGGGGCAGGATGGTGCCGATGGGGGGGCAGGATGGAGCCGGTGGGGGGGCAGGATGGAGCTGGTGTGTGGGGGGGGCAGGATGGAGCGGGCGGGGGGGGCAGGATGGAGGCATCGTGGGGGGGGCAGGATGGAGCGGGCGGGGGGGCAGGATGGAGGCGGCGGGTAGGGGGGCAGGATGGAGGCGGCGAGGGGGGCAGGATGGAGCCGGCGGGGGGGGCAGGGCAGGATGGGGGCAGAATGCAGCTGGTGTGTGGGGGGGGCAGGATGGAGCGGGCGGGGGGGCAGGATGGAGGCGGCATGGGGGGGACAGGATGGAACTGTTGTGGGGAGGGGGCAGGATGGAGCCGGGGGGGGGGGCAGGATGGAGGGGAGGGGAGGGCAGGATGGAGCCGGCGGGGGGGGGCAGGATGGTGCCGATGGGGGGGCAGGATGGAGCCGGTGGGGGGGCAGGATGGAGCTGGTGTGTGGGGGGGGCAGGATGGAGCGGGCGGGGGTGGCAGGATGGAGGCATCGTGGGGGGGGCAGGATGGAGCGGGCGGGGGGGCAGGATGGAGGCGGCGGGGGGGGGCAGGATGGAGCGGGCGAGGGGTTCAGGATGGAGCCGGCGGGGGGGGCAGGGCAGGATGGGGGCAGAATGCAGCTGGTGTGTGGGGGGGGGCAGGATGGAGCGGGCGGGGGGGCAGGATGGAGGCGGCATGGGGGGGACAGGATGGAACTGTTGTGGGGAGGGGGCAGGATGGAGCCGGGGGGGGGGCAGGATGGAGGGGAGGGGAGGGCAGGATGGAGTCGGCGGGGGGGTGTGCTATGGAGCGGAGGGGGGGGTCAGGTTGGAGCCGGTGGGGGGTAGGGGCAGGATGGTGGTGGCAGGGGGAGGGGCAGGATGGATGGGAGGATACTCACCCGTGTGGCGGCTCGTAGGCCCTGTGGGTGCCTGGGAAACCGATCAGCTGATCGGTTTCCCAGGCAACCACGATCCTCAAGCCATGGAGCTAGAGGAGGTAGATGGAGCGCGCCGGCGGACTGGTGAGTATCCTCTATGAGGCTTTTTTTATTTTTAGAAGCAAGCAAGGGGGGCCTCAGGAGCCGCGGGGGGCAGGACGACCCGCGGGGGGGCAGGAGCAGCAGCGGGATGGCCGCAGAAGCCGCATGGGGCAGGAGTGGGGCTGCTGGAGCGGGGGAGCCACATGTGTGGCGGGCGGGAGTCAACCGGCTGATGCCGGTTGTCAGCGGGCGGCGCCGGGAGAAGCGCCGGAACTTCCGAGAGCGGAACGTTCCTCCGCCGGTCTTGACTACAGTATGTAGTCACACTGGGCGGTCTCTAGGGCTCCATCCTCCCAACTCGCTGCTTGATCATTCATTCTGAAGCACGGTCCTGATTCAAAATTCAGGGCTGCTCCTTCCAGGTATGACACGCTGCCTGGGTGCCATTTCTGGTCTCGTGCATTGTGGGAGATTATTGGGTGTACGGGCCAGCTTCGGAATGCACACTGCGCATACTCAGAGCTGGCCTGCACACCACTACCCCCCACAAATTCACAGGACCGGAAATGGCGCCATCACCGGAAGAAGGAGGTGGGAATTTTGAATTGGGACTGCGCTACAGAATGAATGATCACTGGGGCATGATACCAGCAGCAAGGGGGGAGAGTGCAGCCACGGAGGGCGCCCAGTATGACTATATACTGTAGTCAAGAATACTAATTAGCATATGGAGATGTAATTAACAAACTAATTTTTTACAACCATTATAGGACAGTTTTAGCTCAGATAGAGATGGTTATGGATGTAATACGAAGGTGCAGAAATAGGTAGTGATAGGTTAGGGGGCAAAAACGAGCTGACAGGTTCCCTTTAACATAAAAAATACACACACAAAAAATATTTTAACTACTTTCTTTCACCCGTTTTTGGTTCACATAAATAAAACCCCTTTTGCAGAGAAAGCTGTGTAAGATATAGTGCTGTCAGTCACCAGTGAGGGGGTGGAGCAGTGCTCTGAGACTCTTGGCCACACCCAGAGTGCACCAAGCTCCTCATTAGCATATTTGATTAAACTTTAATTTATGCAGAATAGAGGCAGGATTGGAGCACTAAAGGTGCGATTATTACAGGGGTGGTGACACCCTTTTTACAGGGCGTGTGATTAGTGTGTACACTCAGTTGGGGCTGACGGATTCCTTTAAGTAAGAGCCGTCTCTGTGAATACTGATTGTCTCATCCAAGGTGACTGCAGCTGGTAACATTCACTTCCTAAATCTGTCGATAAAAACAAACTCCACAACATCTCAACTTGTGGCTATTATTGTGGCTGTATCTTCTACTCTTGTTTGCTCATCGTCCTTTTACACAAAGCGCCGCTTAGATCAATGCTATATTTGTGCTGCATCGCTGAACGCGTTTTATACAGTAAATCAATGGGAATAATACTGGAATCTTAATGCGTTCCAGCCTAGTTCTTCTGTGACATTAAAACGCAGCGGTCATCTGGAAAGGCTCCTCAAGGTCTTTGATATTCATCTTGGTTACACAAAGCCAAATCAACATGGTGTGGAACGTCCATTACTGATGCTGGGATTGTGCTGCGGAATTAAAGGGAGACTCCTTTCTGCTTCAATTACTTTGCTCTTCCTTTGCTTTACTTATTGTTAGCTGATTTAGAGTTACACGGTGCTTTTATATACATTCATGCCCGATGTGAAGGTTAAAGAGGGATATCCAGGGCTCTTTCCCATAGTATGGTGAGAGGATATTCTAACAAATAGATTTGCTAGAGGTTCTCACCATTCTGACCCCTATATTAGTGCTGAAATGTACAATGCCTTGAAAAAGAATTTATACCCTGTGAAATTTTATACATTTTTTCATATTACACCCACATACTTAAATGTATTTTATTGGGCTTTTATGTGATTTTCCAACAGTGGGTAGCAAGTATTTGTAAAATGTAAAGGACATCGTTTTCTAATTAAATCAGATACTTGTGACGTCCATTTGTATTCAGCCCCCTGAGTCAATGCTTTGTATGATCACCTTTTGCTGCAGTTACTGCTTCATGTCTTTTGGGGGATGTCTCTCCAGCTTTGCACATCTAGAGGTGACATATTTGGCCCTTCTTCACACACTCGCTGTAGCTCGTGGGAGATTGGATGGAGACGTCTGTGATCAGCAATTTTCGACGACTTGTCACAGATTCTCCATGGGATTTCAGTCTGGACTGTGATTGGGCCATTCACACACATGAATATGCTCTGATCTAAACCCTCCGTTGTAGATCTGCATGATGTTTAGGATCGTTTTCCTGCTGGAAGGTGAAGCTACGCCCCAGTCTCAAGTCTTCTGCAGCCTCTAAAGGGGCCGTCACACACGTCGATATCGCTGTAAGTATCGCTGCTACGTCACAGATTTTCCGTTGCGCAAAAGACTTGAAAGCGACATCGTAGTGTGTGACCGGGCGATACGACCAGCGATTAGTTGCTTGATCGCAGGTTTTAGAACCAGACCTAAAACCTGGCAACCAACGGTCAGTCGATCTTCTACATCGGGTGTGTGACATCTGTGTGTCGACATGTTTGGCGGTGTGTGTGTGATCCTCAAAACCTAGACAGTAGTCGTGCCTTGGGGTTTGGCTCGCCTCGCATCCTCAGCACCGATTGGATGTCAGATCCGCGTTCCTATTGGCTTACATTTATTTATTAAAAATGGCGTCTCATAAAATTTATTGTGGCTGAGCGTCGTTCTTTGGTTACTTGTACACCAATCACAGTATTAGGGGTGTGGAAAACAAAAGTCTGGGACACCTACCTGCCATGATATGGCAAAATGAATGCCCACATTGAGAAAGATCGTTGGAGACAGTGCTGTGTGACTCGGTAGAAGCGACTGAAAAAATTGCTTGCTGGGTCGCCCAGACGATCGCGGCATCGTTGAGTCGCAATGAACGAGATCTTGGCGTGTGACATCTTCCTCACGATAATTAGACGTCGATTAGGCAATCCCGCCAAAGTTGCATCAGTCATAGGATTGTTAGCAATATTGACGTGTGTGACGGCCCCTTAATAGGTTTTCCTCTAGGATTGCCATGTATTTAGCTCCATCCATCTTTCCATCTTTCCATCAACTCTTTCCAGCTTTCCTGCCCCTGATGAAAAAAAGCCTCCACACAGCAGGATGCTGCCACCACATGTGTGATGGAGGGGATGGTGTTTTCAGGGTGATGTGGCTGTTAATTTTCCACCACACATAGCATTTTGCATTCATCCCTAATGGTACCGTCAAACAGGGCGATCTATGCAGCGATGTTGCCGGCAACGTAGGGGCGTGGCTAAGTAGCGGCATGCCGCGCATGACAGGGCGATAATAAGGCTATAAGTTGCCTAAGCTACATCGCCAGGTTTCCCAACATGTTGGGAAACCTGGCGATGTTGCTCAGGCGATCTGCCTGCATTGCTCTATGTGACGCTGCAACTGCAATGTTGCCAGCAACTTCCCCCATAGACTCCCATGTTATGGATCACTGCTGCGATAGTTGCCGGCAAGATTGCAGATGCGTTGCCAGCGATATCGCTGCGTGTGACATCGCAACAGCAACCATGGCAGCGCGCCAAAAATGTGCGCACTCCCGTGGTTGCCGGCAACATCGCCGCAGAGATCGCCCCGTGTGACGGTACAATAAAAGTTTTCCTTTGTTCTTGTATGACCAGAGCACCTTCTCCCACATGCTTCATGTGTGCCCTACATGGCTTTTTCAAACTGCAAACAAGACTTCTTATGTCTTTGCTTTTCTTCTTGCCACTCTTCCATAAAGGCCAGATTTGTGGAGAATATAATGAATACTTGTCCTGTGGACAGATTCTCCCTCCTGACCTGTGATCTTGGTGGCTTCTCCAGCTCTTCTCTCATGCTATCCTCCTTCTTGGGAAGTCCACATTTGGTAGTTTGCAGTCGTGCCATACACCCTCCACTTTTGGATTAGCCAGAGCTCTGTGAAATGTTCAGAGTTTGGGCTATTCTTTTAAGAATTTAATTATCATGCCTGTGACTTGCATGGCTTACTCACTGTGGGCTCCGTCCTGTGCCTGACCAGCTTTCTAATGAATTTTCTCATGCAACTCTGTCATCTCTACTGCATCCGCCTTTTGCTGATGAAGTCTCCTCCTGGCTATAGCAGGGTGCGGCCAGACTCTGCAGGAATTTGTATTCCCAGTATCTTGCAGAATGTGAATTCCCCGGCCTATCCCCTGCCAGCACTTGGTATATCAGGCAGCTTTTCTCTGCACACAGGCAGACTTTGCCTATTTTTCTCAGGGCTCTGTCCGTTTGGTCTGTCCTGCCTTTTTCCTGGTTTGCCTCCTGGTTATCCTGACCTAATTATATATATATATATATATATATATATATATATATATATATATATATATATATATATATGGGTCACTGCCTTTAAGGGTGGACACATTCTTTAAGATATTTACCTTGTGTGCAGAATTTCAATTCTTGCTTTGTGTGTGAATGGAGATTTATATATGATATTGTTCTATTATATGCACCTCAAATGTCACAGGTAATACAGATTTAAAGGGTCTGTACCAACAAGGTCATCCCTTTCAAAAAGGGGTGATTTTCTGATAACCCCATTCTAATCAAACTGCTCATTTTGCTGCATCCAGGCATTTGCTGCAGTAATTCTGTTAGAATCAGTCCTGCCTTTACAGAGTGTCTCTCTATTTTAGCAATGGTGAGGGGGCTCAGCAGGGGACACCCCATTATTTAATGTCCTCTTGCTATAATAGTGTATATGGATAAAGTTGGGTGCACATCTTGCAGCTCGGGGCCCCATGTGCCCGCAGTGTACCGCCTCCATCCATTATTGCGCAGACATGCTAATCGGAGTTATGTATACAGATGTCGCCTCCGTAGATCTTGACAAATCATTATGGACAGCTAATTTCCATAGTGGCACAACACGGGCTCCTTCCCATGGTAGAGAGTGTTCTTTCCTCATAAACAGTCATTTTCTCACCACGGATCAGTGACTCCTGGTATTGCTCGTACGGCCGCCACTTGTCAGATTTTCCATTTTCTCCCATATGAAGCTTAAACAATCTTTCATTATTGTTCTATCAGCTTATCCATTTAACATCACACACTCTATGATTACAGATAATTAGAAGTTGCAATGAGCGGCTTTGCTGAATTGGAATTGTTGTAAAGAGAAAACATAGTCTATTTTCCGGCTTTGGGTCAATTGAAAAACATTTTCGCAAAAACATTTCAATCTGCAATAAAATAAGTTCCCCAGAAAATGACAGATCTCAAGTCGTCCTCTTCTGTCAAGTTGTTAAAGAGGTTTCTGGGATTGTGTAAAATTGGTAATAGATTAGGAAATAAAGTCAAGAAATAGGAATTTCTTGAATTCTGGTTTCTTCAGTGACACCGCTCTGGTGGTCCTCCACATTCCTGTGGCCGAAAAGAATCACTTTCACCCTGGCGTCAGTCACAGTCAAACTTATCTATTCAACTTCTAAGTACACTGGCCTTAACGGGAATGTAGGGTAAACCGCTAAGGGGAAAGTCTAATATTAGAGGATAACTTTATCCCACTAAGTATTTACTGAGTAAACAGTAAGCAATTGCACTGTTCGCTCAGATCGTATTTAGGAGTTGGAATCCTGTCTTCGGTGCTTGACATATGTAGTCTGGGCTTAGGTTCTTGACCAGCATAGTCTGTTCTTTAGTGTTTGATCTACACGCTTAGGTTCTTGACCAGCATAGTCTGTTCTTCAGTGTTTGATCTACACGCTTAGGTTCTTGACCAGCATAGTCTGTTCTTCAGTGTTTGATCTACACGCTTAGGTTCTTGACCAGCATAGTCTGTTCTTCAGTGTTTGATCTACACGCTTAGGTTCTTGACCAGCATAGTCTGTTCTTCAGTGTTTGATCTACACGCTTAGGTTCTTGACCAGCATAGTCTGTTCTTCAGTGTTTGATCTACACGCTTAGGTTCTTGACCAGCATAGTCTGTTCTTCAGTGTTTGATCTACATGCTTAGGTCCTTGACCAGCATAGTCTGTTCTTCAGTGTTTGATCTACATGCTTAGGTCCTTGACCAGCATAGTCTGTTCTTCAGTGTTTGATCTACATGCTTAGGTTCTTGACCAGCGTAGTCTGTTCTTCAGTATTTGATCCATATAGTCTGAGCTAAGTTGCTTGACTGGAGTAGTCTGGTTTTCGGTGCTTGACCTATGTAGTCTTGGCTTACGATCTTGACCTATGTAGTCTGGACTTCGGTTCTTGAACAGTGTAGTATAGTCTGCGGTATTTGACTGGTGTAGTATGGGCTTAGTTTCTTGACTGGCGTAGTCTATTCTTTGGTATTTGGCTGGTGCAGTCTGACGTTCAGTATTTGATGGGCGTAATCTGGTCTTCGGAATTTTTCTGGTGCAGTCTGACCTTCAGTATTTGACTAGTGCACTCTGGCCTACAGTATTTGACTGGTGCAGTCTGACCTTCAGTATTTGACTAGTGCAGTCTGGCCTACAGTATTTGACTGGTGCATTCTGACTTTCAGTATTTGACCGGCATAGTCTCTACTTAGTTTCTGTAGGGAATGTAGCTCGTGCCTTCTCAGGGGCCTTTGCACCCGAGGTACTTCCTCAGCAATAGAGGCTGTCACTTTGCCCTTTTGCTCCCATGTCTGCTTTCTTATCAGATCTTGCACCAACTCCTCCCCTTCTCTGATGCTCCAAGCTTTAATACTTATAGAAAGAAAGAGACCACGGATGTTTTAGTGACCCAGATTATATCACCTGAATGTCCACACTAAGCAAATGCAGTACAAATAGTTTATTTAGTAACTGGTGGTACAAACAGGCAACAGTCATAAAAGGTGAACATAGGACAGTGTGGAGAGAAGGAGGTGGGAGACAGGAGACAGGAGATGCAGAGGACGAAGGTACCCTCACCCTGGTTGCAGAGGATAATAGTGCCTGTGCTCAATTAGGGACAACACAAGGAGCAGCGCGGGCGCTGCAAGTAGCTGTCACCTTGCCCGGGTGGTCAAGCAGCTACAGGCATATCAACTGACACTTACCCATGGGTGTGTATGTAGGGGTCCGGTGCGCTCCTGCCTCCGTCTCAGGGGCCCCGACACGTGTTTCGCGTCCGGCTTTATCAAGTGGCGAGTGGTGCAGGGTGCTCTAAGTGGCTGGCTTATATGGATGAACGAGTAGCAGCTGCAGCTTGTTGGCTGCATGACGCACCTCCCCGCCGGAAGTGGAGCGGCGGGGAAGACTCTCCTGGGTGCGCTGTGGTCGGGAAGAAAACTTCCCATGACGTCACATCCACTGTGCATCCATTATGGAGGTCCCCGTCACCGTCCACTTCCGGCGGTTCAGTGCGCATGCGCACGCTGCTAGCCACCATTTTGGAAAAGGGCAAACGAGCTCTTTTTTGCCCTTCTCCTAAGACTATACTAATTTAGTAGAATCTATCACTATCAATGGGGGCAGTGATGGAGGGGCTATTGGCGATCATGGACAGGGGGCAACCAAAGAGAATACCAAGATTTAGAAAGTATGACACAAGGCAGTAACAAAATCCGCAATAAAAAGAATACATAGAAGGGAGGGAAGGAAGAAGGAGAGATAAATAAAAGGTGGGGGCTGAAGACGCACTCAAAATAGAGAATGTCCACGTAGTACATCTCCACAATCCTCCTCCATATCCACTTCTGATGTGTCAGCTCTCTGTGGTTCTTATTGGTATCCCGCAGACCAAATTATATCGCCAGATTACATCCACATCCAAGCTGTGAGTCGGTCCCATAGAGGCCAGTTCAAAAAAGGTGCAAAGCTAAAATAGACAGGTAAAAAGAGCAAGTTAAAAAGCTGACTAACCTCAAATTTGAGGTACAAAGTAGCCATGAAAATCCCATAGTTAGCAAATATATATGCAGAGTACATCGGTCCCTTAATGGCGAGAGGATTCAGAGTATGGTAACAAGGGCGGGCGGTAACGATAAGACCCTGAACATTGGCAGCAAAAAACAAAAAACACACCCTGAATAATCATGATGTATATAAGGCAGTAGAATACTACCATTATAGGGATAGGGGAGAGAGCCAGGAAACCAGAAACAATTAGAAATAATAAAAATAATAAACATAAAAGACCAGCCAGACACCACCATGTGTGTGTCCAGGGTTACGTCTTTTGGAGCCTAAAGAAAGGGGGCGAAACTTAGTCTTTCATTGAGACCACGGGTGTCATTGTGCCTAAGGTCACAATCCACCTGCACTCGAGTTTCGCAAGTTCTCTGCTCACATCCCCTCCACGAATGCCTAAATTCAGCTTGTCAATTCCGCAGATTCGAAGAGTCTCAGGATTGCAGTCGTGGAAATTTTTAAAATGTCGGGGGATTGTGCGGAGAGTTGTTGCGTCCTCAACGTCCGCCGCCGCAATAATGTCTCTCTCATGCTCCCTAATGCGTCGCCTAAACTCACGGGTGGTGAGGCCCACATAAGTGAGGCCACACCCACACGTAGCATGGTACACAACACAGGTGGTGCTATTTCCTGATGTCAAATTCCCTGCTACCATCATCAGGGGCGGACCCAGACTGTAGTGGGCCCTGGTGCAAGAAATTTTTTGGGGCCCCCCCTCCTGGAACTCAGTGCTAGAATAGTGCCGCGGGTGTGCAGCACAGCCAGCGGCGTAGCAACTGTTTGTGGCGCCCTGGGCGGTCGAAAATTTGCCGCCACTTTGGTTGTTGATAATCTGGAAGTGTACATAGCATACACTGTCTGCCCCTATATACAAAAATATAACTACTATACTAAAACACAAAGAGAAGGGGTGCAATTGCCACCTCTGCACAACCCCAGTGTATGGCAACAAGCAGGAGTGAAGGAGGGCCCGGGGCCGGAGCAATTTTCGCCGCCGTGCTGTGGAGTTCATAATGTAATATAAATGCAAAAAACCTTTATTCTTAATATTATGTCACAATACCGGGATCTGAGGATCTTCTATTTCGAGGTCAGGGGCTCTCTGATGCCATGTTGCTGTCTGTCTCGCTGTCGTCCTTTTTTGACACTGCAGTGCGGTGGACAAGAGAGCATTAACTGGTTAATAACAAGAAGTATGGAGTGTACTAACTGAGCCATAAACCCTCCCCACACCAGTAGGATTACTATATGGATTTTAGTATTAGGGTACGGACACACTGGGGTGAAACTCTGATGAGTGCAATGTGTGATTTTCTCACATTGCAATCAATCTCTGAGAGCACATTGGTGAGTGTCGGACGCTTTTTTCTCATCCAGATTCAGGATGAGAAAAAAGTTGCAACATGCTGCGACAGTATGTGACTCACTAATGCAAGTCTATGGGTCCGACAAAATTACATACCGCACACTGACAGCACACGAACCATCCGAGAGGCATCGTTTTTTTCACGGATACATTATCATTCTATAGCTTAGAACACTGTAAAATGTTCCTGTAAATGATTCTACAGTAATAGCTGTTGAGAAAAAACAGATTGATTGCACACGGATGTGATCTGAGAATCTGAGAAAAATGTTGGCCACTCGCACAGCAGTTTCCAAACAGACCAAAAAACGGATGTCACTCATCCGACTCTCCTGGATGAGAAACAGACCGATTTTAAGGCGGCGGAAGACAGTGTACCACCAAGTCCCCAGCTCCGTGCTGTGCACAGATAGTGTACGGTACACTGTCTGTGCACAGCACGAAGATGAAGACATGGCAGTACACTGTGCACAGCACGGAGCTGGGGACATGGTGGTACACTGTGCACAGCACGGAGCTGAGGACATCCCAGAAGAGGCACAATAACCACAGACAGGCGGCGGGAGAACATTGAGCCCGCCCAGGAGAACTACAACTCCCAGCACCCAACACACTGCCCAGAAACCATACGTCAGAGTACCACAGGAGACGGGAGTTTCAAAAAGAGGTGGAAACAACAGCCGGACCCGGCACCACCAGGGGGGTCCGGCAGCACCAGGCACCACCAGGGGGGCCCGGCAGCACCAGGCACCACCAGGGGGGCCCGGCACCACCAGGGGGGCCCGGCAGCACCAGGCACCACCAGGGGGGCCCGGCAGCACCAGGCACCACCAGGGGGGCCCGGCAGCACCAGGGGGGCCCGGCAGCACCAGGCACCACCAGGGGGGCCCGGCAGCACCAGGCACCACCAGGGGGGCCCGGCAGCACCAGTCACCACCAGGGGGGCCCGGCAGCACCAGGCACCACCAGGGGGGCCCGGCAGCACCAGAGGGGCTCAGGACCAGTAGAGGGGCCCAGCACCACCAGGGGGGCCCGGCAGCACCAGGCACCACCAGGGGGGCCCGGCAGCACCAGAGGGGCTCAGGACCAGTAGAGGGGCCCAGCACCACCAGGGGGGCCCAGCACCACCAGGGGGGCCCAGCACAACCAGGGGGCTCTGGTGGGTCCCTGAGTGCTGCCCCCACACCTCAGGGGCCCCTGAGAGCTGCCCCCACACCTCAGCCTCAGGGGCCCCTGAGTGCTGCCCCCACACCTCAGCCTCAGGGGCCCCTGAGTGCTGCCCCCACACCTCAGCCTCAGGGGCCCCTGAGTGCTGCCCCCACACCTCAGCCTCAGGGGCCCATGAGAGCTGAGAGCTTCCCCCACACTCATCCTGGGGGAGGCCCATGAGAGCTGCCCCCACACTCATCCTGGGGGGGGAGGCCCATGAGAGCTGCCCCCACACTCATCCTGGGGGGGGGCCCATGAGAGCTGCCCCCACACTAATTGGCCCCTGAGCACCCCCACGTCTTTCAAGGGGGTCCCTGACGCTATCCTCGGGCCCCCTTACCGCTGCCTCCTTTAGTGCTGCGTCCCCCTCCATTACCGACAGGCAGTCGCGCTGAGCGCGCCGCAGCCTGTCATGTGGTGTGATGCTGCAGCCGGCGCGATACAGGAAATAGAGCGGCGCCGGCTACAGCCCACGTGACAGGCAGATCAGCGCGACTGCCGGTAATGGAGAGAGGGGGGAGGCAGCAGTAAGGGGGCCCCGAGGATAGCGTGTGGGGCCAGCGGTCAGGGGCCCCCTAGTACATGTGGGGACGCTCAGGGGACCAGTGGGCCCCCCACTTTGCGTCCGGGCCCCCCTACAGCGCCCTGGGGGGTATGGGGGCGGGGCTTAGTGGGTTTGGCCCCAAAGTGTCGGGGCCCCCGGGGGATCTCGCGCAGGGCCAGTCAGGGGAACGGAACTGCCGCTGGAGCTCCAGGGGCCCCCTAGCTGGTCGGGGCCCTGGTGCAGCTGCACCAGCTGCACCACGGTAGTTCCGCCCCTGACCATCATGATTCCTGAACTTTCTGGTGCGATAAATGCTGCTCCTGCAGGAAAGGCAGGAGCCACAGGGATAGCAGCCCACAAGTGGGCGCCCCGTATTAAACGGGGCAAGTGGTTTTTTTTATATAATGGCTGTGTACCAGCCTATCCCTGAGGCTCCTGCCCCTCCTTGCTGTCATCAGTGGTCTGTCAGGGATGAGTGGGGTCAGAGACTGATCAGTTTTTAAGACACTCCAGTGACGTGCAAGGATACCCCTAACCTCTGATCACTGGTTACAGTAAGTTGAAATGAATCTCAGGACAGGGGGGTTATCCGTATTAGGTATGTTAGTGGGTTTACTAGCTAGGAGATCGTGGCGTAATGTCGTTTTAGCCCGTTGGTAGCCTGCTTTTATACTTCTCCTGCTGTACCCTCGATCCATGAATCTATCTCTCATCTCTGCCGCCCGTTCGTCAAACATCCCCTCATCAGAACAAACACGCCGTAGCCTAAGAAATTGGCCCACGGGGATGGCTCTGATCGTAGAGAGTGTATGCGAAGATGTTGCATGCAGGAGGGAGTTCACAGAAGTGTCTTTTCTGTATAAGTCAGTAATGACTTAACCATCATCCTGGACTTTGACCTTAATGTCCAGAAAGTCTATCTCGTCAGCCGCCCATTTATATGTTAACTTTATATTAAGACTGTTTGAGTTCAGAGATGAAATAAATTCCTCGAGTTCGGGGACGGCTCCACTCCAGACGACTAAAATGTCGTCAATATAGCGGAGCCAGCACAGTGCATGGGGGGCGATGGCCTGCCCCCCACCGAACACCCCCGCCTCCCAGTGACCCAGGAAGAGGTTAGCATACGACGGGGCGCAAGGCCGCCCCCATCGCCGTGCCGCGCCGCTGGAGGTAAAACCGGTCCCCGAAAACGAAAAAGTTATGGCTTAGCACATACTCCAAGAGTTCTAAGAGTTCTAAGATGAGACTCTTTAAAGATGGATCCCAATTCGACGTCCCAAGATAATAGTCAACCGCCTCTAGACCGTCAGCATGTCCGATGCAGGTGTAGAGGGACTCCACGTCGATCGCCACCAGCAACACCCCCCTATCCAGGAACACACCGTCAAGTCTCCGCAGGACGTCCGAGGTGTCTCTGACATAGGAGGGCAAGGTCTCCACTAGGGGATGTAGATAATACGCTCAGATCATTTTTAGGAGTTGGAATCCTGTCTTCGGTGCTTGACATATGTAGTCTGGGCTTAGGTTCTTGACCAGCATAGTCTGTTCTTCAGTGTTTGATCTACACGCTTAGGTTCTTGACCAGCATAGTCTGTTCTTCAGTGTTTGATCTACATGCTTAGGTTCTTGACCAGCATAGTCTGTTCTTCAGTATTTGATCCATATAGTCTGAGCTAAGTTGCTTGACTGGAGTAGTCTGGTTTTCAGTGCTTGACCTATGTAGTCTTGGCTTACGATCTTGACCTATGTAGTCTGGACTTCGGTTCTTGACCGGTGTAGTATAGTCTGCGGTATTTGACTGGTGTAGTCTGGGCTTAGTTTCTTGACTGGCGTAGTCTATTCTTTGGTATTTGGCTGGTGCAGTCTGACATTCAGTATTTGATGGGCGTAATCTGGTCTTCGGAATTTTACTGGTGCAGTCTGACCTTCAGTATTTGACTATTGCACTCTGGCCTACAGTATTTGACTGGTGCATTCTGACCTTCAGTATTTGACCGGCATAGTCTCTACTTAGTTTCTGTAGGGAATGTAGCTTGGGCCTTCTCAGGGGCCTTTGCACCCCAGGTACTTGCTCAGCAATAGAGGCTGTCACTTTGCCCTTTTGCTCCCACGTCTGCTTTCTTATCAGATCTTGCACCAACTCCTCCCCTTCTCTGATGCTCCAAGCTTTAATACTTAGTTGCTGCGCCACAACTACCACCGGGCCTGGCTCCTCTCTGAATTTCTCGCCTCAAGGAAACAGCTTTGTTGTTAATCAGTTCTGAGTCATTTCTTCAACCAGCAGAGGGCAACGTTCTTCCACAGACATTGCTAGAAATAGTTGAGTCCGCCCTGCTGTTATTCCCACTCCCTTAGACACTGATGACGAGCAAGACCCCGAAACACCGTGTCTGATAACTGACTTTCTGATTTGGCTTTTCTAAGTCACATGGCAATACTCATTAAAGGGTCATTATTGACTTTTAGGATTGTTACTTCCAATAGGTGGTATCAACATAAGATCCAAAAAAATCATGACCCTGCTAATTTCTAAAGCAATAACCATATAAACCACATCCAAAAAAACATGAAAAAATGGGGAAACAAATGGAGTTTATTTGTGCAAAAATACAAAAAAAACACTTTATTTAAATATCAAGTGATTTCTTAAAAAAGTTAATAGCAAAAACACAAAACATGTTACAGATACAATGGGGATCACAAAACACAACTCAAAAAATACATAACAGAAAAAGAGGATAATCAGTGGTTTAAAGCCTGATACATGATTCACCAGCAGAAAAAAGTGGGGCACAAAATTGCATACATAAAGGCCACTTGCAATTGGCCATCTGTATATACATTTTCATATAATCCAAGGACAAAAATATTTCCACGTAATATGTACATACCCGTATATACTCGTGTATAAGCCGACCCGTGTATAAGCCGACCCCCCTACTTTTGCCCCAAAAATCTGGAAAAACCTATTGACTCGTGTATAAGCCGAGGGTGGACCCCAGCACAGGTATACAGCCCCCAGCAGTGTGGTATACAGGCCCCCCCAGTGGTATACAGGCCTCCCCAGTGGTAGTATACAGCAGCCCCAGTGGTAGTATACAGCAGCCCCAATGGTAGTATATAGCATCCCCAGCAGCCCCAGTGGTAGTATACAGCAGCCCCAGTGGTAGTATATAGCAGCCCCAGTGGTAGTATATAGCAGCCCCAGCAGCCCCAGTGGTAGTATATAGCAGCCCCAGCAGCCCCAGTGGTAGTATATAGCAGCCCCAGCAGCCCCAGTGGTAGTATACAGAAGCCCCAGTAATCCAGGGCCCCCCCAGCCTTGCTCCGGTCACCTGTAAAGCAAAATATACTTATCACTGTCCCGCTGCCGACATCCCCGATCCTCCATCTTCATGCGTCTTCTTCCGGTTTCCTGTGTTCGGCGCCGGCAATGACGTCATTGTCTGCGACGAACACAGGAAACCGGAAGAAGACGCATGAAGATGGAGGATCGCGGATGTCGGCAGCGGCGGGCGCGGACGGCAGCGGGACAGTGATAAGTATAGTTTGCTTTACAGGTGACTGGAGCAAGGCTGGGGGGGCCCTGGATTACTGAGGCTGCTGGGGCTGCTGTGGCTGCTGTATACCGTCACTGACTCGCGTATAAGCTGAGGGGGGTACTTTTCAGCCCAATTTTTGGGCTGAAAAACTCAGCTTATACGCGAGTATATACGGTATTTTTGCAGTTGACTTTTATAAAGAAATCACTTGATATTTAAATAAAGTATTTTTTTTATATATTTTTGCACAAAAAACCCCATTCGTTCTCCAGTTTTTCATGTACCAATAGATGATGTTGGAGTTCAAGTCCTATTCCTCCCTGAAGAGGCTACTTGCATATGTAATACACAATATGACTGTCATTGTCTCTCTTAAAATGACCAAGAAATCCATGTGGCATCCACTCACCACCTCCTGTATACAGCTCCCATCCAGGCCTGTCACTAATTGGTTTGTGCTCTTGTGCAAGCAAAAAGTCGATAGAGCAATTCATCCTACCATTTTTTGTATGCAGCCCCTCCGCAGTCCTATGCATCTCTGTAGTTACAAAATACTGCAATCCTCATATGTGTCTGAACCTGTGAGTTTGTGTTAATTCCCTTCATTCGTAAGGTGTATAATGTACCTAGAAGTGTAGACCAGAGTAATACATGTGTGGCACCCCTGCGGACTTGCGGCCACAGAAAGAGATGCAGCTGGGACAGGTAACCTAGTCACCCCACTCCAACACCCTACACATTCCCCCATCCCTAGACCTAGTTCTCTATGTCAAGTAAGGGATAGAGGGGGGAGCTAGGTGGAGGGTGGAGCGCAGAGAGGAAAACCCAGGAAAGGAGTGGAGGAACTAGACTAAGACCCTAGGAACACTAAATTGGGGGGGCTTAGTCAGGAAGACTTAGGGAGCACTGGTTCGTGTCCCTTGCATGATTAAGTAGGTGAGGAGCAGAACCCCCAAGCCGAGACACCCCGAGAGCCAAAGTGTAACACCAAAAAGGAAGAATGTGACCCGGCGGCCTGAGCCACCGTAAGGCCAATCCGGATCCCTGGCCGAGTACTGAGGGAGAGAAGAAGAGGTCTACAGTGGGTCCAGATGAGTCAGGACACCAGGCCGACACCAGGGTACTGGCCCTGTACATGTGGTTGTCAGCTGCATGCCCCGGCCACGAATTAACTGGCGAGGTGAAGGGACTTTATGCTCGGAACCCAACCCCCGGCACCCGAAGGAAGGGCCATCATATTGGACTAGGATTCCCGGTCGGGAATGTCCACAGAAAGTCCGCGACAGCTCGCCCGGAGTAGATGCGCGGGAGGGAATGAGAGGCACGAAAGAACTAGAAAGGGGGTGCCCCTAGTGTTCTGTCCCGGCTACAGAACCAGTATCCGGAGTCGGTTGTGTACTCTATGTAATTGGAACTGTACCAATAAGAGTAAAAGTACCCGGACAGACTCGGAGCTGTGTGTGAGAGACTATCCTTTGTGCGACGGTGACAAGCTCCCACCTGCAGAGCAGCACACTGCCTACTGCACGCCGGCAGGGAGACTGCTGAAATAGGATAAGCGCAGAGGCCAGACGACCCATTCTCTACACCTACTCTGGGGAACACCAAGCCCTACCCGTGAAGGGCTCACCATACCGGCTGCCGCCTTCATCATCGTTCCCCAGAGACCTGGACGGCAGCAGTGGCTTTACCAGCCACAAACTGTGGGTGGCGTCACAAACTATTTCAAAACTTTATTTTCCCCTTTTTCTTTAAACCTCTTTTATTGTCGCGCCTGGGCATACTGAGCTGGGTCACGTCGCTGTGACATTCCCCCGCAGACTGAAGAGAGGGCCTAGTTCCAAGTACCCCTGTCCCGGCGTGCGACACATGTCTGCAGGATTATTTTATTCAAAGTTTATTGTGTAGATTATAGCTATGGAGACATACAAGCCTGCATAAGAGCTGAATACACAGAACAGTAGGAAGAAGGACATAAGGACTATTTGCAAAGTTTCTTCCATTTATAAACTTTAAGGGATGTTGGAATAGGTCTGCAAAACTGTTCTTTGCCCTAAACTTGATTTTTTTTATTTCTCATACCTGGTCAGCAGGTTTTTGCTACCTGATCTAACTGCAACATAATGTAAAAAAAGAACCCCTGAATCCAATGATATTCACATAGATTACTGGCTGCAGCTGTTCTGACACAATCAAAGCGTTGAGATTTAAATGGAACCTGTCAGGTGGTTTATGCCTCCCCAGCTATCACTGTCTGTAGCTGCAGCTTTATAATACTATTCTAATCATCCCTGTCTGAGCTCATAGTGTAATGTGAAAGGTGAAAACAAGCATTTATACACTTACATTTCCTTATGTAATGAGGCAGTCAGTGTCCAGCTTGGAGGACGGAGTTTGGCAGGTTAATAATTAACATTTCAGCCTTTTGTTAGAACGTGTTGGGAGACCTGATGTGATGTCATAACCATGTGACTACAATAGGCGAAGCTAAGTCCCCATAACATGAGTTTGCTGGCTTAGCTCCACCCACTATAGTCACATGATCGTTACATCACACAGGTCCTTTAGCCATGCAAGTTAATAGTGAGTTAAAAATTATCCTGCCAGACAGTCCCCCTCGTCCAAGGTGTAGACTGAAATGTAAGTGTATAAATGCTTTTTTTCACCTTTAACATTACACTATGAGCTCAGACAGGGATGGTTAGAATAGGACTATGAAGCTACAGGTACAGATAGTGATAGCTGGGAGGGCATAAACCACCTGACAGGTTCCCTTTAAGCATGTGTCAGAGCTGAAAGAGCTGCTGCCACCCACCCCAAGCTCACAATGGAGATTGTGCATTGACAGTGAGGTGTCAATCACTGCAGAGGGTGTGTCACACTGTTTCCTTGTGACATTTTAGTCCTGTAATGCTAATTAAAGGGTGATCAAGCATTGAGTTTAAGTAAACAATAGCACAGATCCTTATAAGAGAAGCACAGTTGCTTTTTGGTTTTTAACCCCTGCAGCATGCTGTCCTCAGCTTACATAGCAAAAACCTGTTGACAGATTCCCTTCATATACAGCCCCAGTTTCTGATCACTGACAACAGAGGAGATGCAGAAGTGAATTACACTTTGTCCTAGATTTCTATTTTTATAAGAAAAAATCATTGAACGTTGAAATGTTAAGTATAACCTTGAGAACAACTGTGTTTCCAAGGAACGAATAGTAAATCATTGTCCGAGGCTGGATCCCTGACAGCAGGGTTACATACCAGCTCGTCGTGGCATTGGCTGGTTATATTAGCTCTGCTGTGCCCAGCGTCTTGTTTTCAGAAAAAACGTCAGTAGCTACAAAAAAGAAAAATTTAGGGAGCAAAATAATCTAAAATATCTTTAAAAAATTCCTAATTTTGCCACATAACATGAGAAAAAAATATTTGACTTCAAATGCCCAATTCACACATCGGAGGATAAGTCCTGTCTCAAGATTTATGGTCCCTTAGGGTGCTTTCACATCTGCGTTTTTCGTAATTCGCGGCAGATGCGGTGAAAAAAACGCATCTGCCGCGTTTACCGCATAACCGTTCCACTTGCGGCGCGGTTGCGGTTTTTTCTATGCAATGTATAGGGGGACTTGCGGCAGATGCGGCAAGTGCGGTTTTGCACTTGCGGCAGGTGCGGCCGCGAAAAAAACCGCAGCAAGCACCCTAATATGGGCCACAATTTGTGGACCACCTACAGATTTCCTGACTTGGACTGGACAGCATTATACAAGACTATGAGGTTGGTAAATTCAAGTCAGGAGATGTAGGGTCAGTACGGAAATGGCAGCCCATACACGGACCCTGTAATAATTCAGTTACATTGTAGCCTCAAATGTCACACTGGGGCGCGTGGTGCAACACAAGGGAGACATTGGGGATGGAATAGAAGGAAGACCCTGAAGGAGTGGGGACACTCACTTGAGGCTGAACCTTGCTCTCCCTAACCTCCCTATGTGGGTCCTTCTCCCCATAGCCGTCACATGTCTAGGCCCTCACCGGCCCTAAAATTACCCTGGCTAGTGTACAGGCTGGTGAGCACACTAGTCTCACCCCTACAAAAATACAACACAATGCAAGGTAGACAAATCGAGCGAAAATAGACACAAAAAAGACAACACTCCAACTCCTCCAATGCAGCAACACTCCGCAGCTGCAATAGTTGTGAATCCACAGCTTTACTAGAAACAGTCTCCTTCCAAAGAGGTCAGCATAGAAAGGAATCTCTCACCAGCTGATAAGACATGTGACTCTTTATAGTAGAGGGGAGTGGTCACCTAAACTACACCTGAGATTAAATGTACAAAGAAAGGAAACAGAACCATATAAAACGACAAGAAAAAATTGTTAAAAACATATTTAAATGTGTTTTGTTGTTTTTGTACTTTTTATCCTTTCATTACAAAGCATAATATGGGAAGTCTCATCTCTAGACATGCGAAACTATAATTATTGACGTGTGTATAAACTAGGGGGCTGTTAAGAAAAATAAATAAAAAGTTCTAATTAGGTTTTTCCTGTTTTTTTTTTTTTTCCTGCTTGGACCAATATTGTATCGAGAGACATTTTTATCTCTTACTAAACCAACTTAGCATTTTATGCCTCCATAAACAGAGGCAGCGCCGGGCTGAGACGAACAGTTGGAGAGTTGTGTTTTTATTAGGTGGTATATCAGATTGTCGTCTTGCATCATAACCTATCCGGGGCTTTGCCAACTTGCAGATTTAGGCTCCTGCCGACAATGAACACAAATAAATTACTCTCTACCCCAAATGTCCATTTTTTTCGCTCACTTTCGTCGCTGTAAAAAAAATGTCCGCCTGGCCCGGCTCATTAATGTGTCTTGTGGGAAAACAAAACTCTTTTTCTTTTTGTTGTTTTTTTTTTCTTCTATTTTGTTATTTTGCCAATTTCGGAAAATAGATATTATTCAACGGAAATAAATTAGACCATTTTACTTTAATGTAGAATAACTGTTCTGGAGTAAGAAAAACCATTAGTAGCAAAACTGCGCCATAAAATGTTCACGAGCAGTAAAGTGAAGAGGGGCCGGCGTGTCGTTAAGTGCATATACTTCCCCGAGTCTCCACAGCATTATGTTATCACTATAATTACACCGTATCATTAACAGAATGGCTTTTATGGACATTTCCTATGTAACTTCCAGAATCCAGAGTATATTCCATTACTGTATAAAAGCTGTCACCTACCCAAGAACGACATGGAGCCATTCTGGGATCATAACAAGATTGTGGCAAACCCTTGTGTGTGGAGCTCAGGGGACATGGCCCAAAATGTAATGAATTTTTATATCATAATACTACCTGCCCCTATATAACTGCTATAATAATGCCCCTATGTACTGTACAAGAATATACCTACCACTATACTGCCCCATTCTACAAGAATATAACTACTATAATACTACCCCTATGTACAAGAATATAACTACTATAATACTGCTCCTATGTACAAGAATATAACTACTATAATACTGCCCCTATGTACAAGAATATAGCTACTATAATACTGCTCCTATGTACAAGAATATAACTACTATAATACTGCCCCCTATGTACAAGAATATAACTACTATAATACTGCCCCTATGTACAAGAATATAACTACTATAATACTGCTCCCTATGTACAAGAATATAACTACTTTAATACTGCCCCTATGTACAAGAATATAACTACTACTAGCTGGGTGCCCGATGCACATGCATCGGGATTCTAGCAGAGCGAGTCTCTGACTCGCAATGGCCGCTTCGCGGCCAATGCTTCGCGCTGCTAAGGCGACTCGCCATGCCCGCTGCGCGGGCATAGCGAGTCGCCTTAGAACTGCTCGCAATGGCCGCTGCACGGCCAATGCTTCGGGCGTATCCACATGACCACGCTGACTCGCAGCGTGAGCGGACTCAAAAGGGGCAAAAAACCCATTCGTGATTATATAATAGATAATAATGCCCCTATGTACAAGAATATAACTACTATAATACTGCTCCTATGTACAAGAATATAACTACCACTATACTGCCCCTTTCTACAAGAATATGACTACTATAATACTACCCCTATGTACAAGAATATAACTACTATAATACTACCCCTATGTACAAGAATATAACTATTATAATACTGCTCCTATGTACAAGAATATAACTACTATAATACTGCCCTATGTACAAGAATATAACTACTATAATACTGCTCCTATATACAAGAATATAACTACAATAATACTGCTCCTATGTACAAGAATATAACTACTATAATACTGCCCCCTATGTACAAGAATATAACTACTATAATACTGCCCCTATGTACAAGAATATAACTACTATAATACTGCTTCTATGTACAAGAATATAACTACTATAATACTGCTTCTATGTACAAGAATATAACTACTGTAATACTGCTCCTATGTACAAGAATATAACTACTATAATACTGCTCCTATGTACAAGAATATAACTACTACAATATTCTGCCTCCTTTGTACAAGAATATAACTACTATAATACTGCTCCTATGTACAATAATATAACTACTACAATACTGCTCCTATATACAAGAATATAACTACTATAATACTGCTCCTATGTACAAGAATATAACTACTATAATACTGCTCCTATGTACAAGAATATAACTACTATAATACTGCCCCTATGTACAAGAATATAACTACTATAATACTGCTCCTATATACAAGAATATAACTACGATAATACTGCTCCTATATACAAGAATATAACTACTATAATACTGCCCCCTATGTACAAGAATATAACTACTATAATACTGCCCCTATGTACAAGAATATAACTGCTATAATACTGCTTCTATGTACAAGAATATAACTACTATAATACTGCTTCTATGTACAAGAATATAACTACTGTAATACTGCTCCTATGTACAAGAATATAACTACTATAATACTGCTCCTATGTACAAGAATATAACTACTACAATATTCTGCCTCCTTTGTACAAGAATATAACTACTATAATACTGCTCCTATGTACAATAATATAACTACTACAATACTGCTCCTATATACAAGAATATAACTACTATAATACTGCTCCTATGTACAAGAATATAACTACTATAATACTGCTCCTATGTACAAGAATATAACTACTATAATACTGCTCCTATGTACAAGAATATAACTACTATAATACTGCTCCTATGTACAAGAATATAACTACTATAATACTGCTCCTATGTACAAGAATATAACTACTATAATAGGGCCCCTATATACAAGAATATAACTACTATAATACTGCCCCTATGTACAAGAATATAACTACTATAATACTGCCTCTATGTACAAGAATATAACTACTATAATACTGCTCCTATGTACAAGAATATATCTACTATAATACTGCTCCTATATACAAGAATATGACTACTATAATACTGCTCCTATGTACAAGAATATAACTACTATAATACTGCCCCTATATACAAGAATATCACTACTATAATACTGCTCCTATGTACAAGAATATAACTACTATAATACTGCCCCTATGTACAAGAATATCACTACTATAATACTGCTCCTATGTACAAGAATATAACTACTATAATACTGCCCCTATATACAAGAATATCACTACTATAATACTGCTCCTATGTACAAGAATATAACTACTATAATACTGCCCCTATGTACAAGAATATCACTACTATAATACTGCTCCTATGTACAAGAATATAATTACTATAATACTGCCCCCTATGTACAAGAATATAACTACTATAATACTGCCCCTATGTACAAGAATATAACTACTATAATACTGGCCTCTAAGTACAAGAATATAACTACTATAATACTGCTCCTATGTACAAGAATATAACTACTATAATACTGCCCCTATACATAAGAATATAAGTATTTGGGATTTTTACCAGTTACACCACTGGGGTCGTGGACTTCTCATCTGCAGAGATCTAGCATTGTGGGTCTGTTGTTTACTAGACATGTTGTCACGCGCTTAGATTGCGCTGACTATGCTGGATGCTGCTGTGTGTGTTGTGTCTGCATTTCTTCAAGAGCTGCATGAGGTACGGATGTGAAGGTCTTGGTCCTGACTTACCTCCTGTATTATACTCCAGAGCTGCACTCAATATTATGCTCAGCTGCTGGTTGAGGGGTTGATGTGAGGCTTGGTGTGACTCACCTGAAATCCCCTTCCCCTGGCTTTAAATAGCTTTCCCCTTCCTTTGTCAGACGCCACTGATAGTTATTTACTCTTGGTCATTGTGCTGTGCAGATGCTTGCTGCTGGGCTGAAGTTTGTCTTGGGAGTAGCTGTGATTCTGGATCCGTGGGTGGAGGTAGGGGCTCTTAGCCTAAGGCTGGTCAGGAGCTCAAGAAAACAGTGTGGAGACTCGGACCTCCTCACCATCCGAGGTACCTCCGAGAGCAGGGCGAGCCAGTGAACCCCAGTGGTAGGGTCAGATTAGCTCCCCCTGAATCCCCTCACTTTTCTCACCATTCAGTTACCTGATTCCCTCACCTCCTAAGCGTGACACATGTTGATGCTTTATTATATGTTTTACATATATACTAATTCCTTTCTTCTTTTCTTGCAGAACACGATGAATGTGGCAATGGACAGAGCGGCTGTGATGAGAACTCCATCTGTACAAACTCGGTCGAGGGGCACAGTTGTACTTGCAAACCCGGCTATGTAGGGAATGGCACCATCTGTCGAGGTAGGCCTCAGTTTTCAGTGATATAAGTGGATTGTTTGGGGGTAAAGTCTAATCAATTCTTACTTGGATCTTTAGTTAGGTCAATTCCATTCTTTAAGTATCTCCATGATTTGAACTCTCTATAACTGGACTCTTAGAATAGATAGATCTGCCACCCGATTCCACCCTACAGACTGCATATATGATCAAATAGATCTCTTAGACCTGATGAGGCAGTCGTACTTATTTTTAAAATCCATTTGAGAATGGCTGTATAATCCTGACATGAAAACAAACATCACCTGAAGCTGGACTCGTTTTAAAATTAGTCAGGAGACCTTTTAAAAAGGATTAGTGAGCCATTCGGTAATGGATTTTCAAAGTAAGTACACCAGCCTCATCAGGTCTAATAGATATATTTAATAATGCGTACTGTTTATGTGGTGAGATCTGGTGACAGATCTGCATCAATATCTGTTGCTCTGCATTGAGTTTTGGTTGTCACTTGGTCCTGATGTCAGTGGAGTTTCTCAAGAATTTAAAGGAAATCTGTCAGCAACATAATGTAGGCAAGGAGATCTTAAATCCAACGATTTATCACATAGATTACTGGCTGAAGATGTTCTGAAACAATGTAACAATTTAGTTTCAGCCATGTAGCAGAGCTGGGAGAGCTGCCCCTGCCCTCCCCAGGCTCTCAATAGAGATTGTGCATTGAATGTGGTGTGTCAGTCACAGCAGGAGGGTGTGTTGGACTGCCAGGCGGGTGACTTTCTATGCCTGTAATGATAATCACAGGGTAATAAAGCCATTAGTATAAGTAAGCAACAACACACACACACTGATAAGAGAAGCACAATTGCTTTTTGTTTTGTTTTTTTAACCTGTAAAACATGATGTTCTCAGCTTACATAGCAAAAACCTGCTGACAGATTCCCTTTAACGTGGAGGCTCCAAATTAATAAGAAATCTTACATTTCCAACGATTGCCTTTTTCTTCTTTGACTGACTACTCAAATATAATTCCGGATTTGTCTCAATGCCGTGAACGTCAAGATCTCTGCAGTCAGTGAATGGAAAGATAAGCTTTTACCATAGAAGGATATGTAAGTTATCTATCCGTAGGTTGAGATAGATAATTGATTGTTGGGGGTCTTCCAGGGACTATATCATAGATTTTGCTGCCTGTATCCTGAGCGATCAGCTGCGATCTGTAGGGTAAATAATATTGTAATAAGTGTTCTATTTCCCTGCAGCACTCCTACAGGAGAAAAATAGTATTACACACTACCAAGTCATATCAGTAGCTCTGAAAGCAGTACAGTTCTTCCAGAGTAAGAGACACCCTCTGTTATTGATCTTCCATAATATGGGATATTATATTTTTTTGTTTCTAAATTAGATAATCCCTTTAAAAGGTTTATGCCACAAACATTTGTAAATACGAATTAATAGATCTTAGAATAATAATAATTTCCACAATTGGATGTGTTAAAAAAATAAATTCCTGTCCCGAGATATTCTTATATATGTGTCCCTGGGTAATGTATGTGTCCGACTATGCAGGAACAGGTGGGATATACCACAGATCCTGGACAGGGGAGGCAGAGTATATATACATTACAGCTGGAGATCACAGAATATAAGAGTATACAGACAGTACAACCAGGGATCACAGAATATAAGAGTATACAGACATTACAGCTGGGAATCACAGAATATAAGAGTATACAGACATTACAGCCAGGGATCACAGAATATAAGAGTATATAGACATTACAGCCGGGGATCACAGAATATACGAGTATACAGACATTACGGCCAGGGATCACAGAATATAAGAGTATACCGACATTACGGCCAGGGATCACAGAATATGAGAGTATACAGACATTACAGCCAGGGATCACTGAATATAAGAGTATACAGACATTACAGCCGGGGATCACAGTATATAAGAGTATACAGACATTACAGCCGGGGATCACAGAATATAAGAGTATACAGACATTACAGCTGGGGATCACAGAATATAAGAGTATACAGACATTACAGCTGGGGATCACAGAATATGAGAGTATACAGACATTACAGCCAGGGATCACAGAATATAAGAGTATACAGACATTACAGCCGGGGATCACAGCATATAAGAGTATACAGACATTATAGCTGGGGATCACAGAATATAAGAGTATACAGACATTACAGCACGGGATCACAGAATATAAGAGTATACAGACATTACAGCTGGGGATCACAGAATATGAGAGTATACAGACATTACAGCCAGGGATCACAGAATATAAGAGTAAACAGATACTACAGCCGGGGATCACAGAATATAAGAATATACAGACATTAGAGCCGGGGTTCACAGAATATACGAGTATACAGACATTACAGCCAGAGATCACAGAATATAAAAGTATACAGACATTACAGCCGGGGATCACAGAATATTAGAGTATACAGACATGACAGCCAGGATCACAGAATATAAGAGTATATGTCTGTATACTCTTATATTCTGTGATCCCCGGCTGTAAAGTCTGTATACTCTAATATTCTGTGATCCCCGGCTGTAATGTCTGTATACTCTTATATTCTGTGATCCCCGGCTGTAATGTCTGTATACTTTTATATTCTGTGATCTCTGGCTGTAATGTCTGTATACTCTTATATTCTGTGATCCCGGCTGTAATATCTGTATACTCTTTTACGTCCTACCCTGTCCAGGAGCTGTGGTATATCCCACCTGTTCCTGTATGGTCGGACACACATTATATAGGGTCACATTTATAAGAATACCTTGGGAAAGGATCTTTTTTTTTTTTTTTTTTTTTTTTTTTTAACACATCCAATTGTAGGATTTATTTTTGTTCTAAGATCTGTTAATTCAAATGTACAATAGTTCATGGTACTACCCCTTTAAGCTAAGAAAGTCTGGGTCAGGACGGGTTTCCATGTGTTCCATGGGGGTCGTGATGAATTTTTTTCACTGATTACAAGCTGATATGGAATGTATGGAGAATGGATATTTACAGTATCTAAGAAAGTCACAGACCTGGATATTATTCACTTACATAAAACTGGGAACACCAGTGTAACTGGCCCTTTATCGTCAGTATTGTGACCCTTCATTGAGGTAAATTGGAGCTATATGTTAGCACGACACAGCACGTTGCGATAAGTGGAGATATTAGCAGTAGGCGTGCTGCCTTTCATGACCAAACATAAAAGAACTTATTACCGTCTCACTAAAGAAGTGGCCATGAAGATACCATCAGCGAGCTGCTCATAAGTGAAGTGCGGCTGTTGGCGGTGATAGATTACCTTCCTATAGCGGAAATATCTGTGAGATAACAAAGACTTACAGGATCCCTCTGGTCCAATGTAGTGACCGGCAAAGAATCAGTTCTTTAAATGTTATTTTTAATCAAATTGTGTCTTCCGGAGTCAGGTAATGGGGTCCTAGGCTTCTTCTTTATGTGTAGGGTTGTCGCGATCCTTCTTAATGATTCTCATCCACTTTATCTTCTAATAGGAATGTGTCATCAGAAAATGACTTATTTAAATTACATTTTTATTTATTTAGTTTCATTATCAGCATAGACAGGATTACAATGTAACACCTCTATATACAGTAGATAACACAGGATCCATCATTCACAATAGGTGATATCACAGCTCACCTCCTCCTGTACAATGACTGATAACACCTCTACATACAGTAGATAACACAGGATCCACCATTCACAATAGATGATATCACAGCTCACCTCCTCCTCCTGTACAATGACTGATAACACCTCTATATATAGTAGATAACACAGGATCCATCATTCACAAAAGGTGATATCACAGCTCACCTCCTCCTCCTGTACAATGACTGATAACACCTCTATATACAGTAGATAACACAGGATCCACCATTCACAATAGGTGATATCACAGCTCACCTCCTCCTGTACAATGACTGATAACACCTCTATATACAGTAGATAACACAGGATCCACCATTCACAATAGATGATATCACAGCTCACCTCCTCCTCCTCCTGTACAATGACTGATAACACCTCTATATACAGTAGATAACACAGGATCCATCATTCACAATAGGTGATATCACAGCTCACCTCCTCCTCCTGTACAATGATTGATAACACCTCTATATATAGTAGATAACACAGGATCCACCATTCACGATAGATGATATCACAGCTCACCTCCTCCTGTACAATGACTGATAACACCTCTATATACAGTAGATAACATAGGATCCACCATTCACAATAGATGATGCCACAGCTCACCTCCTCCTGTAAAATGACTGATAACACCTCTATATACAGTAGATAACACAGGATCCATCATTCACAATAGGTGATATCACAGCTCACCTCCTCCTCCTGTACAATGACTGATAACACCTCTATATATAGTAGATAAGACAGGATCCATCATTCACAAAAGGTGATATCACAGCTCACCTCCTCCTCCTGTACAATGACTGATACCACCTCTATATATAGTAGATAAGACAGGATCCATCATTCACAAAAGGTGATATCACAGCTCACCTCCTCCTCCTGTACAATGACTGATAACACCTCTATATTTAGTAGATAACACAGGATCCATCATTCACAAGATATGATGTCACAGCTCACTTCCTCCTGTACAATGACTGATAACATCTCTATATACAGTAGATAACACAGGATCCACCATTCAAAATAGATGATATCACAGCTCTCCTCCTCCTGTACAATGACTGATGACACCTCTATATACAGTAAATAACACAGGATCCACCATTCACAATAGGTGATGTCAGAGCTCACCTTCCCCTCCTCCTGTACAATGACTGATATTATTATTATTATTATTATTTATTTATATAGCGCCATTAGGTTCCATGGCAGTTTACATAAGGATGAGGGAGACAAGAACAAGTACACTAAATCTAAGCGATCAGGACGTACAGGTTCAGGAGGGGCAGGGACCCTGTCCACGAGGGCTCACAGTCTATGAGAGGTGGGTTAGGATACAGTAGGATGGGGGAATGTCAGGTATGGGGTGTTCGCCTGGGTCTCATGGCAGGTTGTAGGCTTGACGGAACAAGTGAGTCTTCAGGTGACACTTGAAGCTACTCAGGGTAGGAGAGTGTCTGAAGTGTTCGGGTAGGGAGTTCCAGAGTAAGGCAGATGCCCGGGAGAAGTCCTGGACTCGGTTGTGCGAAGAGGTGATGAGGGGGGAGCAGAGGAGGAGTTCTTGGGAGGAGCGGAGGTTGCGTGAGGGTAGGTATCGGGAGACCAGGTCGGAGATGTATGGTGGAGCCAGGTTGTGTATGGCTTTGTACGCAATGGTTAGTGTTTTGAATTGGGATCTCTTGGAGACGGGGAGCCAGTGAAGGGCTTGGCAGAGGGGGGAGACAGGGGAGTAGCGGGAGGACATATAGATGAGTCGGGCAGCGGAGTTGAGGATAGACTGGAGAGGTGTGAGGGAGTTAGCCGGGAGGCCATTGAGAAGGAGGTTGCAGTAGTCAAGGCGGGAGATGATAAGAGCATGGATGAGTGTTTTAGCGGTGTCGTGGGTGAGGAAGGAGCGGATCCGTGAGATGTTCTTGAGCTGGAGCCGGAGGGATGTGGTGAGGGCCTCGATGTGGGGTTTGAAGGATAGGGAGGAGTCAAGGATTACCCCGAGGCACTTGGCTTGGGGGACTGGGGAGAGGGGGCAGTCGTTGACGCAGATGGATAGGTTGGGAGGTGGGGTGGAATTTCTTGGGGGGAAGACTATGAATTCAGTTTTGTCCATGTTGAGTTTAAGGAAGCGAGCAGAGAAGAAGGATGAGATGGCGGAAAGGCATTGAGGGATTTTCGAGAGTAGGGAGGTGATGTCAGGGCCGGACAGGTAGATTTGGGTGTCGTCGGCGTAGAGGTGGTACTGGAGGCCATGGGACTCGATGAGTTGCCCTATGCCGAGAGTGTAAATGGAGAAAATTAGGGGTCCCAGGACCGAACCTTGGGGGACTCCGACAGAAAGGGGGTAGGGTGAGGAGGAGGTGTGGGAGTGGGAGACGCTAAAGGTCCGGTCCGCTAGGTATGAGGAGATCCAAGAGAGGGCAAGGTGGGTGATGCCAAGGGATTCCAGGATCCGGAGAAGAAGGGAGTGGTCAACCGTGTCGAAGGCGGCAGACAGGTCAAGAAGTAGCAGGATGGAGTAGTGGTGTTTGTTCTTGGCGGTCAGTAGGTCGTTGGTGACTTTGGTCAGGGCTGTTTCGGTGGAATGGAGGGGTCGGAAGCCGGACTGTAGGCGGTCGAAGTGGGAGCACGAGGAGAGGTGAGAGGACAGTTTGGAGTGGACGTGTTGTTCAAGTAGCTTAGAGGCGAATGGGAGAAGAGATATGGGGCGATAGTTAGAGACAGAAGTAGGGTAAAGTGAGATTTTTTTTAGGATGGGCGTGATTAGGGCGTGTTTGAAGGCCGAGGGGAAGGTAGAAGTGCTAAGTGAAAGGTTAAAGAGGTGGGTGAGGGCTGGGATGAAAATGGAGGTGTGGTTGGGAATGAGGTGGGATGGGAGCGGGTCGTGGGCGCTGGTGGTGAGGTGTGATTTTGACAGGAGGGAGGAGAGTTGGTCTTCAGTTATGGGGGAAAGTGGCTGATGGAGGAGGAGGGCAGTGTAGGTGGGAAGGGGAGGTGTGGGGATAGTGGACCGAAGCTGCTTCTGATCTTGTCGATCTTCTCCTTGAAGAAGGTCGCAAAGTCTTCAGCAGAGATGAGGGGAGAAGGGGGAGGAGCAGGTGGGCGAAGTAAGGAGTTGAAAGTTTTGAAGAGCTGTTTGGGGTTGCGGGACAGAGAGGTTATAAGGGATGAGAAGAACACTTGCTTGGCGGTAGCGAGTGCCGTCTTGAAGTCAGTGATGGATTGCTTGAACAGAGCAAAGTGCTCGGGGGTGTGAGACTTTTTCCATCTCCTCTCGGCGACTCTGGACGCCCGTCTCAGGTTTTTAGTGAGGGTGGTGTGCCAGGGTTGCCTGTTAATGCGTGGAGCATGGAGAGTGAGGGGGGCGGCTAGGTCAAGAGCGTTCGTTATGGTGGTGTTGTATAGGGTGGTGGCAATGTCAATGTCGTCAGCGCAGGGTAGGTCGGTGAGAGGGAGGAGTGATTCAGAGAATAAAGGAAGATCAAGATCTTTTAGGCTTCGGCGAGGGTGATCAAGTTTGCGGAGAGGGGGTAGTGTGGCAGGGGAGGAGAGGTCGGAGAAGGTCAAGAGATGGTGGTCGGACAGTGTGAGTACCGAGGTTGTGAGGTTAGAGAGGGAGCAAAGGCGGGTAAAGATGAGGTCAAGCGTGTGGCCTTGTTCGTGGGTGGGAGAGGAGGACCATTGGGAGAGCCCTAGGGAAGTGGTCAAGGAAAGAAGGTTGGAGGCGGCTGGGCGGCGAGTGTCAATGGGGATATTGAAGTCGCCCATGATGATGGAGGGGATGTCAGTGGAGAGGAAGTGAAGTAGCCAGGTGGTGAAGTGGTCAAGGAAGGAGGCGGTGGGTCCGGGGGGGCAGTAGATGATGGCTATTTGGAGGTTGCAGGAGGAGAAGATTCGGACTGAGTGGGCTTCGAAGGAGGGGACAGTGACGGATGGGGGCTGGGGGATGGGGCTGAAGGTGCAGGAGTTGGACAGCAGTATGCCGACTCCACCGCCGTGTTTGCCAGAGGGACGGGGGGTGTGGGACAGGCTGAGGCCGCCGTAGGATAGTGCAGCAGGGGAGGCCGTGCCGGAGGGGGTGAGCCAGGTCTCGGTGAGGCCAAGGAATGACAGTTTCCTGGAGATAAAGAGATCATGGATGTCGGGGAGTTTGTTGCACACTGAGCGGGCATTCCAGAGTGCGCCGGGTAGAGCGGTAGGTGGGGCATGGGTTGGGGGAATGAGTCTGATGTTGGTGGGGTTGCGAGAGCAAATGGTGGTGAGGTTGCGAGGGTTGGCGATGGGTCGCGGGATGAAGGTTGTTGTGGGGATGTTGCGGGGGGGGGGGGGGGGCAGGATTGGGGGAGATTTCACCGGCAAGGAGGAGGAGTAGGCCGAGGGTTAACACCTCTATATACAAGAGATAACACAGGATCCACCATTCACAATAGGTGATGTCACAGCTCACCTCCTCCTCCTGTACAATAACTGATAACACCTCTATATACAGTAGATAACACAGGAGCCACCATTCACAATAGGTGATATCACAGCTCACCTCCTCCTCCTGTACAATGACTGATAACACCCCTATATACAATAGATTATACAGGATCCACCATTCACAATAGGCGATGTCACAGCTCACCTCCTGCTCCTGTAAAATGACTGATAACACCTCTATATACAGTAGATAACCCAGGATCCACCATTCACAATAGGTGATATCACAGCTCACCTCCTGCTCCTGTAAAATGACTGATAACACCTCTATATACAGTAGATAACCCAGGATCCACCATTCACAATAGATGATATCACAGCTCACCTCCTCCTCCTGTACAATGACTGATAACACCTCTATATACAGTATATAACACAGGATCCACAATTCACAATAGTTGATATCACAGCTCACCTTCTCCTCCTGTACAATGACTGATAACATCTCTATATACAGTAGATAACACAGGATCCACCATTCACAATAGGTGATATCACAGCTCACCTCCTCCTGTACAATGACTGATAAAACCTCTATATACAGTAGATAACACAGGATCCACCATTCACAATAGGTGATATCACAGCTCACCTCCTCCTCCTGTACAATGACTGATAACACCTCTATATATAATAGATAACACATGATCCACCATTCAGAATAGGTGATGTCACAGCTCACCTCCTCCTCCTGTACAATGACTGATAACACCTTTATATACAGTAGATAACACAGGATCCACCATTCACAATAGGTGATATCACAGCTCACCTACTCCTGTACAATGACTGATAACATCTCTAAATACAGTAAATAACACAGGATCCACCATTCACAATAGGTGATGTCAGAGCTCACCTTCCCCTCCTCCTGTACAATGACTGATAACCCCTCTATATACAATAGATAACACATTATCCACCATTCACAATAGGTGATGTCACAGCTCACCTCCTCCTCCTGTACAATGACTGATAACACCTCTATATACAGTAGATAACACAGGATCCACCATTCACAATAGGTGATATAACAGCTCACTTCCTCCTACACAATGACTGATAACACCTCTATATACAGTAGATAACACAGGATCCACCATTCACAATAGGTGATGTCACAGCTCACCTCCTCCTGCTGTACAATGACTGATAGCACCTCTATATACAGTAGATAACACAGGATCCACCATTCACAATAGGTGATATCACAGCTCACCTCCTCCTCCTGTACAATGCCTGAGAACACCTCTATATACAGTAGACAACACAGGATCCACCATTCACAATAGGTGATATCACAGCTCACCTCCTCCTCCTGTACAATGCCTAAGAACACCTCTATATACAGTAGACAACACAGGATCCACCATTCACAATAGATGATATCACAGCTCACCTCCTCCTGTACAATGACTGATAACACCTCTATATACAGTAGATAGCACAGGATCCACCATTCACAATAGGTGATGTCACAGCTCACCTCCTCCTGTACAATGAATGATAACACCTCTATATACAGTAGATAACACAGGATCCACCATTCACAATAGGTGATATCACAGCTCACCTCCTCCTGTACAATGACTGATAACACCTCTATATACAGTAGATAACACCGGATCCACCATTCACAATATGTGATATCACAGTTCACCTCCTCCTGTACAGTGACTGATAACACCTCTATATACAGTAGATAACGCAGGATCCACCATTCACAATAGGTGATATCACAGCTCACCTCCTCCTCCTGTACAGTGACTGATAACACCTCTATATACAGTAGATAACACAGGATCCATAATTCACAATAGGTGATATCACAGCTCACCTCCTCCTCCTGTAGAATGACTGATAACACCTCTATATACAGTAGATAACACAGGATCCACCATTCACAATAGGTGATATCACAACTCACCTCCTCCTGTACAATGACTGATAACACCTCTATATACAGTAGATAACACAGGATCCACCATTCAGAATACGTGATGTCACAGCTCACTTCCTCCTCCTGTACAATGACTGATAACACCTTTCATATACAGTAGATAACACAGGATCCATCATTCACAATAGGTGATATCACAGCTCACCTCCTCCTGTACAATGACTGATAACATCTCTAAATACAGTAAATAACACAGGATCCACCATTCACAATAGGTGATGTCAGAGCTCACCTTACCCTCCTCCTGTGCAATGACTGATAACACCTCTATATACAGTAGATAACACAGGATCCACCATTCACTATAGGTGATATCACAGCTCACCTCCTCCTCCTTTACAGTGACTGATAACACCTCTATATACAGTAGATAACACAGGATCCACCATTCACAATAGGTGATATCACAGCTCACCTTCTCTTCCTGTACAATGACTGATAACACCTCTATATACAGTAGATAACACAGGATCCACCATTCACAATAGGTGATATCACAGCTCACCTCCTCCTCCTGTACAATGACTGATAACACCTCTATATACAGTAGATAACACAGGATCCACCATTCATAATAGGTGATATCACAGCTCACCTCCTCCTGTACAATGACTGATAACACCTCTATATACAGTAGATAACATAGGATTCACCATTCACAATAGGTGATGTCACAGCTCACCTCCTCCTGTACAATGACTGATAACACCTCTATATATAGTAGATAACACAGGATACATCATTCACAATAGGTGATATCACAGCTCACCTACTCCTCCTGTACAATGACTGATTACACCTCTATATACAGTAGATAACACAGGATCCACCATTCACAATAGGTGATATCACAGCTCACCTCCTCCTCCTGTACAATGACTGATAACAACTCTATATACAGTAGATAACACTGGATCCACCATTCACAATAGGTGATATCACAGCTCACCTCCTCCTCCTCCTGTACAATGACTGATAACACCTCTATATACAGTAGATAACACAGGATCCACCATTCACAATAGGTGATATCACAGCTCACCCCCTCCTCCTGTGGCAGAGGTTGTGTCCTCCATTATGTTGCCGGTAGCAGATCTGCAGACAATAGTCAGGAGAACTTCATTTAGTTGTTGAGTGTGATGAGTAATGCTTTCTCCGGCTGTATTAATGCCACAAGCCTGGACGGCACCCAGCTATTCATATCATTGTCTCTACATTTGGCAGAGCCGTGTCCAGCGGTAATAGCTTTGTGGCCGGAACGTCTAGTGATAAACCGGAGGAGAGGATATAAGAGCGCTTGTTACGAGTAAATTACTTGGACATTCAAGAAAATATATCAGGCTTTTCATTGAATTAAAAATAAAAGTCTGTTTATTGCCGGAGCGAGAAGGCCGCACAGTGGATTCAGGAGCTGACGAGCATGGAAATCAAGGGAAATGAGGCAGAACCGGGCCGTTCTTAAAGGGAAACAGCAGTGATTAGCACTGAACTAGCGGGTGCAGCCAACATTCTGCTACTACGAGAGCAAATCACTGGCTGGAAAATCGGTCGTTACATCCAGACACACAGTGACTTGCATGATGCTTTTCATTGCAGCCCATATGTGTAGGGATGTTGCAGTATAAAGAATGGTGGAGGGGTTAAATCTAAAGGGATTGATTTTAGTCAACCACAGACTTCAATAAGCAAATGACATCTGAGGCTGAGTTCACAATCAATAATCATTAGGTCGGATCCAGCACAATCCATTGTGCAAACACTACTTTTTTGTCTGTTTTGATAATCTTATTTCTGCAGGATCCAACATTTGGGATTATGCCAAATTAATAATAATATTAAGAATAATCATAATCTTTACTTATATAGCGCCAACATATTCCACAGCGCTTTACAATTCAGAGGTTCTTATACAGACAATCATAAGTAACAGTTATACAGGGTGGGCCATTTATATGGATACACCTAAATAAAATGGGAACATTTGGTGCTATCAACTCCATGTTAGTGGCACATTTGTACCCCCTCCCATATACTAATGTGCCACAAACAGGAAGTTGATATCACCAAACGTTCCCATTTTATTTAGGTGTATCCATATAAATGGCCCACCCTGTACAATAATTAAAGCATAATTAATGACAACTTTTCTTGTAAGAGCTTATAATCTACAATGAGGTGGGGTGACACAAAGTACAGGCGTTTATTTACAATGATGGTCCAGCCGTCCTGAAGAAATGAGGGATGGATAAAAGCTGCATGAGCCATCACCAGCCAATCTTTGAAGTTCTTTTGGGTTTGGCGCAGTTTGACAGTTATTTTCAGAGTAGTGAATGGGCTATATATAAGTGACTTAGATTAGGGAGCGTGATAGGCTGCCCCAAAAAGATGTGTTGCCTAAAACTATATAAATTGAGGTTAGATCTAATTTCTTTGGGGGTAGAGCATTCCAGAAAATTGGTGCAGCTGAAGAGAAGTCTTGGAGCTGGGAGTGGGAGGTTTATTAATGGAATCCACTTGGTCTTTAGGACATTCTAGTTAATCAAGAAAAGTAAGGACATAACTTTAATGGATCCTCTGCTTTACACACCATATTACAGACTGGCTCCACCTTTGATAGACACACGGTAGTGTAATGATTAGGTTTCCTTATGGAAGGGTATGGTTCTCCTGGAAATATTAACTGATTATTATTGAGAATGGGGATTTTTTTTTGTTTTTTTTTTCAGCTGCACAGTGCGGGATAAGTATCATAATATTGTTTTTTATATTTTTATTTTTTTAAATTTATTTTTTTTATTAGTCAAAATACGATACCTTATCCTGCGATCACTTGTACAATACACTGTCATGCTGTAATATTTCTGTAACTTGTAAAATGATCAATCTTCATAAAGCCCACCCTTGTGTAGCTCGCCATCTGCCATTGATACCCGTCAATCATGTTATGGGTGATGGTTGTCAGAGGGGCACTCTTCTCCTATTCCAGCCTCTACATATGTATACGATGGATATCTTCAATTAAAACCTTGTCGAAGTAGTCCACCATGCTGTTGTGGTTTCCTCAATCAGGAGTATCAAGCATAGTCCATCTGCAGCCAAATCTTAGATGTTTTTAATGCACACGAGCAGACCTGACATGAGTTCAAGATGCTAAGAAATTCTGAGTTTATTGTGGAAGCATGTATAGTTATACAGTCAATCCTGGGGGTCATTAATTGGTTACAGAATATTAAACATAGCTAATCATTGGTTACTAATAGCTAAGAGCTGACTGAATTATGCAGATCTATTCCAAATACATATGTATCCCTGTACTTTTTCATCATTTGATGCTATTGACCCATTGCACTCCTTCATTATCTGGTATTTTGGAACATCTTCCCTTCTTACCAAAACATGCTAGACATTGGCTTCATTCCCAGACTATGTGGCCTTTACCCTTTCTCAAAACAGAGTCTATAGCTTCCAGTGAGTAACACTTTATATAAAACACTCAGGGTCTACTTATTTCCCTTAAAGGGATACAGATATGTTGTACAATACAGAATAGGATACAAGCACATTGGCAAATCTTTGGATATGTTCAAATATTGATTTCCATAACAATGCCACAGGGGTCACAGCACTTGCCTGTGTTTGCCAGGTGCGGGTGCTGGCCCTGCTTAGAGAACTCATCAAGCATTTTCAAGCTTTTATGATATTTTGGGGAAAGTAAACTTCTTTGGTCACATATTTACCATTCACTTCTATTCCAGGTCGATTTCCATCCACTTCTTTGGATACTATGTACACGTGACTTTATTATACCCGGTTGGTCAGAATATTCTGTACTCTTATATAATAACAGAACATTGATTTTTCCACTATTCAGCTGTGGAAAATTTTGTTATTCAGCTTTCAGAGGTCTATTATTAAAAATCCTTCCTAACTCTTTTCGTCTGGTTATCTGCTCGGTTCCTGACCTTTACGCTCCAGATAAGACTCCTCTAGGATATTTCCACTCAGAAAGAAGCAAGTTTTTTTGTAGAAATGGAAATCGCTTGTGAATAGATAAGATTATTATTAAGGAGAAATGAATGGAAATATATTGTGAATTGTGCAAATTGATGGAATAACGATCCTTTATCAGGTTGGTGATCTAGGAATCCATAATAGATGTCAGGTATAGAAAAGTCTAATGAAGAGATGGAGGAATGATCTGAAAAGTCGCATTTACGGTAATTTGGGTGAATAAATGACATTTTACATTGGATTTCTCTCCACTTCTTTGATTTTGACTATTTTTGATTTGACTAGGACTGACATCATGTCACCTTTTCTAAGATGTCTTTCATAATCGCGTTTTTGCTTCTGATCGCGCAGATCCGGCAGATTTACCGCATCACGGGAGCGGTGCGTTTAATGCATGACATTGATGGAAGTGTTGTATGTGTTTGCTGTGAGTGTGGGCGTATGGGTGTGTGTGCATGGCTGTATGCATGTGAGTAGCTGCGTAGTGAGTTGGTGCGTGGTGTAAGTGTGATGCTGTCTGCAGTCCTGACGCAAACTTCAGGACCTCGGACAGCAATTCCGGCATATTCAAACATCCCGCTGTCAAAGCAGGTGTTTGAATTTCCTGTGGTTCACCAGCATATTAACCCCTTGTTTCTGTCATGCCAGTTTGTGTTCAGTTATGCCACACTCCCTGAACACAAACTGACATGTCAGAATGTGTCATCGGGGTTAATGCGATTTTTATAAAAGTCGGCAATTACCACTATTCTGTAATGTACTGTATTCTCCTGCGTGAGCAGGAGACAGGAGCTATCATGGTTCTGATCGCTATAGGCTGGCTGCTGAAGCTGTTCAGATTGCAGTCAGCACCAAGTTATAGCGATCAGAACCATGGACAGCTCCTGACTCCTGCTCACTATCCAGTCTCCCTTGCATTGCACTCACACGGTGTGCCTGCAGCCTAACAGCACACTTGCGGTGTGCATTGCAGTGTCTATGGGCTTGCGTCGGGTGCGGCAAGTGCGGTTTACGCCGGATTGCCGGGTCCGGCAGAAACCACTCTTGCCACACTGGACTGCAAGCCCCATAGACAATGCTTGGGCTTGGCCGGATCTGGATCCGCAAGTTGGCCGTTTGGGCGGCCGATCCGGCAGATTGCGGCACCACCTGCCAAACATCAGTAAAATGCTGATGTGAAAGAGGCCTAAGATAATTAATAGATATTATATATAAAAAATAGAATGGAAGCAGCACCAAAATACTAAAAGTAAGTTACAAGCATCTTATAAACATATGGAAAAATACTGTATATAAGGGAGCAGCATTGCAATACACTGTACAGAAAGTGGATTGTTATTAGCCCACATGGCCTCCTTTTGGACATCTGCTATGAACCTTTCTTAACAAGTGATGTACAATGTGACTATATAATGAGATATCAATCATATCAAGTGTGGTTTGACTTGTTTTAGTCAGACAATAACAGCTAGCTGCCCCCTCAGCTTCAGGTGAGAGCTTGTTTCTGTGAGGAGTGGTTTAGTTACTTTTTCTCTGTGTGATTTGTGCCTGTAAAAATGGATGTTACTCCACGGAAGAGGTCTAGAATTATTACTCTTAATGAACATACAAGTCTGACTGTAAGAAATCGCTTCCACCGTTGGTAATGGAAAATCTTCCGTTTCAAGAATAATTCGCACACAATGAAACTGGATCGTTTTCTCCAAAACTAAAAGGGAAATGTGGAAGAAAAAGGAAAACGACACCAAGAACTGATACAACACTTATCAGAAATAGCAAAACTAATGCAAGAAAAACAAGTAAAGTCTTGCTTTGTCCCAATTAATTTGCACAGCATTGTAAAGATGGCATTGGAGACATACAAGTGCATTCATCAAAGGCTTCCCCTGACCCCTCTCTACTTAACACAGGACGCTGAAACTGCAGATATGTAATGTAAAGTCTCTATAGGTTACGTTCCAATATGCAACTCTAATGGTCTTTCTTTTACAGGTGCAATGGAATACAGAGCAGTCATCAAGTTCCTTTACTTGAAAGCCTTTCATGTAAAGGAACTTGATGACTGCTCTGTATTCCACTGGGTCCATTATTGCACTTCATACCACTTCAGCACCTGTAACAGAAGTCTGATTATCAGTTCAGAGTTGCATATTGGCACGTAACCTATAGAAACCTATATGATTACACGTGTAGTTTCAGTGTCCTGTGATAAGTAGAAGTGGGTCAGGGGAAATCTTTATTGAATGCCCCTCGTCTATGGCCCTTATGCGCATGCGCCCGTTAGTTTGATTGATGTAACAATCCTTTGTTGATGAATGGGATAAACATAAGCCTGCGCAGTCGCGATAATGTAACACTGAGTAGGGTGCTCAATAGTGATGGGCGAGCTCTAAGCTACTCAACGTCTTGGTACTCGTAATGAGCAGTCGGGTTCGACTCAAGTACTGAGAATGATGGAAGTCAGTGGGAAACTCAAGCATTTTTCCAAAAGTCTCTTATAGAAAAATGCTCAGGTTTCCCATTGACTTCCATTACACTTGATACTCATGTCAAGCCCGTCCGTGCATCCAACCTGCTCATTTCGAGAACTGGGCATTCTTGCAGCTTAGTGCTCACCCATGACTAGTGCTCAATATTACCTTATGAGGTCACATATTTCTTAATTGGTAGATGAGTCATTTTTGTCATTTTGCTTTCACACGTGATCAAATATAATATTAATTGTATTTCTATAGCACCAACATATTTTGTAGCACTTTACAATTAAGTATGGGCATGTACAGTAAAAAAAAAAAACAATACAAAGTAACACATAGTACAATAGTTATAGGAGGGCTGAGTGTCCGGCTCGTAAGCTACAATCTATATGTGAATAGGGGGACATAGTAGGTAGAACGTGCTTGTCCTGTATGGTCCGGCCATAATTATTATAGATAGGGGTTTTCATATAAAGCTGCATGATCCATCATCAGCCAGGATCATATGAAAACATAACACTTTGGATTCTGAGATACATAATTATTGTAAAAAGGGCATGAAACCTCCCACTTTCTTTGGTTTGGATAAATGTATTTATAGGAGGGGCCCATTCTGGCCACAGGCCGATCAAATGACATACATTGTAAGGACAACTCTAATGGTGTTATTAATCAGCCAGGATCTGTCTGAGTTCAGTTACCAAGAGCTGCGTGCATGGAGGGTGTGGAGACAGATGATAGGACGGAGCACATTCTGATTAATATTCAGTACTAGGCAACAGGGAAGAGTTCAATTAATTAAGTGACATGATAGGCGTGTCTAAAGAGATGTGTTTTTAAAGCAGGCTTAAAAATGTGAAGGCAAGTTATTAGTCGAATTGTCTGGGGTAGTGCATTCCAGGAAACTGGTGCAGCACAAAAGAAGACTTGTGGACAAGAGTCAGAAGTTTAAATATGGAGGATGTTAGTCTTAGATCTGTTCCAGAATGAAGAGCATGGGTATGGTGATAGAGGGTGATGCAGGCTGTGAGAGAGACAAGTTTGAATTGTATTCTGTAGTGGATGGGTAACCAGTGCAATTACTGGCACAGGGTGGAGGCATCGGTGAAACTGCTGGGCAGAAATACTATCTTGGCTGCCGCATTCAGGATGGATTGAACAGAAGAAAGATTAGGAAGAGGGAGTCTGATAAATAAGGAGTTGCAGTAGTCCAGACAAGAATGAGTAACAGCGGCAGTAAGAATTATTCCAGTTTCAAAGGTGAGAAAAGTTTGGATCCTAATAATTATGAATGAATATTAGTAATACTCTATATTGTAAGTGATTTAATACATTTACATATTATTAAATGACTCAATTTTACAGATATAGTGTATATTCACATTGTGTCATTGTTATATTGATTCTCGTTTATACAATGTATGATGTCTGAGTCATGTGCTTGATTAATATCTCTTTATATAATCATATTTTTCATTCGTTATTTCCGAAAGGTTCTGTAATGGAAGTGAAATGAGGCCATATGGGATAATAAAAAGGCCACATTACACAGTGTGTTACTGCTACCACCTGTATTCTGATTAGATAACTAGATATCTGATACATAGCGAATTATTAGATAAATAGATTTGAGATGGATAAGTAAGCACATAATGAGATATATAGATAAACATGACGCTATGAGATTGATACAGGTGAATTTATAGTTGGCACCAAGTTGTTATAGCAGAAAATACAGAAATATTTTATTTACTTGCATAAAATAATAGCATAAAGGTCTGTTTCTAATGGCAACAAAATAAGTGAAATATTGATGTGTCCCCGCGTGTAGAGGGAATGTGAATATAGGCAGAAAGTGTCCAGAATGAATGGAAATCAGGACATTGCACTTCCTGAGTATTGACTCTTCTCGGAGGGTTTATCGGAGCCTTGTGTCCTCATCTGACCTGCCATGCTTCATAATGAACGGTCCTAACAAATAAATACTGTATTTATATATGTGGAGGGCACTGGGAATACACAGATATGTAGATAGATATAAATATATTAGATACATAGATAAGGAAATAACAAGAAGATAGATGGATAGATAAAGAGATAGATATATAGATAGATAGTAGTTAGATCGATGAATAGGTGGATTAATAGATAGATAAAGGGATAGATAGATATTTGGTAGATGGATAAATAAAGGGATAGATATATATAGAAGGTAGATGGATAGATAACAGAATGAATAGATGGATAGATAAAAGGATGGATAGGAAGTATATAGATACATTTTAGATAGAAGAATAGTTTGATAGGTACACGGAGGGGTAGATAGATACGGTAGATAGATACGATAGATAGATTTATACATGGATAGATAAATACATGAATAGATATGTGATATGATGGATATGAGATAGATAGATGCGGCATACAGATGGTGACATTCACAAATCAGCTTCAAAATGGTTTCCCGTAGTTCAGATCACAAAGTTTGTATAACCAGGAATCAGATGATTAACACTGTACACGTTCTGCTGCGGAGCGCTGCGCACAGTGGAAACCATTGACCCAGATGTCTGCTAATGGCACAAACAGGCGGTCGGTTCCAGCACAGACGAGGCCCACTCATTACACTGAAATAGAGAAGGATTGGATCTAGGAATTATTGTAATGTAATACATGATAAAACCACAGTGGTGGTGTGATACCAGCGCCAAACATGATGGAAACATTGTAACATTCATTTACGGATACAAGATACTAAACCAAAGACTTCCTGTATCTTATCTGTATTATCTGTGGAGCTGAATACAATCATGCTGCTCTCTGTTACTGTTTCTTGTCCTCATGATCAAGACTTCTTATCAAACTATTTGGCTTTTTACTAAAATGGATTCTATAAACCCAAACTGACAGTATACACTAAGCACAGATCCTTGTAAGGATATCGCCCCTATCATAATTGCACGTTAATTGCTCTATTTGCGGTTCTGCAGACACTGCAGTTTAATGAAACAGTCTAATTTGGTGCATGGTGCACCCTGGGTGTGGCCAAGTGGAACAGTGCACCCTCGATGTGGCCAAGAGGAACAGTGCATCCTGGGTGTGGCCAAGAGGACCAGTGCACCATGGGTGTGGCCAAGAAGATCAGTGCACTGCTCTGCCCACTGTTTTTTCATGTCCCCACCTCTTTCACTGGTAATTGACAGCACTGGCTTGCTTGGAGTGAGCAATGCCTGCAGAAAAGAGGGAGGCAGAAACCTTCAAAACCTGTGGGCGGGATATGGCACTGAGCTTTTTGGCCACACCCAGGGTGCATCAAGTACCTAATTAGCATGTTTGATTATGCGACACCCAGCAGAACCATGGGGTACTCGGTAACCGGGCTGGAGGTTGCTTGGTAGGTCATGGTGGCGGTGATCCGGCCCTGGGAAAAAGGGGATTATTTACAGGGGAAAAGTTTCTGACTCCACCTGGGGTTTTTCTGGTCAGGGTGACCAGCCCTGCTATGTGTCCTCTGGGCCAAGGGAATGTCAGCCTGGGGGGTATCGCTCCCCACAGATAGAGCGTGGCCCCAGGGATAGTGATGGTAAAAGTCTATGGAGATAGTGGTGATGTCTGTGTAGCGGTGCAAGAGGGCAGGGGAATAACTGGAGGAGACCAGGGTTGCAGTTTTTTACCTTTACTTGGCGACCACTCAAGTCTACCCAGCCGGGTGCTGTGCTCCTCCGAGGCTCAGCCTAGTCAGGTCTCAGATGATATGGGGCTACTTCACCAAGACACCTTTCATGAGCCTTTCCTGGCTGCCTCCTACGCCGACTACTCTCCTCTCCTACCTTGCATCTTAGTGTGACAGGGTCCCAATCTAATGGCCGTGGGCCCTGTCGGGCAACTTCAAGATGTCCCTTGAGCCTATATGGCCACTGTATTGTGGAATGTCCTCGGTTGTGGCCGCTGCCCATGCAAGCCAGCAGCCTCTGGTTTTACTAGCTAAGGCTTACAGTCTTTTTACTAGATCGTGGCCAGTCCCCTTTGCGACCTGTCCCTCTGCCCAACTCGAGTTGGGCCAGATTTGTGGGGCACATGGGTAGTTCCTCCACTCCTATGTCCCCTAGGACTCCTCTTTCCTGCGTCCCTTAGGACTCCTCTTTCCTGCGTCCCCTAGGACTCCTCTTTCCTATGTCCCCTAGGACTCCTCTTTCCTGCAGGTCTCCTGCCTGCTCATCCGCTCTCCTACTCCTTCCTCTGACTTACTAACTCTCCATCTTCTAACTCTCTCCCCACTCCCTTTATCTACTCCCTCCTCCACCCTGCAGATGGGGCCCCCCCTCAATAGGGTCCACCCAGATCTCCAGGCCTGGAGTTGGGTGGTGTTGGGTGTAAGTGAATGTGTCTTGGCTTGGCAGCCCCTCTATCCTGAGAGCGGTAACACCAAACCTGTGGAGTAGGTGTAATGTTACTGTGGCGGCCAGTCCGCAGGGGCGCCACAATTACACTTCAATTGCTGCAGAATGGAAGCAGCGGTCAGCGCACTAAGGATATGTTCACACGTAACTTTTTGATGCAGTTTTCTTTCTGCATGAATAACGTGTGCATTATTGCTTTGTTTTGAGGAGACCTCTAAAATCTCATTCAACGGTGCATTTTTTTTAATTACCGTATTATTGTCACAATAAAATGCTGAGATTTTCTGAATGAAAGACCAGACAGAAAAAAAAGTGCATAAAGAACACTACATATGAATAAACCCTAAAGGCACAATTCATATAGTGACCATTTCCCCTACCTACAAAGCCTTGTTCATAGTTTACACACATAATTTAGGGTTGACTGACATGGTAATAATTAATAAATATTTAGTATCGGCTCTCCCTGCCTCTACAGTGTGACCCAAACCATCATCCAAGAGCTGAATTACATCAGGTCAGTGGCTGCCTGTAGCCCATTATTCCCTCCAGTATAACACTTTGGGTGTGTTGCCCTTTAAATAGTTGTCAATGCCAATGTGATGCCGCTCAGCCTCCTATTCTATTGTGTTAACGTTCCACCTCGCTTTAAATTAACCATTCACCCACCCAATCCTATTAATCTACACTCCGCAATTAATATGTGGACACTTTGATCGTGTTTATCGCCGAGGCACAACAACCATAAATTTGTCTTATGCTGGCAACGGACATAATTGCAGTAATATTCAGCCATATATTTCTGAACTATAGTCCAGATGGCACGAGAGGAAAAAAAAAACAAGGTAAATGAGATTTATGATAAGGTGACTTGTAAAACAGAAAACATTTATAGATCGCAGGACGATGCTTAGCCGGCTAATGGCGCAGTCTCAGGGGCCGTAGATTATGGCTGTAATTTATATATGACTGATAGAACTCTCTTTAACTGTGCAATAAGTGGAAACAATGTGAACGGGCCTGAAACGCAACAGCAGGAGGCAGAATCCTTACCAGGAGGCTAGCTACCTATCGCCATTACTGATGAACGTGCACTATCGTGCTCCGGAGCTTGTACTTGAAATGAGCAGTTCGGACACTTAGACAGACGTGATCTGATTACAGAGTATAATGGAAGTCAATGGGAAACCCGAGCACTTTTCTGGAAGTCTTCCCTTTGACTTCCATTGTACTTGGTGCTTGAAACGAGCAGGTTGAATGCTTGGACAGGCGTGACTCATGTACCATTGGAATAATGCAAGTCAATGGGAAACTCAAGCATTTTTCTAGACGAGTCTTCCCTTTGATTTCCATTGTACCCGGTACTTGAAACGAGCAGGTTGGATGCTTGGACGGGCACGACTCATGTACCGAGTACAATGGAGGTCAAGGGGAAGACTCTTCCAGAAAAATGCTCGAGTTTTCCTATGACTTCCATTGTACTCGGTATATGAGTCGTGCCCGTCCAGGCATCCAACCTGCTCGTTTCGAGTACCAAGTGCAATGGAAATCAAAGGGAAAAATTATCTGCCAGAATGCTCAAGCTTCCCATTGACTTCCATTATACTCTGTACATGAGTCACGACCATTTAAGCAACCAACCTGCTCATTTTGAGTACAATGGAAGTCAATGGGAAGACTCGTCTGGAAAAATGCTTGAGTTTCCCTTTGACTTTCATCATACTTGGTACATGAGTCACGCCCGTCCAAGTGTCCATCCTGCTCGTTTCGAGTAGCGAGTACATTGGAAGTCAAAGGGAAGATTCTTCCAGAAAAATGCTGGAGCTTTCCATTTACTTCCATTGTACTCGGTACTCGAAACAAGCAGGTTGGACGCTTTGATGGGTGCAACTCATGTACCGAGTATAATGCAAGGCAATGGGAAGCCTCTTCTGGGAAAATGTTTGCATTTCCTATTGATTCCCATTATACTGGTACTTGAGTTGCACCCATCCAGGTGTCCAACCTGTTCAATTTGAGTACCGAACTCCTGAGCATATCAGTGCTCACTCATCACTAATTGCCACCAATATTTGATCATCGGGGGTCTCCAATATTTGTACAGTCATTAATCCATGTAGCTCTTGAATAACTCCACACTGCAGCCATCATAGAGCTGCAGGCATACTTCTGTTAACCTTTTCACCACTATTTAATCACTAACATTACCAATTGTAAACCCCTTTAACCTTCTACACCACTGGGGGTGTAAAGTGTGACCCTTACTCCATTTCAAACCATGTGATTTTGTGCATTTATAAGGTTGGAAATATAATGGGACAACTCTATGTCCACAATGATCATATGAAAGTAGTCATCTTAAAAAGCCGACCTTTCACCTATGGGAAATTTTCAGTGACTACAATCATTGATAATTTTTTTTTGATTAAGGAAATATTAAGAATTTTTTAAGAATTGTTTGCTAATTATAAAACTAGGATTTCATTTATGATTCAGAGGCTAACCAAATGCAAAGAGAAATGATAAAAGTGAAGTTTTTTTTTTACTTTTGCAATTAAATGTAAGTTTGAATCCAGGGGACTGTATCAGAACATTGCGCTCCGCCAGCCGGGTTAATGTCCCTTCCAGCCGCTATGACTGTAAAATTAGTTATTGATCTGCTGGCGCTGGGAATTTAAGCAGGTCAGATTTATTTACAGATCATGTTGGGCGCCTGGAGAGGTTGGGGCAAATTATGGACAAAGCCTTAGCGGTCAGGCCTGAGTGATTGACAAGAGGCATTATGTATCATGTGCGGTGTTTGGCCGGGCGTCCTTAGACCATCCCTGAAGCCTCTTCACTTTTTATTTTCATCATGCGCTTGTAGGCATCGCAGTCCATCTCCTTCATGGGCCGGTAGATGACAAGAGGTCTCGGAGGAGACGCGCACACAATGGTCTTTTCATGGATTATGAAGCAGAACAGTACTCTGCTCTGTTCCAATCCCTCTTCCAGTCTTCCTGATAAATTGCCATTTTTAAGACATAGTTGGTTTCAGGTCAGTTGTATTGTCATAATGCTTTACTACCTCAATCTACATTTTATATTGACATTAAATTAAATTAAAATATATTCTAATCTGCAATCACATCCAGAGCTGCATTCAAAAAGTCTGCTGGAATGCAGTTAGCTCTCAGGTTGCAGACTCTCACATCCACCCCTATCCTCTAGTGAAGATGGCTAGGGAAAACCCAAAGAGGTGCCTTAAAATAAAGCACAGTAATTATTAGGTTCATCACCTTCACAGCATAGCCAGAATTCTCCTATAGCTCAGTAGAGTGCTTGGTGTGCCATGACTCCTTATAGATGTGCAGAATGCAAGTAGGGGTGATGCTTCAAAGTGAACCTGTTGTGCTCAATAAAATTAGTTAAATACAATCCCTGAGCTTCCACGAGTCTGATGTTGCTTTCCGTTTTGCTCTACATGGCTCCATTGCAAAGATATTCACAATTGTTGCTTTTGAAGCGCAGTATGTGAAATGTCTGCTTGATAACCACTGGCATTTCTTAATTTTCTCTGCTGTCGTATGCTTTCACTCCTTCCTCCTAGATGCTGCCAGCAACAGCTTTGGAGTGTCTGAGACCACGATATCAGTCCTTGAGCTGTGATCAGCAGCATCTGGGAGGGAGGGGTGAAAGTGTTTGCCCACAGAAAAGACTCCTAAGAAACACTCAGTTGTTCTGCAAGAAGAGACTTCCCATACTGTGCTTTAAAAGCAACAAATGTGAATTTCTCTGCAATGGAGCGAAAAAGCACAAAACGGAAAAATGCAGCGGAATCAGGTATGCTCAGGGAGCTTTACAAGGAATTTAGATTGTGACATGTCTTGTTTAATCTACAAAATAAATAACTCTGTCTACATGCCATAATCTTTCCATTACATCCATATATTTCTTTGTGTGGGTGCTCAAGCCGGTTGAGCAGTTCCTTTGGAGCATTTTCTAAGCAATTGGTTAGGGTCTCTGAATCAGGACCTCCCATCAATTGCACGATTCCAGAGAAGTCTCTTAACAAACACTCAGGTGGTCTGCAAGAAGAAATTTCACATACTGCTCTCCAAAAGCAACAAATGTGAATATCTCTGCAGACGAAGAACGTAGCACAAAACAGAAAAATACGACAGAATCAGGAGAGCACAGGGAGTTTTACAAGGTATTTAGATAATGGTTTTTAAACAAGTAACACGTCTTGTTTAATCTAAAAACTAAATCTGCTATGTAGAGGCCATAAACTTTCTATTGAGTCCATATTTGATCTATGTGGGCACTCAAGCCAGTTAAGCAGTGCGCTGTAGAGCATTTTTCTGAGCAATTGGTGAGGTGGTGGACCCCCCATCAATCTGCTGCACATTGGGAAAGAACAGAATAATAAATAAAATGTTAGGTTGCCTTTCCCTCTTGCCGACACTTTGTAGCCAGTTGTATATTTGGAAGCTCATGGGTCTTGATGTAAAATCTCTAACAGACCTTCCCAACTTTCACAGGTCTTCAGGTCTTCTCATATGGGTCAAAGGGACCTTTTGGGCCCTTAGATTTCCAGGATTAGGGAGCACCTGCAACCCCCACACTTAAAGGGAATCTGTCAGCATGTCTTTGCTATTTAATCTGAGAGCAGCACAATGTAGAGACAGAGAACCTGATTCCAGCGAAATATCACATACTAGGCTGTTAGCTGCAGTTTTGAGAAAATCACTAGTTAGAGATGATCATTAAAGGACTACTTGGCCTGCTGCCAACTAGTCAAGTGTATTCATGAGCTCTGTATGACCACACCCACACCACTGTTTGGCAGCTTTCTGCCCATGTGCAGTGTAGACAGGAAGCTGCCAATCAGTGGTATGGGCGGGGTTATACACAGAATGCTGCCAATCAGTGGTGTGGGCGCAGTTATAGAACTCCACATTCAAATAATTGCTAGATCTTCAGCACAGAAAACAGTAATGTTATCACAATGACAGCAAGCAGCTTAGTAAGTGACACATCGCTGGAATCAGGGTCTCTATCTCTACATTATGCTGCTCTCAGATGGGATATCAAAAACCTGCTGACAGATTCCATTTAATATAGTTCTACCAAGGTCTTCAGATAAGTGATTTCAGCACACATGGACATGTCTGCATCATTCTTGCATCAGTTTCCTAGCGATTATCATCACCTTCTCCTGGATGTCTGCAACAATGATGACTGTCCAAACACATAGTTATCAGTTTTTGTTTGTTTTTCTATCTGCTGCAGATCTTGTGTTCTTCATGTTCTGCACCAAACCAAGTCTTCTGCTTTTTCCTGGGCCTGGAGGGGTCTGTCCTACTGTTGTGTCCCTTTCAGGATATGCCCAGTCTATACGGCTACAAACTGTTACATTTATGCAGAATTTTGGGTGATTTTTCTTTAAATTGAGTAATTCTTTGGGGATTTTTGTAACAGTTTCTCAAAGAGAAGAGATTTTTTCTTTTGTGCAATTTATGTCACTTGGCACCAAATGTTGAAGATGGAAAGGTGTCTTAGGGCGGCTAATCAGGAGCGCCCCTGACACCGGGCGATAACTCTGCACTGCAGACAGCTCGCCCCTCTCTCCGGGTCGTGATGGTCGGTTAACCAGCGATAGGAAGATGAGATCAGGGACACTTTAGCTCATCCATCTTCAGAAGCGTGGACATCACTAATAACCCACACAGCACTTTATGCCGAAACGCGGCCATCAGCAATGGAGAACCTGCTCATAAATATTCACCTGAGAGATGATATTAAGAGAGAAAGCGGGGAGGCGATGACCTGGGATGGGGCTGCTGGAAGAACATGATGACTTCACTACATGGTGGACATCAAATATGGGAAAGAATTGTATGCAATGTGAACCTGAGCGCCGTATTTTACAACATCAATGTAACCATCGTCACATTACTTTTACCCCTGATATGCTGGTGTCCTGAATTACAGAGCAGCCCCATAATATGTCCGCACAGTTTAACCAGATGATTCCCTGTGTCATCAGGGAGAACTGCTATTCGGCAGTATTGGGAATACCTTCTAAAATGTAACCTTTATTGTTTTAATTAAAACATGGATCTACTCAAGATCCCATACACAGTGTAAGCTTGTGAAAGAGGGGATGAGGGGGATGGATCACCCTGTTCTCTCCCTATCTCCCCCTGCCTAACAGAGGAGTTTTCACCTAAAAATCCCCCAATGGTGTCCCCGCTCCACGACGGCTAACCCTTCTAGTCCTCACCTAAGGAAGGTATAATTGTTACTGGGCTCCCCCTATCCACAATCTATCCAAGGGTAACAGTAAAAAAAGAAAGTTCTCCTGGATGTCCGGGTCTATTCCTTAGACACACGTGGCTAAAAATTGCCACGAACGGAGTCACTGTTTTTTCTAAAATATGGTAATGATAACCTAATGATATATCATGTAGTTCTGGAGGGGACTAAGGCATAATATCAATACCTTCCGCTGCTATATGGCTAAGGAATCCCCCCATACAGCTTCTATGTCTAGTGCAGAGGGTAAAAACAAGCCTCCCAGAACCCCTACAGTGGGTCTCACACCATACACAAATATCAGTGATCCTTACAGATAACCCATATGACCATACGTGTGACCATTCAGGCAGTCACCACTTCTTAATATGTATACATATACACCATTCTCAAAATACCGGACCAGTTGGACCATTGGTTAAACAGGAGGTAAAGTTACCCTTTCTGATCAACAGGCATAAAAATGATACTCATCATGATCTAGTAGACCGATCCGACGCAGCGTTTCCCCCACCAGGAGGTATACTGGTGGGTTCATCAGGGATGTCAGTCTATCCAGTTAGGCTCCTAGATGGGCCTTAGGGATACCCATTTTTAGACCTCTGGGATGGTGGCTATCCCACCTCAACAAATCGTTGGCCGCCATCGGTTTGCGGTACATTGTTGTTTGTAACGTGCCCCCTACATCCTTGTAGATGGTGATGTCAAGGAAGTTAATTGACTTTTCACGGATCTCACTGGTGAATCTCAACCCTATATCATTTTCATTCAGTTCACGGGTGAAGTTCATTAACGAATCACTGTCGCCCCTCCACAGTATCAAAACGTCGTCGATATATCTGCCCCAAAACAATATCTGGGGACTAGGGATGGGCGAATTACTCGCTACTATTCGGGACTCGCCCGAATAGTAGCGGACTCGGGGGACTCGCTACTCGCCGAGTTTCCTTAGGAATTACTCGGGGGTAGCGAGTCCCTGTACTTTTGCAGTGTATCTATACAGATACACTACAAAAGTACCCTAAAAGTTAATCTAATGGGTTAAAAACAATAAACATTAATACTCACCTCCTGTACTTCTGTACCTTATGTACCGGTACCGGTACCGAAGACCTCTGGCTTTTACAGGACCTCTGAGACAACCGGGAGAAGATGGGGAAAAGGACCTTGCAGTTCAGCCAATAAGGATGCGGCTAGCGGTCACATGGGTTGTGACGCGGCTGCACTGCGGCCGCATGACAAACCCATGTGACCGCTAGCCGCATCCTGATTGGCTGAACTGCAAGGTCCTTTTCCCCATCTTCTCCCGGTGGTCTCGGAGGTCCTGTAACAGCCAGAGGTCTTCAGGACCGGTCCCGGTACATAAGGTACAGGAGTACAGGAGGTGAGTATTAATGTTTATTGTTTTTAACCCCTTATATTAACTTTTAGGGTACTTTTGTAGTGTATCTGTATAGATACACTGCAAAAGTACAGGTTACTACTCGGACTCGCTGGACTCACAACAAGTACCGAGTCTCGGACCTGGACTCGTTAGAGTCCAGCGAGTCCGAGTATTTCAGGATTCGCCCATCCCTACTGGGGACTCCACCACGCTGCACCCTCATCAGGGAACACAACCGGAATCCGGAACCTTAGTCCGGCACTATTGTTTCCGGGGGGAGCAATTCACGGCTGCACACTTCCGGCCGCGGGAGCGCTTTCCGCGACGGAAAGCTGCAGCCATGTGACCGCTTTCCATGACACACTTCCGCCTTCTGGAACGCACGGAAGAGGAAGTAAATGCGCAGTGGAACTCACGCCGCTGCCGCCCCTCTCTCCACAGCATGGAGCAGAGGCTATAAAGTGGATGGTGTGATCTGTGTGGGGGCCGCCATCCACTGAGAGCTGGAAATGAGGAGATGCATCAGACACTCACCCTGGGCGACCTGAGGCCCATATAGGAGCCTAACTGGATAGACTGACATCCCTGATGAACCCACCAGTATACCTCCTGGTGGGGGAAACGCCGCGTCGGATCGGTCTACTAGATCATGATGAGTATAATTTTTATGCCTGTTGATCAGAAAGGGTAACTTTACCTCCTGTTTAACCAATGGTCCAACTGGTCCGGTATTTTAAGAATGGTGTATATGTATACATATTAAGAAGTGGTGACTGCCTGGATGGTCACACGTATGGTCATATGGGTTATCTGTAAGGATCACTGATATTTGTGTATGGTGTGAGACCCACTGTAGGGGTTCTGGGAGACTTGTTTTTACCCTCTGCACTAGACATAGAAGCTGTATGGGGGGATTCCTTAGCCATATAGCAGCAGAAGGTATTGATATTATGCCTTAGTCCCCTCCAGAACTACATGATATATCATTAGGTTATCATTACCATATTTTAGAAAAAACAGTGACTCCGTTCATGGCAATTTTTAGCCACGTGTAAGGGATAGACCCGGACATCCAGGAGAACTTTTTTTTTTTTTACTGGTACCCTTAGATAGATTGTGGATAGGGGGAGCCCAGTAACAATTATACCTTCCTTAGTTGAGGACCAGAAGGGTTAGCCGTGGAGCGGGGACACCATTGGGGGGTTTTTAGGTGAAAACTCCTCTGTTAGGCAGGGGGAGATGGGGAGAGAACAGGGTGATCCATCCCCCTCATCCCCTCTTTCACAAGTTTACACTGTGTATGGAATCTTGAGTAGATTCGTGTTTTAATTAAAACAATAAAGGTTACATTTTAGAAGGTAGCACCCGTACTTAAGAATATTTCAATATAGGTGTACCATATATCAAATTTAATATAGTGTTTCTCAATATTGGGAATACTGCTCTGGAGTACTATAGAGGATGATCAGTAATGTATATACGCAATGAGCCCACCAGCAGAACAGTGAGTGCAGCTCTGGAGTATAATACAGGAGATAACTCAGGATCAGTACAGGATCAGTAATGTAATGTATGTAGACAGTGACTGCACCAGCAGAATAGTGAGTGCAGCTCTGGAGTATAATACAGGAGGTAACTCAGGATCAGTAATGTAATGTATGTACACAGTGACTGCACCAGTAGAATAGTGAGTGCAGCTCTGGAGTATAATACAGGAGGTAACTCAGGATCAGTAATGTAATGTATGTACACAGTGACTCCACCAGCAGAATAGTGAGTGCAGCTCTGGAGTATAATACAGGAGATAACTCAGGATCAGTAATGTAATGTATGTACACAGTGACTGCACCAGCAGAATAGTGAGTGCAGCTCTGGAGTATAATACAGGAGGTAACTCAGGATCAGTAATGTAATGTATGTACACAGTGACTGCACCAGCATAATAGTGAGTGCAGCTCTGGAGTATAATACAGGAGGTAACTCAGGATCAGTAATGTAATGTATGTACACAGTGACTCCACCAGCAGAATAGTGAGTGCAGCTCTGCAGTATTATCCAGGATATAACTAAGGATCAGTAATGTAATGTATATACACAGTAACTGCACCAGCAGAATAGTGAGTGCAGCTCTGGAGTATAATACAGAATGTAACTTAGGATCAGTAATGTAATGTATGTACACAGTGACTGCACCAGCAGAATAGTGAGTGCAGCTCTGGAGTATAATACAGGAGGTAACTCAGGATCAGTAATGTAATGTATGTACACAGTGACTCCACCAGCAGAATAGTGAGTGCAGCTCTGGAGTATAATACAGGAGGTAACTCAGGATCAGTAATGTAATGTATGTACACAGTGACTCCACCAGCAGAATAGTGAGTGCAGCTCTGCAGTATTATCCAGGATATAACTAAGGATCAGTAATGTAATGTATATACACAGTAACTGCACCAGCAGAATAGTGAGTGCAGCTCTGGAATGCTATAATTTAAGACTAGTGTAGGGTAGGGTAGGGTATATTGTACTTAACTGGTGCTGGACATAGTTTTTAAGTAGAGGAATATGGAGTCCTGTTATAGGTTGGACTTGTCATCTCTACAAACTTTAGATTCCTGTAATGTAAATACCTAATCAACTACAACATAAATGCTAGCAGTAATATACCGCATCAAGTCATTACAGTCTGGCCGCAGAATTCCACTGAACATGATGCCCGTGGTGATCGTTCCCTTCAGTTAGCTCTCCAGCTTATTACGTTTATGTGATTTATTCTTCCTGTTTTGCTCAGATATTAGGAGCATTTAATAGACCATATAATTTGGTTACTTAAAAATCCCAAAATGGTTTGCTCATCCTGAGGCTAATTAGAAGGAAACCTTCAGAAAGTGTAAAATAAACCCAGGTTGTAATAAATGGCTTTTAGCAGTAATGATACAGTCTAGAATGTTCTAGTAGAAAATGTGAAAAGATCAAAATGCATGCATGAAGCAAAAAAAGAAAAATGGGAAAAAAATCAGCATTTTCACTATACAGGTGCATCTCAATACATTTGAATATAACCAAAAAGATAATTAATTTCAGTAATTCAATCCATAAAGTGAAACACATATATTATCTAGAGTCATTACACACAGAGGGATCTATTTCAATTGTTCATTTCTGTTAATGTTGATGATTATGGCTTACAGCCAATGAAAACCCAAAAGTCATTATCTCAGAAAATTTGAATAATTAACGCAAAACACCTGGAAAGGTTTACTAAGCATTAAAAAATGGTCCCTTAGTCTGGTTCAGTAGGCTACACAATCATGAGGAAGACTGCTGACTTGACAGATGTCCAGAAGGCAGAACAATGCTGAAGTCTCGCGAGACTTCAGCACTGATAGCAGCACCCGCTCCACTGCGCAGGTGCGGGTGCCGCTGCCGGGGCCGACCTCTCCCAAGATTGGTGAAGTCTCACGAGACTCACGCATTGTTTTATGGTCTGCTGACACCGACTCCACTGCGCCAGCGCGAATGCTTCTTTCACTCATGCGCTGGCCAGAGGAGAGGCAGGGGATTTGAACGATGCAGGGTGGGATTACCAGCCTGGAGGGGCGCCAAGACGTTTCACCAACATGACCCACATAGCTGCCTTCGTGACTCAAAGGGGGCCAGCTGTGCACAGAATATAACTTCATATCACAGTATGTGGGGTTACTCTGAGCACATACAGGGGTTACATGATGTATAACCTGCTGGGCACAGTATAAAATGTCCTGGGGGGTGACAGGTTACCTTTAAAGAGAACCTGTCAGGTCGTTCTACCCCCCGTAGCCTACCACTACCTGTCCCTGCACCTTGCTAGCTGATCCCTAATCATCCCTGTCTCACCTTAAAGTGCCCTATAAAGATTGAGAAAACTGATTTATAAACTTACATAGAGTCTGAATCTGGAGACTGGCAAGGCTCCAGGGCTTCATTCTCCCCTCCCCGCCAGCATTCAGCATGCCCCGCTGGGCGTCCTTGTTCTTTGTGTTGTGCCTCCTCTTATTTGATCTTCCTGCCCCCCTTGCTGTGATGGTAAGTGGGGCTGATCACGTGCTTGGCCCGGCTCTGGCGCATGCGCACTGTACATATTGAAGCCAAGCCACACACCGAGCCAAGCCCCCACAATGCACCAGGTTGGATAAGATGTCACGATATGACGTTCTATAAAGTGGTAATTATCTCAGGTGTATTGAATACAATCATTTGAACCCCCTTTTTTTGTTTTTATGTATGATTCACCGATCACACCATATCCTTAATAGCCCAGGGAGAAACTCATCAACTTCTCGGTTTATCTGTCGCAGCATGTGTACTAATGCATTATTTACTGCTTTAGTGATTAAAGAAACTAACTTTATACAACATGTACTGTACACAAATGACTGATTGCTTTCACTGGGAGAAACAAAATAATAATCTTGTTGTTGTGACACACAAGAGATGCAACTAGAAAAGAACACAACAACAAAAAGCATGAAAACCTACTATTTGGAAGGAAGAGAGCAGTAAAAATGAAACATGTGAACATAGCCTTTCACGGACACTCAGTAAACTGGATCGATTAATCAGTGGCGCAACTTGAAGCTTATGGGCCCCGATGTGAAAGCTCCAGTGGGGCCCCCAATTATTGCGAACCTTTAATAGCAGTACTCTTTTTCTACAGGCCAAAGGGACTTTTGGGGCCCCCAAGGCTCCAGGGCGCAGGCGCAATTGCAACCCGCACAGCTGTTATAGTTACGCCCCTATGTGTAATTTCTAACTTCCCCAGTGGTGGCGCCAGAATGGAATTAAATGCTTATTGCAAGGTTCTCTTTACTGATCATTGAGGATCTCATCAGGGGGTCACTTAACGACATTTTATTGTCTAAAGAATGAGATTTTGACCTCATTTTCTGCAAAAAAAAAACTTTACCTATTTCTCCAGGTCACATTTCCCCCGCTCTGGTATCCAAATACAACCTCCTCCTGTCCTTGATTATCTCCGTTAGCCGCAGGCGCAGGACATTTACGTATGTAATTTAGAGGACGACTAATTACATTAACAGACAGAGAACCAGAATCAACAAACAAGTGAAGTCCGAGGAGTCGGAGGATTATAGATTCTTTTCAGTCGATGCGTTGGAGCTTAATAGCTGCTGAGCAGAATTGATCTTCCAGCGTGAAAAGAGAAAACGTATTGCTTTCCTGTTGGCCGTCTCCCTCTTCGTGCTCTGAAGTAAAAGCTTTGTCAATGTTTTAATCTCTTTAATTTTCACCATCCATTTATTGTGGCCCCGCCGACTCCTCATTAACATTTATATAGCTCCGGTTTCCATCCCGGTTTTGTCCACATCTGTTTTACGCTGAACTTTGAGGCTTTGATCTGGAAGCGTTGTGGCAGCTATAATCAGGTTCAGCCATAAATTAACTTTTACACGCTCGAAAACATTCGCCGGAGCCACATGATCACCGCGTCCCCATCACCATAATTATCAGTTTACTTCTCGGAAAAGCATCTCTGCTCAGAGAGACTCGTGAGAATCAGGAGGAAGGCATGAAATTCGGATGTGGGTTTTCCAGACATGGTTGAGTGTGATGGAGGAGGCGAGAGGTTTAGACCGATGTATCACATATGAGAAAATTAGGGAAGGTGTTCAGATGTGGCCACAAATCAGATGTAGATCCACCGCACAGTTCACGTGTGTAATATGGGATCTTGCTGCAGATACCACCGTGACTTCATCGCTTTACATTGAGGAGAGTGAAATCCATGGCCGAAATACAGACCTCAAAATCCTACAACACAGACACTATAAATCTTCTGAGGGTTTTCCAAGTTCTAATCCACATTCAAAATCTGCATTGTCTCAAAAAGGAAGGAATTTAACAAGACGAGAAGTTTTAAAGTCAGTTCACATTTGGCTGTCTTGCGTTTGTGCCAATTCTTTCAATGTGTTGCATGATGTCTGATAAATGTGACAGATCTTTTCATAGAACACTTCTCCTGTGTAAAAAGCCCTCACAATTAAAAATTATTTCTTAGACGTATTTGAATCATGGAATTATAGATGGTAGAGTTGGAAGAGACCTCTCGATCATTGTGATGATCTACAGGTCATTGTGTGACGGGACCTCCTGGGTCATCGTGTGAAGGGACCTCCTGGGTCATCCTGTTAAGGGACCTCCTGGGTCATCCTTAAGGACATGTCGGATATGGTGAATGAACCTCTCGGGTCATCGTGTGAAGGGACCTCCTGGGTCATCGTGTGAAGGAACCTCCTGGTCATCCTGTGAAGGGACCTCCTGGGTCATCGTGTGAAGGGACATGTTGGATCATTGTGTGAATGAACCTATCGAGTCATCGTGTGACGGGACCTCCTGGATCATCCTATAAAGGGACCTTCTGGCCTTCTGGGTCATCGTGTGAAGGGACCTCCCAGGTCATCGTGTGAAGGGACTTCCCAGGTCATCCTATGAAGACACCTCCCAGGTCATCATGTGAAGGGACCTCCCAGATCATCATGTGAATGGACCTCCCGGGTCATCGTATGAAGGGACCTTCTGGGTTATTGTATAAAGGGACTGGGGAGACACAGGGGTCAGTGGATGCTCTTGTCCGCTGGCCCAGCCACCTTTAGAAAGACAGCATGGACCAGGGCTTATCCCAAACTGAATGCCCGAGCTCCTTATTCGTGGGCGGAACACTACTCAAACAACACAGGGTGAGGGAACCACAATAATAACACTTGCTTGGACCCGTAGAAGCGCATACCAGCGCGAAACGGTGCCGTCGTCCTCCCTGCTACTCCTTCCCCGCACCATGTATCACGGCTAACCTGGAATAAACGTGCCACCGTTGCACAATTCTGGTGAGTGCCGTCTTTTTCTATGGAAATTTATCATGGACTTGTTTGCTATTTGACCTGGCACCCAGATAGCACTCACTTTGTACCCAGCACGGCTTGAATTCTCAGCAGCGATACTGGTGCTCCATTTCCTTCTGTTTGCTTATCAATAATAACACTTTATTGGATCCCCAAACAGTTAACAGCATATAACACATAACCAGCAAAACACAAAATGTAACAGGCAACAGTTTCTCACCCTTCCGCTGGCTCACCAGGGATTAGAATATTGTACCTCAGAGCTTCCAGAGCTACTTACTCCAAACTAGCAGCACCCCACTTTTGGCGGGCACCCACTGAGAATGGGAATAATGCCAGATTTAGGAAGTTGAGCTAGCACAGCAAATTCTGTAGTCAGGTGACTGGATTATCCCAACCTTTGTTGCTTTCTTATGTTAGTCTTTGATACCCCAGCCGAATCCAAACATTTGATGCTGAAGTCTATGTGGTAACAAAATCCAGGTTCTGATACCCTTAGTCGGCACCAAACTGCCTAGGCCTGGGGTTATAGCCTGCTGTTTGGATCTGTAGATCCTAGATTAGCAGCATGTATCAAGTCTCGTGCACCTCTAGTCGGGACCGAAATCCCTAGACTTAGGCCAGAAAACAAAATCACTCTGGTTAATGAACAGGTCTGCTTATATCCCCCCTGATCACTCAATTCAAACATTGGGAACTTCATGATTGGTTTACTTAGGCTGGCTTCAGACTTGCGGACCCTCCGCAGTGTCCTGCGGAGGAGATCCACTAGCTGAACGCAGCCCCTATGTTTAGAATGAGAACGGACGGTACTGCGCAGGTCTGCTCATGACCGTGCGCTCCCATTCACTACAATATGTGATTTGTACACAGGCGGATGCCCGCGCACCATTCACACACTCTCCTCCGCACCAGGAACGCGACATGGTCGCGTTCCTGGTGTGGAGGAGAGTGTATGACTGTGTGTGATTTGTGCGCAGGCTTCCGCCTGCGTACAAGTCACATATTGCAGTGAATGGGAGCGCACGGTCATGCGCAGACCTGCGCAGCACCATGCGTTCTCATTATAAACATAGGGGCTGCGTTCAGCTTGGGGATCTCCTCCGCAGGTTGCTGTGGAGGGTCCGCAAGTCTGAAGCCAGCCTAAATCATCCCAGACAGATGTCTGTCCAGCCTCTTTGTGAAGACTTCCATTGAAGGAGAACTCGCCACCTCTTGTGGATGCCTGTTCCACTTGTTCATAATCCTCACTGTTAAAACGTTTTTTCTAATAATTGCATGGCTAACCACACACTTTTCCAATTCTAAATGTGAATAAGACATCCAATGTGTTAGAATGAACAAAAAAATAGGCTATTGATAAACTCTCAAATATAAAATGGTGGGTATTGTGAGGTAGCGCCCCGGGTACTCGCTTGGCAGGGAAATGACATTAGCGACTACATTTTTAACGGGTAACATAACACAGTAGTTTATTTTTTATGCCATAAACCACTAGTAACACACAACACCCTTTACATTTGCACATATAATATGCACATCATTACATTGCATTATATGACATTCACATATGACATTACACCATGTTTACAGTCACATTATGAATTACGTTTTCCACAGAACTTCAAGGCGTCACCCACCGACCCTTGCAGACCTCAGTCTGGTTCTAAAGACGGCTATCACCGTCTATCACCCTGACAGAGATCCTTCCCCATCCTACGGTTGGGATCCTCAGCCTATACCTAGGGAGTCTCAACCCACACTGCATCATACACTTTCAACGGGTCCTTTCACAAATACCCAGTCAGACCCAATGGCGGTTACGGCCGCCTGACCTTCCTTCACACCTGGATACATCATATGGTACTTTTTCATACACCACTATGAGTCACCCAGTCACATATCACACTGGGTAATTATACATACGCCCTTGTGATTCAACATACACCTTCACACATAGTCAACGGGACCACATCACGACTAGCACAGTCAGTCCCAAAGTCGCCTATACTTATGACCACATGGCCCTTCAGCCGTCCTCGGTCTTGGACACTGGATGGCATGCACGCATCACATGCTACCGGCATGGAGCTGGCAGGCTCCATTCACTTCCCCCACCGGGGACGGATCACTTCCAGCACATCCTCACATGGCCTGTGGTCTGGACTGCTCTGATTCCTATCGTCCTCTCCTCGTTCAGACGCCTGGCAGGTTCTTATCCAGCTGCAACACAGTGAGTCAATCAGCACATCTCACTCTCAGCCACTCATTAGGCTCATCTACTCCTTCTAGATGTTAACCCACTGTGTACTGGACAGGTTTACAGCACTCACACACAGGAAAACCGGCTAATCTGAACAGGTTCCATATGCTGTTATCCCATGTGATGCACCCGGCCATGGGTCACATCACCACAGTATCTAAAGAGTTGTCTCTCTTCCATTAGTAGTAGTTAGTAAGAGCTTGCTGCAACAGTTTGAGTAATGGGTTATTTACTAATTCCATAAGGGGTGCTTTATCCTTAGGTGTTTTTAAAGAGAACCTCTTACCAGGTTATACATATCCAGTTTTTACGCTTATTTCATTTAATTTTTTGAATCTAGTTCTAGAGATATGGGCCTGTTTAGCCTATTTAGTTCTTATATATTTTTTGTTTAGATAAGGGGGTGTGGCTCTCAGGATCCTCTTGGGGTGACTTTAGGCTGCTCTGAATAGTTATGCTTTGAGCCACACCCCCTTAGTAAAAACCATTAACATTAGAACTAAATATAAAATCCTACATTTCTGGAACCGTAAGGGGGATTGAAATAAAAAAAAGTGAATATTCATGGGACCATTGGGAATAAAATGGGAGCATAAATTGGCTACTTTCAAACAGATGACGTATCCTTCTTAAAATATAGCACAACACATGATCACAGGGCAACGTGCTGATGATTTATTCATGTAGGGGTTTTGTAACATTAAAGAAAGACTACTCAGATCAGGCTAAGGATGGAGGGATCACCAATCTCTTTAAGAAAATGCTCAATAGGCAAAATTAGTGTTTGTTGCTACTATAAATTAAACCTGAGGAAATCCTCAGCATAGAGGGGTGCACAAATCCAACACATATTAAGTAGAGGATCCAAGGCTGACATTTTGATTTTAGATGTTATCTGGGCTAGTCTGTATTGGGTGATAACTTGAAGTCTTCCAGTGTAGGCGTTCTGGCTTCTCGTTATGGCCTGGTCATCTGATCGGTGCAATGCCAGCAGAGTTTTTGACCAGGCCAATGAGTTGTATGAAAGGACCTTAATTGGGTAATTAAAGCTTTCCACCAGGACACTGGGTATTCTTTAGACCTTATAAATTGGAGTTGCATGTTTGTTGTCACCTTTTTTAGGCCGCAACACTGTCGTCATTCTGTGTTGTACAGTTTACGTGTATCCCACAATCATCTTTTGACGATAATAAGTCCACAAGCGCCTTTATCTTTTCCAATTTTGAAGGCCGTTCTACCCTACCCAGGGCTACATCAATCTCCACTTGTCTGTATGTGAATCCTCACACTCGGGCATCTGTGGTGCCAAATTACTTGCCGAGGACATTTGTCAGAAGTCTAAGGAGAAGCATTACATTGTAATAGACTCCCTGCTCCAGAGATAGCATTATCGAGCCAAACTATTTATTTATTTTTTTTCACGAGTCTTCATAACATCGAGTTTGGGATGAGCTATGAAGCCGAATTCAATATACATTTACTGTAAGTGAAAGAAAAATCCATACATATCAGGTCGTATATTCGGCAGAGCAACCCTGGCTTATTGTGAGTCTAGAGAGGCGTCCTGAAATTGAGTTGCAAAAATTCCCTATTCGTTTCAAAATATTAGATTTTGTTGTGCTCACAAGATTGTGGCTTTAGGCTTTCCAAGTCTCAGATCTCAACATAGTGGAAGAAAGTTAAAGAAAGCCACAATAAACTCTGCACCCAAAATAGCTTTGCCTATGGTCATAATGTAAGTGTCATGTCTCATGGAAACTGCTGGCCATCGTTAAATTAGTCCTGGTGCCTCGAATAATGCTTAGATACTGTTAGGGTCTTAAGATGTGGCTCTTGCCAGTTGTTCAGTGTGATGCCATGGTACTTAAGGGTTTCATCAACAGGTATAGCCTAAAATGTACCAGAATCTTTACCTAACTTTAGTTAAGGTGTTAAAGGGGGGGACTGGATCCTTACACCACCACCTGTCATTGTGGTGCCATTGCTCTCAGGTAAGACAGGGACACAAACCAAGAGACACCATCTTAAACACCATTCTCAACTCCAAGCCAGGGGATGATGGGCAGAAGAAACTTAGGTTAGAAGGTGGTGGGAACACAGTGAGCAGTCAGTCTGCAGGACAGGATGAGTGAGGAGCAACAAGATGGAGTTTGAGGGGACGCTGGAGCTGGGGTGGAGTGGGACCAGTGGGTAGGTCACCAAGGAACCCTGGCCAGAGGTACCCCGAATCTACAGCTGCTATCGGGGTCATGGTAGAGTAACTAGCTGCATGAGGGGACTGGCCCCAGTCTGGCGTGAAAACTGTATGTTCAAGCCAGGAAACCGGAGGCTACTGGACTGCATGTGCAGTAGCCAACCCCATGTACACTCCCAGGCACAGTGACCACAGAGGGTCCACAGGACATGCCAGGCTGTTGCTCGACAAGGCCCGCAGTCACCTGCTTTGGGACTCATAGCACAAAGGCGCAGGGAAAGCAAGGAGGAAAGATCAGCAAAAAAAGGCTTATGAAAGGTGTCTCAGTGGAGTGTTCCTGGACTATCTGAGGGCTGGCCAAGCTGCAATCTGGAAGAGCATAGTACCCTGGCTGGATCTGCACTGAATTAACTGCAAGTAAAAGAACCTGGTAAGAACTGCATTCCCCGTGTCTGTCCACTCCTTCTGCGCCTTCCTGCATTATTGCCACCATCATCCACACAGACTCTGGGGACCCGCTCCATCTGTGGGGAGTGATACACCTGGCTGCTACTACATCTATTTTTCAGGGTCACCACAAGCAGGGCTGGTCCTCCTGACCAGAATCAATGGTTGGCTTCACAAATAAACTTTAGTAATCCCCTGTAAATAATCCCTTTTCATGCTTGGTCAGGGCCACGACCGCCAGGACTGCCACAGTGACACCCCCCTGACTAAACTCGGTTGTCGGGTGCCCCAGGACCTTACAACCATTGCAATTACTACAGCTTAAACCCTAGAATACTGCAGTCAACCAAAGTCGCAGCATATTTGAGAGCTTGGGAATAGGGGAAGTAGTTTAATCTGACTCCCAACAGTTCACCTATAGATTGTGGGGTGCCTACAGTAGGGCGCATGTTTGCCATATTGGCCTCCCTGAGAAGCCTCGGCATAGTTATCTAAGTAAAGATACACAATTTTGTAATACACTGCAACATTACTGTATTGCTATGTATTTAGCACCCCAAAAATGTGGGATAAAAAACAAAAAAAATATATATATATTTAAAGTTTTAAACTCTCCCCTCGCCGCTTTCATCTTTCCAGAGCGTAAATTAACTGTAAAAAATATAAGAAAATACATATTTAGTATTGCTATGTGCTTAAGTAATATCATATTTTTGCTATACTCTTAACACCAAACTTAAAAAGAATACCAAAATCACGGAATGACTGTATTTTGGTCACTTAATTTTCTATAAAAATCGAATAAAAAAAAAGTATTGATGGTAATGATAAAAACTTTATCTCATACTGCAAAAAACTAGACCACTATCAACAGAAAAATAAAGGCAAGGAAAAGAAACATAATGCACAGAGGGGCCCAGATAAGCCTGTAGATGACCCTGCTTAAAGTTATAGAATATATCAAAAGTTAAGTCAAAGTTTGTCTTCACTTTAAGGATATGTTAGGCTGCTTTCACATTAGCGTATGTAAACACAGCGTACCGAACGCAGCCAAACGCATGCGCACTGCGCTCCTATGTTTAACATGGGAATGCATGGTACCTGCGTTTGGCTGCGTTCGGTTGCGGTTGTGTTCAGATGCTTATAATTTGTGCGCCCTCCGAACGCAACATATTGCATTTTGTGTGCGGTCATGGGTGCTTCATTTATCAGCAAGCGTCCGCAAGCGCACAAATAATGCATGAAAGCCAATGGATCCGCAGTGTCCTCCGCATGACAGCGCAGGAGAACGCTGCGGATCACATTGAAATCTCTCCCGGTGGCCCACCGCTGATCTCCCGGGACGGGTGCCACTTATCTCTTGGCGGTGTCAGCACGGGAGATTTAAAGAAACAGCTGATCTGACAGCTATTTAAGTCTCCCGTGCCAACATCGAAGAGGTGATGTCGGTGCGGGAGATTTAAATAGCTGTCAGATCAGCTGTTTCTTTAAATTTCCCGTGCTGACACCATTGGGAGATCAGTGGCGGCTGGGAGTAGGAGAACTCCGCTGCTGATCTCCGCCTCCCGGCTGCCGCTGAGACCGCTGATTGGCTGGCCGGGCACCATACTGATGTGAACGATTGTGGAGATTCTCCGCTGCGTTCACATCGGTATGGCAGCATTTCCACTGCGTTTGTGTCTGCATGCCCTCTGCATGCAGACACAAATGCTAGTGTGAAACCAGCCTTAATGCTGAGTTTTTGGAGCAGAAACTCTTCAAAAACCACAAATGCTAAAAAGAAACACCAATTTTGATTATAGAGTAGGAGAGATTCTGCTCATTGTGAATATACTCTAAGAACATATGCACATAACATATTTTCAGCCGTATCCAGTCCATACTCTGCCTGAAAAAGTGCTAAAGAAATGCCAAAAAGAATGAACGTTGTAAAATGACTCGCTGAGCATGTGTTCAGGCTTTTCAGCTTCTTTTAACAACTTCAGCTTTTCAAAGACGTGAAGCAGCTAAAAGAAGTGACCGGACCATTTCTAAGGCCACTCACCTCTTTATATAAAAAAGTAATAAAAAATGTCGCCAGAGAAAACTATGCCAAAAAGCACTCAAAAAACTACCAAAAAAAGAACCAAGCTTTACTGGAAGATGTCTCACTTGGAAACCCCAATGTTTTTCGTCCGGAGGCGTCTTCCTCCAGCAAAACTCGTCGGATTCACGGACGTCTGAATAACACATACCCTAATGCAGGCCTGTTGTCAGGTCACAAGTGGCCAGTTTTTGCTCTTATTTTATTCTTGCTTTCCATATTCCGTTTTCTATTTTGTTCATCTGCTTTTTTATATTTGACAGATTGTTCCAGAGATACCCCTTTCATTAAGTGCTAATTGCCATGGTGTTTTCCAACAGAACGTGTCTCAAAGGATCCTCTGGGGCGTGTCTTTAGGCTGCTCTGCATAATAACCCTGTGAGCCACTCCCCTTTGTAAAGACCGTGATTGGTAGCGCTTAATAATCAGGTCTATATCTCTGAAACAGAATCTCGGATAAAAAAATAAAATAAAACAGAACATTTAGAGGAGCAGCGGGAATGAAATAGAAGCCAAACTGGACACTTGTCTCCTCTTAAAAATACAAGGCCCTTGAGAAAATCTGTGCTTCCTATCACACTGTAGAATGCCATGATGTATAGCAGCGGTGTAGCTAGAAAGTAATGGCGATGAACATGTCCTGGCTGCTGTTCTATGCTACCAGTGCTGCTGTGAAATAAAATATTGGCTGTACTTGTGTAAGCGGGTTATGAGGATGCAACGGAGTGCTTGGAGTACACGTTAAGAATCAGGCGATAAAACTGGAATGGTATCCACGGTCCGCGCTGCTGCTCTTTATCAAAGAGCAGCAGCGCGGACCGTGGATACCATTCCAGATAAAGAGCAGCAGCGCGGACCGTGGATAACCATTCCAGTTTTATCTCCTGATTTCCCGTGGTTTTGTGGCGTTGGTGGAGGTTCTGTAGCAGCTGCCTTATGCTTTTAAACTGGTTGTGGGTCTCACAACCATAAAAGGTGAGTGGATACACTTATAATCCACATAAGAACTATAGTGTCTGTTTGATAGGGCACAATCTGCGCCTCTTGTATCTCCCTTTTTCTCTAGTTGTACACGTTAAGAATGGCACAGATGATAAGAATTTAAAGAGCTGAGTGCACAATAGAAAATACGGCCCCAAAGATATACAAAGTATAAATGTAATATTATTTGCACTTTCACACTTATATCACTTAATAACAAGTAGGCTATGTGCCCACTGTGCTTATTTTTGGGGGAATGTGTTTGTGCTGCATTTGCCAGCTGTACAAATACAGCTGTCTATAAACAAAAGCAGCGCAAACATTTTGCATTTGTGCTGCGTTTGTGCGCATACAAATGCAGCACAAGGAAGAGCATCCACAAAGACAGACAGACACGCACAGACATACACTTTCTTACCCTCTCCGGCGATCCCTAGTGATTCCTCCTCTGTGTAGCTGGAGCAACTATGTTTATCTACCTTCCAGATCCTGCACACCATGTGACAACCTGAGTCACATGGTCGAAAGGTCCTGGAAGATCATAAACACAGCTGCTCTTGCTGCACAGAGGAGGAATCACCGGGGATTGATGTGAGTTTGCCGGGGAGGGGTGAGTATTGGAGAGTTTTTGTTTTGGAAATTGAAGGATAAAAGCACCCCAAATGGACTGTGGGAATACCGATCCATTTGTGGTTCTTTTTTGGGGGCTAGTATAGAGTCTATGGGGAAAATGCAGACAAAAAACGGGCAAGTTAATGCAGGACTAAAGATAACTCAGGTGATTACTGCAACCAAAACAGCACTCAGAAACGCACATGTGGGCACAGCTAATGGGAAATCATATTGACTTTCATTACAAAACTGTGGGTGATGCGTTTTTGGTGCAGAAATGCAGCAAAAAAATGCAGCACAAAAGCACAGTGGGTACACAGCCGTATTGTTAACATTGTGTGAGCCTCAGTCACCCTATCAAGAAAGCATTAGTGTCACTCCACTCATCATTGTCACTAGCTAACACAATATCATTATACAGTACGCAGGCCCTAACGAAGGTTACAGTTTGTCTTTTCCACCAAGCCGCAAGTCGAATTCAGGGGCGGTTTCTCTCACTAAACTCGCTAGCCGCTGGTCTCAGTCAATTCCCAGTACCGTACATCTGCGCAGAAAAGCAATGGCTAACAGGAACAGTCCTCAGTCACAGCCGGATCATCTTTAGAAACTGATTCTGATATGATCAGGGTCATCTACTGATGCTGATCAGGGTCATCTACTGGTACTGATCAGGGTCTTCTACCTGCGATTGTCAGGGTTTTCTACTGGTGCTGATCGGAGTCTTCTACAGGCGCTGGTCAGGGTCTTCTAGTAGCACTGGTCAGTGTCTTCTACTGGTGCTGATCAGTGTCTTCTACTGGTGCTGATCAGGGTCTTTTACTGGTGTTTGTCAGTAGGGTTCCTACTGGCGCTGGACAGGATCTTCTACTGGCGCTGGTCAGGGTCTTCTGGCATGGTCAGGGTCTTCTACTGGCTCTGGTCAGGGTCTTCTACTGGCTTTCGTCAGGGTATTCCTCTCAGCTCAGGTTACTGATCTTCCTCTCAGTTATATCTTCTCCGGGACCTGGCCACTCTCTGACCCGTCCATGGTAGGAGTGGCTGTAAGACCACTTTGTTGCCACACGTTCTTCCTGGTACTGGTGCTGTTCTGATGCCAACTCCTCTCCTACCCTGCCTGGTCAAGCCTATTATACTTTGCAACCATGGCACCTGTTTCCGGCGTCTCCTCTAAACTCTTCCCTCGATGAAACATACATTGTGCTCCTTGGTTCCTGGTTGTTCTTCTAGACGGCGATGTTCTCCCACCAGCACTGCAAGATGTTAGCATTCTTCTTCTCCTGCTGCTCCTACCCCTTTACAATTGAAACTCTGCTAAAGTGAAAATAATTGTTACCTCTAATTTATATCTCTTATTGCGCTTCATTATGACCATTTATAACGTTTATGTGCATAGCATAAATCGAGAGATCCTAAAAGCATCTGTATGTCGTAGAAAACAAAGTAAGAACCAGACACGCTCACTAACCAACTGCAGCTTTCTTTAACAAGTTAGCCAACAGTTTCATTTTGCGCTTCAATAAGACAGACCCGGATTGAAATATAGGGAAAAGTATGGCCATTATTTCAAATAGAACATACTCTGCCGATGTCGTGCCCGCAATTTCAGTAACACGAGAATCGTGCATTAACATGAGAATAGCGGCCTTATTACACAGAGCCATTGTGTGCACCGCCATCTCGAGAGGTGATATTGCGGGAAGAGAAGAATGACTTTGCACAGGCTTTTGCCGTTTTCTTTTCTCCATCTCTCCTTTTTGAAAGGCAGATGGCTTTTCAGATCTTCCGAGGTTATAAAATATGCAGCAGAGTCTGATTGAAAGTAATTTAAGCAAATCCTGCATATTAAATGGGAATTTGAACACAGTCATTTTGGTCTTATCACTTAATATTACCTCTGACAATCAGATTCCGCGAGTGCCGTACAAACCTCGGCTTTCACTTCTCAGACAGTTCTGATGATTGTCGCTCTTATTTAATGAGGTGCCGCCATATGCAGGGACACTCCGCGCCTTGTCACAATGACATTTTACAGTTGCTACTGCCAAGAGCCACAAGGGTGCACTTATTATACTGAGGGATCATATGATGGAATGTAAATAGGCAAAGCAGCCAGAAGATGGAAGAATTTGTGGGTGAAACTGCGCGAAGAAAATGAATTGTCTCTCATCAGTCTATGGATTTTTGCAATGTGATGGGCAGATTACACATGCAGATGGGTGTGAATCTACCCTTTGGCTCCAGCCTCTAACCACCTCCTTTATGGCTGCACGATGTAAGTTTTCTAAGTGTATTTACTCGAGGTACAGGGCGGCTCAATGGCTGGGGGACACCTTGCCTGGATGCAGCAGACATGCTGCATCCAGTGCTGTAATTAGATCACCATGCCTGGTTTGGTGAAGGTCCTCTTTAAGGGTAATGTTATTTTTTTTCGGCTGCTGCGGTCGTAAATCAGGTGATGCATTTGATGACCACTCCCTCCACCCTTTGAATAGTCTAATGAACCATGACCTGACGTCATTGATAGCGTTCAGCGCTATTGAGATTCATAAGTCATTATTGGAGCTGTGTACACAAAACATAATTTTTTTTTTAAATAAAGACTATTGCCTATTAGATGCATTTTTGTAATAAAAAATAAAGTTGTGAAAGTATACATGCTTTTAGTAGAGTAGAAGAAATTAAAAATCTAGAATGTAAAAACATTTGTTTATCACTCTGGATGTGTATTCAAATATTGGTCATGAATTAGGATTCAAAGCCATTGATTACTAGTCGTCTACAATTACGGATATGCCTGTGGAACAAACTTATTTTTTTTCTGGGGGTTAAAATTATTTAAAACAAAACCTTTTATCTTTCCAGGGCAAATTTATTTACAGCACCTTGGGACTATGATGGGGTCTCTGTTTGCCCCAAGTTTTGCTAATTTATTTATGGGGTGCTTTGAGTCATTATCGTCCTTGAATTCTTCTGCTTACAAACCCAACATAAAAAATGATCGTCGCTTTATTGACGATTTGTTTATAACTTGGTCTCTACAATTCATTGAAGCGTTGTATGAGAACTCATGGCAATCTTTTACAACACAAATTGAGAAAGACAAGATGGCATTAAATGATTTCGAAATAACGCATAATGAGAACACAATCTTAACTAAAACACTCTTCAAACCAGTGGACTCAATGGGTATTTAGATTATCACAGCGCACATTTAACTGAATGGAAGACAAATATCACCCCAAGTCAATTCTTCTGCATCAGAAGAAATGTTCACTGGGGATGATTACATACAATAATCTTCATCTTTTAGGAAAGGTTCATTACGAAGAAATATCCAAAAGATATTGTAGAAGCAGCTTATGTTAAAAATGTAAAATTGACCCAAGATGAATGGTTAAATAGTGGAAAAACATCAAGAAAAACAATGAGAAAAGAGGAGTGTATTGGATTTTATTACATAATATAACAGGGGAAATAAGTTGATTATTGAGAAAATATTGGTATCTCCTTAAAAAGACCCTATTTTAAAGAAATTTCTTTCAACTGAACCCAATATCACATTTCAAAGGGGAATAAAAGTAAAGAATATTATTGCACCAAGCAATTTAAGGAAAAATTATATAAATTATTCTAAAATAAAAAAAGCAGGGAGGGAGTTACCAATTGGAAAATAAAGAAATGTTATTGCTGTAAAATTATTAATCGTGGAGTAAATGTCATTAGATCAAATAGCACAGATGAAACAATCAGGTTAAATCAACAATTAACATACAATTCTGATTGTGGTATACCGTATTTTTCGTACTATAAGAAAGCTTTTTTTACCCCAAAAATGCAGGGGGTGATGGGGGTGCGTCTTACAGGTTGAATGTAGTCTACTTGGGGTGCGCTGTCGGTGAAGTGGGGTTACAGGAGGCAGGGTCACTGCTACAGGAAGCTGGCATGAGTGGGGCAATACTGTGGCCCTGGGCTCGAAGGAGGGGGCATACCAGCGGCATGAGGTAGTCGCCATTGATCATACCTTTATGAGTGGTGAAGATTGGATGACTTCCTATCAGGCCAGGCTTATTTGACATATGAGGTTTATCGTTCCACTTGGGAGACCTGCGGTCAATCTGAAGATTGTGATCCCGTATATGGTCTCTAAGATACGCCTGCCTGGAACTGCAAACATGTCACCTCTTAAGTTCAAGTTTATCCTATTGCTGGAAGAGAATGCTGAGAGTTGTAGTCCATCAGCTACTATTATCTTACTTTTTGGGTAAATCCTCCTATCTTTTCAATCTAGACCTGGATAAGTATCTTGAACATAATGACTCTATGGCTAATGAGCAGCGTTCCTATAATCCACTATTGTAGAACTACATATCCCAGCATGCTTTCTATCCATTGTGTTATAATTCCACACCATTTCATACTACTGTCACTTTCTTTTTCTTATTTGGGGCCACTAGAGGACCTGAGGTTTGCTCAGGACGCTCATTACTGAATGTCCCTGTCCAGGGTGCTGAACAGCTGTTTTTATCTTGCTCAATCACTTTTTATTCTTCATGGTGAAATGTAGGGAAATGCGCGGACTCCACTTCTAGAGGGAATGAATGTTAAAGCTTCCAACTCCCTTAAAAAAATTCTAATTAAAATAAGTGTCATAATAATTGCAATAATATCCTTTCTCTTTTATGTTATTGCATATATTGATTAATAATTGCAATAATGTAAGCTCTTCATATATTCCTATGCATGTATGTAATAGTATATCGCACTGTGCCCTAAGTTACAATTAACGCAAAGTGCATCAATAAGGCAGTTTAAGTAGTTTATAATGGATATCCTGGTATCAATATATATAGTAGTAATCCAATAATGGCGTAAAGATAAACTTAGATATTGCACAGTACCCTAGGTACAAAGTGCATCAATATGGCTAATGTAGGTAAAGATTTTACCTTTTCTGGATGTGGATGCTCCAACCCAACGCGCGTTTCACCCTGCTTTTTCAGGAGGTGGATAAATTAAACATCCCCAGTGAACTCACTTTAGTCATATGGTGAATATATAATTGGATACTATAGATATCTAAGTCAACCAATAGAAAGAAAAAACTTTCTTCTATATTACAATATACATTGTTTTTCTATGCTGAGAGTAGCAGTCTAGCTGAGTTTGAACAATGGGCAGCACTTTGAATACATTTTATAAGTGGTCATAAACTTGTAAATAACTCATGAAAGAATAAAGTTACGTTAAATCCAAGCACACCATTGTTTTTCTTATGAAATTCTCAATATGTTTGAGGTGTCATATGACTCTCTTTCCAATGTAAAAAAATAACGTTTGATCCAAAATGGCTGACTTCAAAATGGCCGCCATGGTCACCACCCATCTGGAAAAGTTTTCCCCTACCATATGCTAATGTGCCACAAACAGGGAGTTGATATCACCAACCATTCACATCATATTTAGGTGTATTCATATAAATGGCCCACCCTGTACATTCACAAAGGCAAGAAAATGATTGCAAAAGTGTCCACATCCCTTCTATGTGTTACATGGATGGAGATAGTAACATTAGAAGTGCAGTCACTAATTGAGATTTGCCATCTATTACACACAAAATGGCAAAACATCCGTCCTTCTGAGGAAACCAAATCTTCCGTCTTCTTTGTGTTTACTTAGAAACAATCTTAAAAGAAAGAGCAAATTAATCTAATTGAATGCCGAATCTTCAGTAATTGCTTTCTACATTAACAAAGAAAAGGAAAAAGCAGCATCTAAGTAATTGATCATCAAACGCCAGCACTAATCAGATCTATTAGAAGAATATATAGAGATGGTAAAGGGCTGTATACTCCAGAGATGATATCAGGGATATACTGAGTGCAAAGGAGAGTATCAGAACGTTTCTCATCACTTATATTTTCAGAATGTCAATAGGACTTCAATAGTTGTTCAATTGTCACCAAGTATCTACAAACATCCACACAATTTAAGCTGATTTCACTTACATTACATTATCCTTCCCAGGAACATCCTGTATTATATCCCAGAGCTGCACTCACTATTCTGCTGGTGCAGTCACTGTGTACATACATTACATTACTGATCCTGAGTTACATTCTGTATTGTACTCCAGAGCTGCACTCACTATTCTGCTGGTGCAGTCACTGTGTACATACATTACATTACTGATCCTGAGTTACCTCCTGTATTATACTCCAGAGCTGCACTCACTATTCTGCTGGTGCAGTCACTGTGTACATACATTACATTACTGATCCTCAGTTACCTCCTGTATTATACTCCAGAGCTGCACTCACTATTCTGCTGGTGGAGTAACTGTGTGCATACATTACATTACTGATCCTGAGTTACCTCCTGTATTATACTCCAGAGCTGCACTCACTATTCTGCTGGTGCTGTCACTGTGTACATACATTACATTACTGATCCTGAGTTACATCCTGCATTATACTCCAGAGCTGCTCTCACTATTCTGCTGGTGCAGTCACTGTGTACACACATTACATTACTGATCCTGAGTTACCCCCTGTATTATACTCCAGAGCTGCACTCTGTATTCTACTGGTGGAATCACTGTGTACATACATTAGATTACTGATCCTGAGTTATATCCTGCATTATACTCCAGAGCTGCACTCACTATTCTGCTGGTGCAGTCACTGTGTACATACATTACATTACTGATCCTGTACTGATCCTGAGTTACATCCTGTAATATACTCCAGAGCTGCACTCGCTATTCTGCTGGTGTAGTCACTGTGTACATACATTACATTACTGATCCTGAGTTACCTCCTGGCTCTGCATTATACTCCAGAGCTGCACTCACTATTCTGCTGGTGCAGTCACTGTGTACATACATTACATTACTGATCCTGAGTTACCTCCTGTATTATACTCCAGAGCTGCACTCACTATTCTGCTGGTGCAGTCACTGTATACATACATTACATTACTGATCCTGAGTTACCTCCTGTATTATACTCCAGAGCTGCACTCACTATTCTGCTGGTGCAGTCACTGTGTACATACATTACATTACTGATCCTGAGTTACCTCCTGTATTATACTCCAGAGCTGCACTTATTATTCTGCTTGTGCAGTCACTGTGTACATACATTACATTACTGATCCTGAGTTACCTCCTGCATTACACTCCAGAGCTGCACTCACTATTCTGCAAGTGGAGTCACTGTGTACATACATTACATTACTGATCCTGAGTTACCTCCTGTATTATACTCTAGAGCTGCACTCACTATTCTGCTGGTGCAGTCACTGGGTACATACATTACATTACTGATCCTGAGTTACCTCCTGCATTACACTCCAGAGCTGCACTCACTATTCTGCTGTTGGAGTCACTGTGTATACACAGATGTATACACTCTCTCCCTCTACTTCCTGTGTCAGTCTTCACTGTACTTCTGTCATTCTATGTGTTAACCATGAAGATAGGAGTACACAATGCTGTGAATGAGTAAATTCTAAGAATCAGAAATGTGGCTGCCATCTCCGAGAATAGCTTAGTAAGTGTGAAATGTCTTAATATGGGAACACAACTCAAGGCGTCTGGTATTTTTTTCACTGGAGATCAGTTAAAGATGTGATTAATTAGGTCACCTCTAATGAACATGTATTAGGAAGAACCTCAGCGGCCAGTAGGGGGCAGAATTCAAAACACAGGAAGGAACTGGTGCATTTGTCCTTAAACCCTCATAATTTAATGACTGTATTAATAACATGACAATTATTCCTTTGTGCATTTCGCTTCTTTACACTCCAAAAATTGTGTTTCCGCCCATATAACCCGCAGGACGAGAATGTAGCCACCGTCATCCACCGTCTCCCAGATGGAAAGATATTTAAACATATCAGATCATTGAAATTGTTCATCAGCAGATGTAGTGGGATTAAAGGGAACAACTAAGTGTCTCCAAAAAGTGTCAGACGTTTGAAACACGTCCTCTGTATATCACATGTAAAGGCTGAAATAGTGACATGGAGAAGGTCGCACATAATAGGTTTCCTCCAAACTCTCCCTCCCTCCTTGTTTTGGCTGATTTTATTTTTGTTTGTTTTTTAATTTGTGTAATACAGTAAATTAATTTTCCTATGATAATCATTTCTGCCCTATTGAGAATGATGTGAAAACATTTTACTGTATGCTGTAAAGTGAGTTTGACTTGCAGCCGGTTATGCTGACCTCTAGTGGTCATTGCAAAAATTCTTATTTTATCTTTTGGGTAAATTAACATAGCGGAGTTAATATAAGTATTAATAAAATGTTTTGCAGAGAAATAATTGATTACATTTGTGATTCTCCTTTGATAGTGTCCCTTTAAATTATACAAACCACATATGCCTCTCTGATACAGGGGTCTATTTGTGGTCATGTGATTCATCTTAGCCAATCATTAGGAAGATCATATTACAATTCCTTAGAGTTGCCAAACAGAGGATTCTGGTACAGTAAAGTTTATGGCATAAACGGGGGATTAAGAAGGGTTCAAAGAAAAATTGTAATGTTTTGACCCCTATACTTGGGTCTTCATCAGACACAATAGATCATTGTAATGTATTTATACAAAATCACTATACACCTTATAAAAATTCTCATGATTGAAAGTACATCGTTCCCTTAAGGTGTATATATCGCTGGAAGTAAGTAACACTCCTCTCAATTATTAATTAAGTGGACACCACTATGGAGTTGGAGTTACATAAAATATAGCTTTTATTATTAATATATAAAAGTGGACACATGAACGTTATGATACGAAGCATAAGGACAAAGACAATCCAAAACAACTGCAGTGGGGTGGTAACCCCCTGGGTACAACCATATTACCATAGGACACAATTCACAGTGGTATTAAGTTACTTGAGTAAGGGGTATATTGGTTGACAATTATTGGAGATACCAGTACAACAATCACTCACCCATGATATACTCTAGTGATGGACCGGATGGTTCCACAGGGGGCCCTGTCCTGCAGCACGCCCCTGAGGGCGTGCTGCAGGACAGGGCCCCCTGTGGAACCATCCGGTCCATCACTAGAGTATATCATGGGTGAGTGATTGTTGTACTGGTATCTCCAATAATTGTCAACCAATATACCCCTTACTCAAGTAACTTAATACCACTGTGAATTGTGTCCTATGGTAATATGGTTGTACCCAGGGGGTTACCACCCCACTGCAGTTGTTTTGGATTGTCTTTGTCCTTATGCTTCGTATCATAACGTTCATGTGTCCACTTTTATATATTAATAATAAAAGCTATATTTTATGTAACTCCAACTCCATAGTGGTGTCCACTTAATTAACAATAGATCATTGTATAGGAAATGCCTTTATATTACTGTCAGAGTCACTGTGAGATCTATAGATTGATCAGACTGCTGTGATGTGTAGATGTGATGGTGTGATATAGTAAAGTGTCTTCTATGTCTTCACCAGCATTCAAAACACTTTACTATATCACACCATCACATCTGGTGATTGACCTTATCACCATCTTAAAGACATATCCTATACAAGAATCTATTGTGTCTGATGAAGACCCAAATATCGGAGTCAAAATGTTACAATTATGGTATTCTGGGTTGCCTGTACAATTAATTAATTTTGAAATGAAAAGTTCTTCTTTTAGGGAGGATTTCACAGAAATTTTAGAGGAACCAATTGGTAAAGCAGAAATAATGATGGTGGGGGAAGCCTATAAGGGCAACTTAATGGGTGCATGTAAGGAATAAAGGTATCAAGCAATATTCATTCAGCAGCCATTTTGTTCAAGTGCCACCATATTTTTACTAACTCCAAGGAGAGAACCCCCACCTTTTACCTAAGGCTTAATCAATATTTTGGAATATGTCAATTAACCTGATGAAATTATCTTCCTGGTTAGCTGGCCACACAATGAGGCTTCCTAAGAAATGAAGCTAGGTGACACTGAGAACCAGACGCAGTTATGCAGAGGAAGACACCCCCACCCATTGACTCTACGAATAGGTGTAAGAACTCATGTGCCTCTGCCTGGGGATTGAAAAGAAACTTCACACATAGCTTGGACACACAGGAGCCAAGGAATAAATCCTAATATGTCTCGACACATCACTTCCCTAAATATGACAAGCATAAATATGACATCTAGAGATGTAGACGATCATAACACATATTTCCACATAATTGTGCGACCTACGTCAGTACCCCAAACTTGATATTGGCTGGTGGGATGGCTGCAAAGTAGTGGTGTGTCCTACCATTGGAAAGCTAAAATCATTGCCAAAAATATAAAAGCATTATCCTCCACCTACGAAACTCCCAGGCAAAGTTATGACTCAAAGTAAATTTTAAATATTCCACATCACAGCTAAGTGAGTGGGAGCAGCAGGACAGCGAAGGGGCAGGAGAGGGGCTGGCCTCTTACAGAATAAGAATGGCTAACCTCCACTAAATTTTGTATTACTTTGAGGCAGACCCCCCCATTACATTGCGAGGCAGAGTATACCCAAAGGAACCCGATGGCTCCACATTGCCTCCTTGTAGCCACCCCAAGCATCAAGGAACCGGTAACTGATTACATTTGCCTGTAAATCTGTGTGTATCCCATTTATCTTTTATTTACATAACTGAATGTAATATCTTTATAATACCTGTACATAAATATTATTATCTAGTGTGCCTCTATGGTGATTAAATATATAAATTTAGTCTTGAGTTGCTCTTATTTTCGATCATGAATTCCCATATGCTCATTTATCATTATACGCTACCTGAGCTGGTTTCTGGCCCAATATAAACCTGTTCACGGACTGGGCTTATATCAAATGAAAAACTAGTGGCAGCAATTAGTGCTTGTGTTATTCAGGGCTTCTATCAGTGACGAGGTGGTGGTTATTATATGTGCTTCTGGCCTGGCACTGGAAGGCATATATCACACTCACTGAGGGGCACCTTAATAAACCAGCACTGACATGGCAGCTCTCTTTTATCCTCAGGCAGTTCTCTGACTGGCCTGAGTTTAATAGGAGGCACTATAGAGCTGCCAGGTTCAGTGGCAAATTCGTCACAGTGCAGTTCCTGGTGAGAAGGTCTGTTTAAGTATTCTTGCCTGATTTTATGAAACTGTGCACATTGGGCGTCAATTGAGGTAAAACGTAAGCATATCTACCTCCTACCTCCTCACTCCCTCCATTATAAGGGCCTGCCTATGCAGAACCAGGCCTTGAAATATTCTGCATTCAAGTGTTTCCCTAGCTTGACATAAGAAGGAGATTTGATTCACTTTTGTAGTTTTGTGATGAAGCATGAATTGTCCGAACATTCCCCAGACTTCATACATTTATATTTTTGCAATGCAAATTTTTATTTTTGCTTAAGGATCTGAACACCGAACCTAGAATTTAGGGGATTTGTTATAGCAAAAAAGTAAATAATATGGTTTATAGCAGCAAAATAGGTGGATAATGAGTGTGCACTGGGGAAATCATCGCCGGCTCCTGCATCAGCTGCTTTCTGACTGATGTCTGAGCTTCTCAAGCAGAACGTCCATTGACAGCCACTGTCAGCTGATGCAAAATAACCACCAATATAATTATGCACAGAGAAGTCGTCTCTGGTTGATCTGGAATCTCACAAGAGATGGGAGCAGAGAGGAATTCATAAGTCAGAGGCTCATTTTATGTATAATGGAATAGTATGAATTATTACAGGGGCCTCCTAGTGAGAGGCAAATGACAAAATACTATATCTACATATACATTTTTTTTTTTTTATATTTTATTAGTTTTATTTTATTATTTTTATTTTTTAACACACATACCGGTATATGTGTATAATAATAATAATAATTAAAAAAAATATTACAGGATCCTCCTTGTGAGAGGGAACAGACAAAATACTATATCTAAATATACATATAGATTAAAAATATCTATATGTATATTTAGACATAGTATTTTGTCTGTTGCCACTCTCAAGGTGGATCCTGTAATATTTTTTTTAATTATTATTATTATACACTATTACATTTTTAACACATATATATGTGTAAAATAATAATAATAATATTACAGGATCCTCCATCTGAGTGGCAACAGATGAAATACTATATCTAAAATATATATATTATATATATATATATATATATATATATATATATATATATTATAATATATAATCTACATGTATATTTAGACATAGTATTTTTTCTGTTGCCTATCACAAGGAGGATCCAGTAATAAATTGTACTATATATTATTATTATTATTATTATTATTATTTTACACATATATATGTTAAAAAATGTATAAAATAATATAAGTAATAAAATATTATATTTTTGCACAGAACACCAGATAAGGAGAAGGGGGCACATATGATTGCATCTAATTCTACAAAATAGTAATGGTTAATATTATGGATGCATTCTCATGCAGTGAGATTTTAAGGCTGATTTTGACAAAGACGACACTGGTTCACCATCGGCCGTCTGCACTCACCTCTTTCTTGCTCTCTCTGTGGACTCTGTCTATTTTGACCCAGGCTGTACAATAACCGTATTGTTCTGCTATATACATCCCATTTATAACATAGGCATTCAGTTTTACTGTATGCTGAAAAATGAGTCTGAAGTGTAGTTTGTTATACTGACACCTAGTGGCCATTGATGTAACTGTCTTATTCCTAGATTATTTTTGTTGCATCCTGAGTAGTGATGGGTGATTAGTAAGATATTGGAGTTCGGATAGCTCTAACTGAATACTTTGAACTGTTTCAGTACTTGGATCCAAGTGAGTTCCCTATTGACTTGCACTGGGTTCGTAACACATAACGAGTAATGAACAGTTAAACTAAGTTTCTAAATTTGCAAAATCTGTCTCAAAACTTTAAGTTCAATTATCTAGAATTTATTAGTGGTTGGTGAATTGTTACTACCGTATTTGTCAAATTGGCAAAAAAAAAATTGCTCACTTGTCCAAATGTTATATGGAAACCATCAACATGCAGTTATTTATAGGACTGTCAGGCTCATTATGCATCATCAGGTACAAAACAGCTTTGACCCATTGAGCCATAGACTCTACGAGACCTCAGAATGTATCCTGTGGTATCTGGCATATATAAAAGGAAACATGTCAGCAGGTTTTTGCTACTTCATCTGGAGCAACATAACATAGGCAAAGAAACCCTGAATCCAATAATTTATCACATAGATCAGTGACTGCAGCCGTTCTCACACAACCAAAGGATTTTGTTTTAGTAACACAGCAGAGCTGGAAGAGCTGCCCCTGCCCACACCAGGCTCTCTATAGAGATTATACATCTACAGTGAGGTGTCAACAGAAGTGGGTGTGTTAGACTGCCTTGTGCATGACTTTTTAGTCCTATAATGGTAATCACCAGGTGATAAAGCCTTTAGTTTACATAAACAATAGCTCATACACAGATAAGAGAAACATAATTGATTTTTGTTTTGTAACCCTTAAAGCATGCAGTCTGTCCTCAGCATATATAGCAAAAACCTGCTCACAGATTACCTTTAAATCCAGTGTTATTGAGGTGTGACTTCCATGGATCAACGCCACCGATGCGCAAGTATTCATAGTTACTAACCACTACCAAGAAGATGTGTCAAATCCCTGAAACACCACACAAGAGCTACTGTTGGGTGACTATTTGCTTCACTAATGATTCTGGGCGTGCTGAGCTGTTGGTGTAGTGATTTTTTTTTTTTGAACAATGAGTTTTTATTGAGAAAAATTTTAAGGATACATACACCAGGCAGCTGCATGAACAACTACAGCTGACCGTGAAAGCGATAATCTAACAGGATCATCTATTGTAATAACAGGAGATCGGAAAAGGTCCGAATCTCAACAGGAGGGGAAAAGGGAAGAGTCGGGAAGTGGGGGAGGGGGAGGGTGGGGAGGGGGAAGGGAGGGAAAAAGAAAAGAGTGTTCAGATTTGTGCTCAGCATTGAATACAACCAAGTATGATGGACAAATCCTACAGAAGATATTAGTTACAATTAACAGTATTGTAAGGAGAGGAAATCCAAGGCTCCCACCATGAGAGTATTCTGGAACGGCGGGCAAAGTCATGGGAAAGAGCTAGCTCGTATTGTAGGTGGGTGTTCAGCGAGTCCAGTAAATCTTTGAGGCCGGGAGACCGAGCAGATCTCCAGCATCTGGCCACACAGAGCCTTGCCGCGAGAAGTATGTTAGCTGTGATAGGCCGAACTGGAGTAGGAGTGTCCTCCAAAGGTGTAGTGATTGACAGCTTAGTCATCCAATCTAGTACAGGGGTGTGCTGAGCGGTCGGTGTAATGATTGACAGCTCAGTCGTTCAATCTAGTATAGGGGCGTACTGGTCTGTTGATGTTTTCAGTGACACCACAGCCATCCTATCTGACACTGGGATGTTCTGAGTTCTCCAGGTGAGACCTGTCCTGTTTAATTGCCCAGCTATTTAGCTGAGCAGTCAGTCCCAGAACACTGCCAGACTTAGTCTTCTGTTCCATTGTGCTAGTTAGCCTCTTGAACCTGTACTCTGAGAATTGGTCTTTTTTTTTGCCTGACCATGGTCTTTCTTTTGCTGTCCTTTTGCCTCATTACTCTGCTCTGATCTGCTGCCCTTCAGGTATTCTGACTCTGGACCATGACCTAACTACACCTCTGCCTACCCCCTTAATCTTGACATGATCCCCTAGTAACTGACCCCAGAACATTTGACTAACCTGCCTGTCAACATGTCTGTATAATGTCTAGGACCATAGTCAGGAGTTTCTTTGGTGATTGATGAGTGTCGGAGATCTCTGTTTTACTGACATAATTCTGGCTTCCTTCGGCCACCACTAGGGGGAGCTACTATAGCTACAGCTAGTACTGAACTCATGGGAAACCATATAGTCCTGTACACAGTGTACGAGCAGTGCAGCAGCACCGTCCCCATAATCGTAGATCCTGTTATGCTGATCCTGGTGTTGCAGCTTGTGGTTGTGATTGGATTATAAGAGCTTTTGGACCCTTTTTTCCGAGTCATTGCTGGATCTGCGTCTTTTTTTTTGTCGAGCTTTCAGGGTTTTGTGCTTTTTCTTTTTCTTTGCTCCTTTCTTGAGGTCTAATTTAAGTTCATTTGATTTTTTTGTTAGTTCTCCACTTCTGGTGGAGTTTAGGTAATCCAGATGTTTTTGCCTGATTTGAGATGTGCAATGTCTCGGTAAACTTGCAGATATAATCCGGTTCCTCCCTTTGAGTGATTTCATGTTTGCCTGAAATATTGGCACAATTTTTGCACCATTAAAAATGTAAAATGCTTGACGTTTTGTGCTAAAAAATGGATAAAAAGGTGAAAGACCATTTTTGATTTTGCACAACCGAGTTTGCAACTTTGCAGGACTTGGCGTCAAAAACTGCAACAAATATCACAAGAAAAAAGAAAAGTGACGTTAAAAAAAAGTGCAAATGATGAATGGGGCCTTGTCTCGTCCGGCGTGGTGCGCTGTTCACATAGACTATATTAAAGAGACAGTTGATGGCGGGGTGTCTCCTCTCCTTGCCGTCAGCTCAGCGTCACGCTCGCTTCCATCTGCTCTCGTTACTGTTGCATCTGTTGCTGGTCACTGTGTAAAGTAAACGTTTGATAAGATTTCCAGCTAATAAATGTATCTGTCTTTGATAATTCATGGTCTGATGTCCGCTGTGAGGCAGCCGCCGTTTGTTGTAGCATTGTCTTTAAAATGGAAATGTTGTTTTGTGCTCTTCTCACGCTGGGTCTCCGCGTGGAGCAAACGGTCACAGTTTCTCCATACACATAAAGAAATCCATTACTGAAGTTTCTGCGGCAGATGTGTTTGAAGTCAGGCTCCACCTTTTGATTAACTTTTTTATTTCTTTTTCTGCTCTTTTATGTTACTTTTCACTTGACTTTTTTTTATTCTATTTAGTTGCTGCTTGAAAATCATCAGTAAGCTGGTGGCTTCTGTTTTGGTTCATTTTTTTCCTAATATCTTGAGTACACAAGGGTGTATCTCCTCCTAGATTAAGCCTTCACTGTTTGATAGATGAGGGGTTTCCCTCTGGAACCCATCTGCCGACAAAGAGCGAAGTACATTACTGTGTGCCCCTTAAATTCTCTCTGCTTTATCATACACCATGACATCATTCACTTGAAACTTGATTTAAGCGCAATAGGGCGTTACCGAACAATTAATCCAAATTCATCCTTGTGCGCTCAGACTACTTAGTCTGCTTTCACACTTGTCATTTTGACGTAGTTTATTATTGCAGTTTTTGAAGAGAGAAGTAGAAATAGATTCCAAAACCGAGAACCTTTCTGTGACGCTAGTCATAATGATGTATGATCCAGAAGGAACAGTAGTCAGATGAGCCAAAGTCAGGTACCAGGAGGACTTGTAGTGGTGCATAGGAGTTTACAGAGATTAAGGTAGCGCGGATCTGGTTTCCAGGAAGTCACTAGAATAAAGGGAGTCAACTGAGATGTAGTCCGTTAACAATCCGGAGTCAGGTTTCCAGGAAGGCATGTAATGAATAAAGTGGTCAATTGAGATGCTAGTCGTTAACAATCCGCGGTCAGGTTTCTAGGAAGGCATGTAGAATATAGGGAGTCAACTTAAATCTACTCTCGGTAACAGGCCGAGGTTGAAATACTAGGAGGTTACGTCAAATACAGGGAACAAGCAGAGAGGTAGTCAAACAACAGTTCGGGTCAGTAAACAATGATCAGAGGAGACACAGGTTGCAGGCTAACAGCGCAGCTCACATAAAAAGTACGACTGCAGAGTTTCAGGGAGATGTTGCTCAGTAAAGTAGCTGAGCAATCACTGGAAAGGTGGAACACCTGAGCAAAACAGCACCTCCCACAACCAGACTGCGCTGAAAATCGACTTCCTAACAGCTCAGCATACAAAATACCAAACACAGATATAATCTCTATAGTCTCCTAGACTGCTTTGTGGAGGGATCATGACACTTTCTTCAAGAGGAGTATGGTGCAAATTTGGAAAGCATCCTGGGCTGATTTTCTAAACTTTGTTTTTCTAGTTAGAGGATACGCTTCTTCTCTTGGATTGAATTTATAGTTTCAGTTGTCTCTCCACAACCAGATTATTATTTTGTTCCATTATAAATAATGTTTCCGTATGCTGCCTATATCCAGGCAGGGTTGTGTGTGATCTGTACCTATAGAGTTCTTGGTATATTCCTCCTTTGTTCATCCCCCATCCTCTCCTTGCAGAAGTGTCAGTCTTTACTGTAATTCTTGCCATTCTCATCATACACAGGAGTCTATGTGTCTGTGGATTTTTGTGGGATGGAATTTAGGGAATTATAGGATTTCTTGATGACTGACCTGTGTCTCTTATATCGTTATATAACTGCAGTGGCCTTTTTGCTATCTGAGTCACATGAACACCCGCCGCAGATGGGCGCGCCACAGGAGTTCCCTATTTTAGCCATGTCTGTCCTATGTTTTAGGGATCTGCCCTCCTTCCTCCTCTCGCACAGCGGGGATGGCACTGGCAGACGGGCTCCATGCGGATTCACAGAGGCATCGCCTTCAGTTTCTAAGCAACACGTAAAATCCTAGATCTGCAAACAAGATTGTTTGGGGCTAAAAAGAGACACTTTGAAGTTTCTTATCTTATAGGATCTAAGTGAAAAACAGCAGCGATTAATGCAAAAAATATTGTGATTAACAAAGATTCATCAGTGATCAGCTCATCCCATAGGACGAAGAGAAAGAAGAAAATCAGCACAAAGAGGAAGAGGAGAAAATCTGCTGCAATCTAACAGAACAAGTATAATAACTGGGGCATGGAGAACAGTGACTGTGGGGCCACGTCAGGTCAGAGGAAAGAGGGGTCTGAGCACAAATCCAGACCGCCGTTATAGGGTGCTCCGAACTACACACCAGACCCCATTCTAGGGTGCTCCGAACTACACACCCAGACCTGTATAGGGGGCTCCGAACTACACACCCAGACTGCTGTTATAGGGGGCTCCGAATACACACCCAGGCTGCTGTTATAGGGGGCTCCGAACTACACACCCAGACTGCTGTTATAGGGGGTCTGAACTACACATCCAGACTGCCATATAGGGGGCTACGAAATACACACCCAGACTGCTGTTATAGGAGGCTCTAGACTACACATCCAGACTGCTGTTATAGGGGGCTCCGAACTACAAACCCAGACCGCCATTATAGGGGGCTCCGAACTACACACCCAGACTGCTGTTATAGGAGGCTCTAGACTACACATCCAGACTGCTGTTATAGGGGGCTCCGAACTACAAACCCAGACCGCCATTATAGGGGGCTCCGAACTACACACCCAGACTGCTGTTACAGGAGGCTCCAGACTACACACCCAGACTGCTGTTATAGGGGGCTCCGAACTACAAACCCAGACCGCCATTATAGGGGGTTCCAAACTACATACCCAGACTGCTGTTATAGGGAGTTCAGGGGCTCTAGACTACACACCCAGATTGCCATTATAGTGGGCTCCAGACTACACATCCAGACCACCATTATAAGGGGCTCCAGACTACACATACAGACCGCCATTATAGGGGGCTCCAGACTACACATCCAGACCACCATTATAGAGGGCTCCAGACTACACATCCAGACTGCCATTATAGGGGGCTCCAGAGCACACATCCAGACTGCTGGTATCAGGGGCTCCAAACTACACACCCAGATTGCCATTACAACAGGGGGCTCCAGACTACACATCCAGACCACCATTATAAGGAGCTCCAGACTACACATACAGACCGCCATTATAGGAGTCTCCAGACTACACATCCAGACTGCCATTATAGGGGGCTCCAGACTACACATCCAGACTGCCATTATAGGGGGCTCCAGACTACACATCCAGACCGCCATTACAGGGGGCTCCAGACTGCACATCCAGACCACCATTATAGGGGGCTCCAGACTATCCCTCCAGTCCGCCATTATAAGGAGTCCCAGATTGCCGTTATAGAGGGTTTCAAATTACACATCCAGACCACCACTATAGGGGGTTCCAAACTACACACCCAAACTGCTGTTATAGGGTGCTCCGAACTACACATCCAGACTGCTGTTATAATAGGCTCTAGACTACACATACAGATCACCATTATAGGGGGCTCCAAACTACACATCCAGACCGCCATTATAGGGGGCTCCAGACTACACATCCAGACCGCCATTATAGGGGGCCCCAGACTACACATCCAGACCACCATTATAGGGGGCTCCAGACTACATAGCCAGACTGCTATTTCTGGGGGGGTGGGGAGTTTCTAGACTGCACAACCAAAACACTGCTTCAGAGGGCTCCAGACTGTACCTCCTGACTGCTCCTATAGGGACGCTGGGTGGGTATGATGAGCAGTTACCTATATTGTATATTTGGTACGTTACATTCCTCATGTTGCCGCTCACTTCCCTTGTCCTCATCCTTCCAAGCGTTTGCTGCGTTGTTGATTCTGAAGCTTTATACATTAACATTCCTCCAGAAAACACCCAGAGACTCCCTACACTTCTCAGCCTGGGTTTAATGAGTATGAAGCCGTTTATTGATGCCGCCTGAATGGCGATACGTATGTAAACAGGATTGCGTTATAACGGCATAAAATTAAATGTAGCATTGCATAGAGGTAATCTGAGGAGCTTTCTTTTTAATAAATGTGACTATTGCTGCGGAGAGGAGCGAAGATTGAATGTGAAATATGAATCTGGTGATATTTTCCCGTTACTGCATTGTGCTGCTATTATTATGTTATTAGATTGGTTATAGCCGTTGTGTGAGCTTTGTTAAACATAACCAGACTTTATAGAGCGCAGAGAGGTCTGAGGGGCTTAACCCTTTACCCACGTGGGGTATAAATGTTGCCGTCACACCTGAACACTGGAGCCTTCACGGTTCTCCGGCCTCATATAAGGAGACAAGTGCAATAAATTACACATGATAGTTGGGAGGAGGCTGTAAAAAAAAGTTTTATTGGAGCTTTTGGCTAGCCCTCAATTGTGCAAAATGTGTACAGTGCCCTTGTGCTATTACCGTGTTTCCCCGAAAGTAAGACAGGGTCTTACATTCTTTTTGTGGCCAAAAGTGGCCCCCTGTCTTACTTTCGGGGGGGGCCTTACATTGGAGGCCCCACCATCCATCCATCCATCCACACACTGCAGCCATCCATCCACACATTCCCACACATACAGACAGACACATGCATACACATATATACACACCATACACACCATACACACCACACACACACATAGCACCGCTTCTTACCGGGTCCGGTGTGGGGTCCCTGATGGTCCTGTGCCGTCCTCTGTGCTCCGGTCGGTCCCCGAGATGATCCGCTGCCGTCTGCCATGTTCCGGTGCCGGTCCTAGGCTCCATGGTCCCTGCTCTTCCGGAATTCAGGCATAGCTCCGCCCAGGTCATAGTGTGGGCCAATCAGCATAGCGGCGCTCAAGCAAGCGTCATCGGGCGCTTGCCTCTGACGTCAGCGCCGCTATGCTGATTGGCCCACACTATGACCTGGGCGGAGCTAGGCCTGAATTCCGGAAGAGCAGGGACCATGGAGCCTAGGACCGGCACCGGAACATGGCGGACGGCAGCGGATCATCTCGGGGACCGGACCAGAGCACAGAGGACGGCACAGGACCATCAGGGACCCCACACCGGACCCGGTAAGAAGCGGTGCTATGTGTGTGTGTGTGTGGTGTGTATATATGTGTATATATGTGTCTGTACGTGTGTATGTATGTGTGTATGTATGTATGTAAACCCCCCCACGTGTTTCCCCGATAGTAAGACCCCCCCTCCCCCCTACCCTACCTTACATTCGGGGGGGGTCTTACATTAGCAGACCCCCCGTCCCCCCCCACCCTGTCTTACTTTCGGGGGGTCTTACTATCGGGGAAACACGGTACATATGATCTGCACACTGTCCTCCAAGTAGGCACCTGTAACCCTTGCAGCCATAGAGCGGCACTTCAGCCATTTGCCATGTGGGTGATTCCTAATTAGCAATCTGAAATTAGTCAATGTATGTGCTCATCAACTAAGGGGTGTATAGGTGCCCTTATCACCCACCCTGATGATGGTGTCCTCTGGCTTGATAAAGAACGCAGAATTGTGTTCAAAACGCGTCGTCTTGTGCTTCCAGTATCCCAGTCTTATTAGTGTTTATTAACCTGTCTAATTTTTAAGGATGGAAAAAAGTTCATATTTTAATACTTCTGCAAGAAGGTGGAACCTCCAAGTATTTTCCTACTGATGTTCACATCTCCAAAGCGTTGTTCCTTGCATGCTGGTTCCACATTGCTAGTCCCGTTCACCTGTTGTATTGTCTTCTGATGAACCTGTTCTACAAGTCATCAGATACTCTTTATAGGACTGATATCCACCTAAGTGGTGCAGGAGTCTTGAGGGCAGATTTGAGCACCATGGCCATAGGTGCAAACCTTTTCCATAATGTCCACCAGGCTTCCTGAAAAATGGGAGATATTACACACTCCTGGGAAGAGTTGGCAGATCTCACAGTCGGTGGCAATAATTCCACACGCATAGAGACGGTGAAGACAAAACATGGTGGGTTATGACCAAGGCAAGATGGAGTGTGGACGAGCTAGATGGAATAAGAAAATGGAGAAAAAACTCCAACGCCATGCTACACACACCACAATCCCTTTACCTCCAGTCCAGATGAGAAACTTCCAAAAATTTGGCAAGTATGACCATGGCTGAAGCAAAACTACAACATATGCGTCTATGGTAAAAATATAGCTCAACTTTAATAATTCCTAATTAGTAGGCAAATGACCAGGAATTCATCAGAGGGCTATAGAGGAACCTACCATGCCGCACAGAAATGATGGCCTCTTCCAGAAGTTGTCAGTAGAGTAGACTGATTGCATCATCTAATAAATGTGCAGCCAACAACCATACTACGTCTATGCCCAAGTGTCAAATCTTCACTAGATTCGGGTAATCGTATTGTGAGTCATTTGATGCCCCCTTAAGATACAGTGCTAGGGTAAAACTGCTGCACCCCTTGTATCCTCACCACTGATTTTGGCCACTTTAGTGTTTCCTACATACTCAGCAAAGCCTTTGATTTTGTTTTTTTCAAAATCATTTTTATCAAAGTTTTCAATATTAACACAACTCAAATATGTTACACATATACAGTTGGATCAAGTAGTTGCTTATTCATCGAGGTTAAAGACAAGGAAACGGTCCCCATCAATATATCAAGATATCTATACCAAAAACAATTGAGTACTAACGTTCTCCCAATAAAACTCTCAACACAAAGTAACAAAACTGCGCTTAGATCTTTAGTTCGCCCAATGTCCCCTGCAAATCTGTTAAATGACATCAGTTCAAGTTTTTAAACGGTAACACCATTCGCCTTAGCTTATTTGGGGTCAATACTGAAGTAATAAACATTTCCATGTAGTAAAGAATTTTTCTCTGCGTAGGTAACTGCACCTCGAGGTTCTCAATCTGCATGGTCTTTTTCAATTCCTGTATCACATCGTCAATACTAGGGTTTGATTAACCCAGCCATGTTGAAATAATGAGTCTTTTGGCGACCATTGCTACAATATGAAGTATCCTGGAAGATTTCCCCTCCCATACACCTGAGGTCAGAAAATGAAATAGCCAAGGAAGTGGGTCTAATGTCAAATCCCTCCAACATATGTCTCGAAGATAATGCCAGCAACTGTTCCCAGAACCTCCATATGTCTTTACATAGCAAAGCCCATGGAACATGTCCGTTTTGGGAATATCACATTTCAGGCATCGTTGTATGCTGTCCTGGGTCTGGGCAATCGGGGAAAAAGTGAACCCATAGATTACTCTGTGCATGACTTCCTCCATTTTCATTCGCAATGAACTATGAACTTTCTAGCTATACCCCACCCTGTAATAATTTTTTCATCCAGGTCATCCATTTGCAGCTGTTTATGCCATCCCTTAAATATGTTCCCAGACCCCAATATTGATGGTACATCTCTCAATCATCCAATAGATGTAAGAAATATTAATGTCATCGATATTCCTTTCCACCAGATCATTCCATACATTAGTGATACATACATCTTGCAAGTGCTGCATGATATGGAATTGTTTCTGGTTATATTGTAAAAGATGTGAGCCTGTCAGGTGGAATGTCTCCACTACCTCTGGACCCCGTAGCCAGCGTCTTTCCGCCTTATGTATTAGGTCACCTAATCTAGCCACTCCTCTTTCTTGCCATTCCCTAAATAATAGGTTTTACGCTTCTTAGCTTGAAGTCAACAGGAGCCTAGGGATTTAGATATTTTGAGGTCTCCCATGCCATATTGAGTTTTTTCCTCACTGCTTTCCAGCACATCGCTGTGTCTCTGTATATCAGAGTAGTTTTGAAATTATGCGGGTTATTAGACCAAGAGGCATGCAAGAGGCTGGCAGGATCCCTAGGTCTGCAAAACTCTCCTCCACCTCCTCCTCATAGTTGAGTATCTGTTAGTCTTTTTCAACCAATCTAACACATGGCGAAGAATACATGCCAGATTGTACCCCTGAGATCCAGGAGACACAACCCCCTCTGTCCTTTGGGAGCACCAATGTGCGACCACTGATCCTTGGTCTTTTTGCTTTCCACAAAAAGGTGGAGAATGCCTTATTCAGTCTCCTTAACATCTATATGTGTAATAAGAGAGGAATCATCTGTAATGGGTACAGCAACCTAGAAAAACTGATCATCTTAATCAGGTGGCATCTCCCCATCAGTGACAATGGCAGGTTCCTCCACCCCTCTAGCTCACTCTCAATCTTTGCAATCAACAGACCATAATTCAGAGATTACACTGAGCCTGGTGTCCCGCTCAAATAAATACCTAAGCATTTTATATGGCCTCTCTTTATTTTGATACCACTCGAAGTAGCTGCCCCTGACCCGTCAGCCTCCTTCTGTGATTTATCCCATAACCTCAAAATTTCACATTTACTTTTGTTCACTTTGAAACCCGAGAAGGAACCGAACATGTCCAGTTGATTAAGCAATCCCGCTAAGTGCCTTCCTGGTCTGTTCATAAATAAAATGATGTCATCGTCAAACAGGGCTGATCTCCCAGTTCTATTTCCTATTCTTATCTCCTCAAAGGCATCACTATTATTAAGATATCTTGAGAGAGGTTCAATTGCAAGATTGAAGAGCCATGGAAATAGGGGACAGCCCTGGAGGGTTCCTTTCTCCTAGATGAAAGAGTCGGACAAAAAGCCTAGGGTGTGGACCCTGGCTCTTGGACTAGAGTATAACGTTGGCAGAAAAGTCTGAAATGAGGCCTGAATGCCGATAGCATCTAAGACAGTATCAAATCATTTCCAGCTCACTTTGTCGAATGCCTTCTCAGCATCCAACAGTTTCAATTGCTGGAGGGTCCTCCTGTAACATGCTCCTTCCTCCCACTGCATCTAGCACCATGATGGCCTTCCTGATATTGCCCACTGCTGACATCCTCTTGATAAAGCCCGTCTGCTCTCTTCCTTAAGTGTTGCATAATTTGCGCCAAATGGTCAGCCATAATTTTTGACAGGATTTTAAGGTTTGGTTTATCAGGGAAATGGGCTTGTATCCTGAAGGGTCCATGTCACCTCTCTCCCCCTTGGGCAGAAGTTTAATATAAGTCGTGTTAGACTGGTCTGATAACTGTTCTTCCCCCTATGATATCACTAAAGAGAGGTACTAAACAGGGAGCAAACTGATCCCGCAGGGCCTTGTAATAATCCCGAGTAAAGCCGTCCGGTCCTGGTGCCTTATTGGACCCCAAATTCCGTATTGTCATATGTATCTCTTCAAGGGTAATTGCCGCATTCAATCGATCTAGCTTATCGTCCTCTATGATAGGTAGCCTAACCTTCTTAAGCCAGTCTCCTCCCCTCTCCACAGATCTTAGTCTGTTCTTATAAAATTCGGCATATTTCCCCAGTAGAGAATAGATTTCTCTGGGTCTAGATACCAAATTCCCGTCTCTCCCTTTCAGGGCCGTAATCATTATTAATGATCTTTTTTCCTTCGCCAGGTTGGGCAAAATTCTGGCTGCCTTATCTCCGAATCTGTGGAGCTCAATTTCCCATTGGGCTTTACAAAACAACTCCCTTTGTCTAGCTCATGTGTCAAGCTCTTGCTTTTACGGGTTAATAGCTGCCGGGTACTACCACAACCCTTTCTTCCTCCCCTCCTGGGACTGCTCTGCTCAGGGACAGCTCTGCTCCACCACTTGTCTTCTTTCCCCGACGACACCTCGGCACTTAATGGTGCAACGTTCCGGGTCACAAAATACACTTTCGATAACAACACCACAGATTATGGCAGAACTCACTGGTCCTTTAGTAAAATCTTGACTTTATTCATCAAATTTAATAGCAGTTCACAGGCTGTGTACAGGGGGTATGGGGGTTTCTTTGGTAACGACGGACCATTTTGCGCCTTTCTGGTGCTTCTAGGGTCTCAGCACGGTTTCACCAGCAGAAGGCGCAAAATGGTCCGTCGTTACCAAAGACACCCCCCCGTCTCCTCCCTATACACCCTTTACACAGCCTGTGAACCGCTATGAAATTTGATGAATAAAGTCAAGATTTTACTAAAGGACCGGTGAGTGCTGCTGTAATTGGTGGTAGTGTTATCAAACTCTTGCTTTGCTTCTATATTTTTTGTCTTTAAGTATGATTTGTGATTAGTCTGAAACTGTATATAAGCATTCCGGACATTCTCACTAACTAGCTTGAACTGTTCAGCAGCTTGTCGCTTTCGGGTCTTAGCATACGACATGATCTTTCCCCTCATTACAGCTTTACCCGTTTCCCAAAACAAGTGGGGGTAAGATTTGTGTTTGTCATTGTCCAGGGCGAATTCCGTCCACCATTTCCCTAATAAGTTGTGAAAGTTTCCGTCACATCTTAAGTATGCGGGGAAATGCCACAAATAGTCAGTGCCTCGAGGGTACGTTTCTTTTAGGTCCAAAACAACTGGTTTATGGTCAGATCTAACCATGTCTTCAATATCAATGCTGCCAACCCTATATACTAATGTCTCCTTGAGTAGAAACATGTCAATACGTGACCACGAATCATGAGGGTGCGAGTAATGTGTGAACTCCCTCCCCAAAGGATGATACAATCTCCAAACATCTCGCAGCTTGAAGCTCGTGATCATGTCCGCCAGGGTTCCCACATCTCCGTTCCCTCCACTGGTGTTAGCCAGTTAGCCTTCTCTCCCTTTTTCGGTCCTTCACTGTAGATAGTACCATGTTAAAATCGCCCCCCTATTATTTTATTCCCCGTCTTCCAGGAGCGTCTGTTGCATGTAGGCAACAAATTCTCCCTGAGCCGAATTGGGCGCATACACATTATATACACTCAGCCTACCAGCTGGGCAATCAAGTACCAGGTGTGTTTGTCGACCCATATCGTCTTTGGTTGCAGAGAGAATCTTATGTGAGAAGGACTTGCTAAGTAGAATCGGTGTACCCGCCTTCCTCCCCTCAGCACCTGATCCATGTACAGAGCCCACCCACAGTCTACGCATTCTGAACATGTCATCTTGTCTCAGGTGTGTTTCTTGTAAGAGAGCAATGTCAAGTCTGAGTCTTTTTAGATCTCTGAGCACCATAGATCTAAGTCCCTCTACATTACAGGTTGCTACTCTAATCATAATTACTATTGATTTTGAGCAGACGGATCTCATTTAGGAAATATAAATATCTTGATTCAGCATAGATAACCAAAAGTTGTGGTAACATTCTAAACGAACAAACATAACATATCAACCCACGAAAACCCCTACCTATCCCGACCTCCACCCCAATCCCTTCCCCCCTTCCCTGCAGCTCTCACATCTAACACCAAAACGTCTTGAACTTCCATATTCTGACGAGAGCACTCCTCCTTCATATCACTCCCGCCCATCAGCTTGTTAAAGAGTAGCTTTCTAACATGGTTCACCTCGCCTTATCCCCCAAATCACCCCTTAGCTTCAACGGATGGCAATGTACAAGTTTATTAATATAACCCACGAGCAATGGCTTTCGAATTGTTGGGAGGGAAAAAAAAAAAGACACAACCTATCTGGTCAGAGCCGAGGTAGAAGGGGGTCACCCCGCCCATTGCAAAACGGTCAAGTCCCATGGGGGATAGAAAATTCAGACATCTTTCCCAGATATCTTCTTATGCTGAGAAGAAAGAATAGGTAGACAGAGAGGTCCTTCACAAGGCATCACTTCCTCCTTGAGTCACGGCTTCACTACAGGATGTGAAACATCGTCCTCTCTTCGAATTGCCCATTGTCGGTTGCCTCTGATCTTTAGGGGTCTGGCTCAGTCTCTCTTCTCTTGGTGTCTGTGGCAATGTTCTGCTCCATGAAACTTGAGAGGTTTGCGATGATATAACCTGAGGGGAACTGGCTATAGGCATTGTAACTCCCCTAGTTGTCTCAGGAGACCTGCTGCGCCCCCATCCATCTGGGCTTTTCTGTGAGAGCAATCAAAGTGCCTCCTTAGGATCATGCTGTATCCGGAATGAGCCATCTGGACCTCGGTACTTGAGTATGGCTATGTAATTCGCTTATGCAGGATGCTACACACCTCTCTAAATGCCTTCCGCTTTTTGTTGACTTCAGCCGAATAGTCCCTAAAAAGTAGCACTTTATGACCTTGGAAATAGAGGGGTAACTTTGATACCTTAAAGGTACGGATAATATTCTCTTTGTCTTTATAATCCAGATAACGTACAATCACTTGACGCGGCTTGTCAGGATTATTATTGCGACCAATTGCTCCAGATAACTCTGAGCTGCCATTGCCCTCGGTGTCTGCTGATGGCGGGCCCACCCTATGAGCCCTCTCTGCCCTGCACAAATGTTTAATCTCCAGCTCTCCTGGTAACTTATGGTGCCGTCACACAGCAAGATCTGGCCAGCGATGTCGGAAGCGATGCGCAGGTGCCCGCTCGGTTCCGACATCGCTGGCCAGCTGTCACACAGCATCGCTGCGGCCGGCGACACCGCAGCGATGTGGGTGGTGACATCGCTCGCTGGGCTCAGCCCAGCAAGCGATCCGCAGCAACGCTGCGGTATAGGCTGGATCGCCGCCGACATCGCTCTGGCGATGTCACACGGCGCGATCCAGCCTTATCGCAGGTCACCGGTTGACAGGTTTACGGTTCTTCCCGTAAACCTGTCAACCTGCGACCAGCGATAAAACGCGGTCGCGCCGCTCGTTTACACAGCGCGACGTCGCTAGCGACATCGCTGATACGTCACTTTTTCAGCGATGTCGCTAGCGACGTCGGCAGGTGTGACGGCACCTTTAGTCTCACATATATCATTGAGAGCACTATAGGGGACGGATTCAGGCAGACCTACGATTCTCAGGTTATTTCGTCTAGACCTGCTTTCTAGGTCTTCTAATTTGTCTTAAGCATACACCGAGTATTTCCTAAGTTCAGACACCTGTTGTTCAAGCTGGGCCACCCTGTCCTCAGCATCAGATAGCCTCTGTTCCACTGTATTTACTCTGGACTTCTGTAATTCAGAGGTAGCTAGTAACCCTGACAGAGATTCCTGGATGATCTCTTTGAAGGTCTGTCTGAGCTCCTCGGCCAGGTATGTGGAGACCTCTCTGGCCAGGTTCCTGTAATCTATCCCTGATTCCTGTTGGTGATCTGACCCCTCCTCCATGGGCTCCTTTTCCCCACTGCTTCTGGGCTCAGCCTGCTCATCCCCTCTTTCTCCTGCTGCTGGTTTATGCTAGCTGAGTCTTTCAGCTTCCCACCCTGCGCCACCTTGGCGGGTACCTCCTCCTGTGCTTGTGAAACGGTAATCCTGGTCTCACTCTCTGTGCTTCAGAGCCACCTCTCCATGCGACCACCCGATGCAGCCGTCGGCCAGGGTGGGGGAGCCGAATCGGCCGGTGTGTATGTATATTAGCGAGTTTTCCGCTGCAGGCCCCGGGAGTTCAGCTGCGTGCCTACGTACTCATCAGGGTCGGAACCAGAAGTTCTCAAGCCTATAATTTTATAAAATATACAAGCGAGCTTGTTTATGCTAGATCACCCACCTATTCGAACTATCTCCATTATATACCATATTCTCAATCCTCCGGGACCCTTGAAAAGCCTCTCATTTTTCAGAAAATGGGAGCTAGATTTAAACCTAGACATCTCTGAGAAAGACTGGAAGAAGGCCTGTGTGTATTCACATGGTCTCTCCATGGCCTGTACAGCACAGGAAAGAAATTACAAAATAATCTCCCGTTGGTACCAATGCCCGGCAAATATTCACCGTATCTTTCCCACTGTCCCGGACGTGTGTTGGAGATGCCAAAAGGAAAAGGGGACTCTATTGCACATGTGGTGGAATGTGATAACATACGGCCTTACTGGACACAGGTATTTGACTTATGCCAGAAGGTCACGAGCCAGGTGGTGGAGAGGACTCCGCAGGTTGCACTTCTCTCCATTCTGCCGGGACCTATGAAATCCCAAAAAACTGACCTCTTACGATTTTGCCTTACTGCGGCCAGGAATATTCTACCCAGACATTGGAAGACGTCTATTCAGCCTCGCCTGTCTGAGTGGATGATTGAGATGAATAGGCTATGTAGAATGGAGGAACTTACGGCCGAGGTCACCCATACGGGAGACAAATTCCGGCGCACCTGGAGCCAGTGGATAATTTTCCGTGAGTCTCCTGAGATTCGGGGTTTGATATCCACACCAGACTGAGACATGGCAGAGGGGGCAGGAAGCCATGGAACGGCTTATAAGTGGAGGATGTACTGTGGTGACTGTCTCGCACGGAAATACGGCTACTAATAAACCCCCCATGGACCCATATGACCCTTCCCTTTTCCCTTACTTCCTCTCTCTTTCCTCACTCTTCTTTTCTTTCCCTTTCTCTTGCATTAGATGCAAAGTAATGAGAAATTTGAGAAATGCGTCACAATATAAATTGGATGTATGTTTAGATATCTCGTTTAAAGACCTTAAAGGACAGGTTAGCACAACTCAGGCTTACATATGTAAAGCGCGAGATGGTATACCCCCACCTACACAACACAATTAGAACAACTGAATTGGCGATTCATATGTGGTTGGGTAGGGGCAATGTAATGTATAGTGCTATATATTATGTCTTTTGCTGTTTTATCTTCTGCTGTTCCTCTTTTTAAACGCCTATGACAGATGAACAGATACTGCTCATGTAGATACCATGGTACGGACTTCCAGAGTTCGAAGTAACTCTCTATATTTGAATGCTATAGGTCCTATAATGTTTGGCGTACTACTTGTTATATAATTGATGTTATGTTATACCTCAATTTATAAACTCAATAAACTTAAATTGAACGAAAAAATATACAAGCGAGCGCCCCCCACTAGCACACCAGAAAATGGTGTTGATGGGTGACATTTTCCAGAATTTGACAGTAGAGTAGTCTGATTGTATCATCTAATAAGCGTTCGTCCAGCAACCATACTACGTCCTTGACCCCGTGAAAAATCTTGAATAGGATCCCACTAGATTCGGTTAATTATTGTGAGTCATTTGATGCCCACTTAGTAAATGGCTCAGGCAAAACTGCTGCATCCCTGGTATCTTGACCACTGATTTTGACCACTTTATTGTCTTCTAAGTACTTGCCGAAGCCCATGAGATCTACATACACCCTAACTACCCAACAAGAAGATGTGGTTCTTTGGTGGACGTCTTCCCTTAAGCTCTGGCACTGACTGAAAATGGTGCCCGCTTTCTGGTTTGTGAACAGCTCGACCTCGGTGGAATCTTTTGTTACCTCGAATGTCAATGAATTCATGACTTGTTACAATTTTTACTCTTGGTAAATGGAGGTCAGTAAATTTCCTGAGTGCTGAAATCAATATGACGTCCCATTTAGTAAGATGCATGTCCCCTCCGTACAAGTGACTGATGGGATCACATCGCAGCCCTAATGTTAATGGTTTGTTTCCATATACTGATGACTGCCGCTGGCAGATAATCGCCGGCGGTGAGGGTCATTACCTGTCACATAATGCTCCTGGGTGGTGCAGACCTGTAATTAAGAGTTCACTTTATGATTTCAATGACTGGATTCCTAATGAAGCATCAGGACTACAGCAACTTGTTAATGACCGTCGGAAAGTGTTCCAACGCAATTTGGGACTGTGTTACCATGACAACCTCCCTGTCTTGAAACCTTCCGTCTATGCAAAAGCCACAGACAGGAGAATCCCCAGACTGTAAAACGTACGCTCACAAGCACAGAAGTTGACAGCAAAGTTATGCAACCCGGATAAATAGTTAAAAATGATTGACAAGTCTATTACCTACAGTGCAGTGCAAAGGTTTTAGGCAGGTGTGGGGGGAACATGCTGCAAGAGTAAGAAGCTTGCAGAAATAGAAGTGTTATTTTTAACCTTTAAATGAAATGCAAAGTACGGCTTGGTTCAGACTTGCGCTCACCGCCGCAGCGTCCTGCGGAGGGGATCCGCAAGCTGAGTGCAGGCACAACGCGTCCTTATGTTTAACATGGGGACGCAGGTGCCTGCGCTCTGATGCAGCTTGGTGTGCGCACCCATTCACTGCCATGTATGATTTGTACGCAGGCGGATGCCTGCGAACAAATCACACAGTCTCATCCGCACCCTGAACGCGACATGTCGCGTTCCTGGTGCGGATGAGACTGTGTGATTTGTGCGCAAGCATCCGCATGCGCACAAATCACATATTGCCGGAAATGCGTGCGCACGGCCATCTGCACTCGAGCACAGGCACTTGCATCCCCATGTTAAACATAGGGACGCGTGGTGCCTGCGCTCAGCTTGCGCTTCCCCGCTGCAATACGCTGCGGCAGGGAGCGCAAGTCTGAAACCAGCCTAAGAGAATGGAAGGATCGTGGGTTTAGAAGAGGAACATGTGGATTTGTGAGCAGTGAACTCAAAGCTATGCTATAAATGTATGGAATATTAATTTATTATTATCTACTTATACAATTGTCTTGTGGTGTCTGTAATCCGGTTGTCCCCTTATCACAATGGGGTATTATGACATCACAATAGGGCTATTATGCATTACAATGGGGTATTATGACATCATGGTGGAGAATTATGACATCACAGTGGGGTGTTATGACATCATAGCAAACAGGGGGAAAGAGTATGGGGGAGAGAGCGCAGAACAGGGGGAGAGACAGCCGCTGCACCACAGAGCACGCCCCCATCGTGATGTCACCGCCCTCCCAATGTGATGGCATCGGGCACCCATCTAGTTAATAATAATATTCTTTTTTTCTTGCTTGCTGAAAGTAGCTACAGCCACCAGAAAAAAAGCAGAACTGGTAAATGATACACATTGCTAAGAAGTACGGTAGTTACATTGTTCAAGCATGAGACCAGACCCCATGTCTGTGCTTGTAGACGGTAGGATCCTCTTCAAGCCCATGGTTGGCCATTTGAGAACAGGCTGTTGTAACTTCTGCCAATTTCCCTCACGCTGAGATCTTTTCAGGAGCTTTCGCGCTCTCCTACCTCCTCGCCATTCTTCGCTCGCTTGGGAGGAGAATGTTTACCTTCTCAATCAGTTTTTGTGTCCAAACAAGAAGGAGTAATTAGAGAACTCATCTGAAGACGAGCAGCCGACATGGCTCCTCGCAGATATTTACTGCTACTTTCCGCCGCTCAGTTGACTTCTTCGATCTAAGGGTGCTTTCACACTAGCGTTTTTTCAAATTGCGGCAGATGCGGTGAAAAAACCGCATCTGCCGCGATTACCGCATAACCGCGACACTTGCGGCACACTTGCGGCAAGCCCCATGCAATGTCTATGGGGCTTGCGGTAAGGGTGCGGCAAGTGCGGTTTCGGCACTTGCAGCAGGTGCGGCCGCGAAAAAAAACGCTGCTTGCAGCATTTTTTTTCGCAGCCGCACCTGCCGCAAGTGCCGAAACTGCACTTGCCGCATCTGCCGCACCCTTACCGCTAGCCCCATAGACATTGCATGGGGCTTGCCGCAAGTATCGCGGTTATGCGGTAATCGCGGCAGATGCGGTTTTTTCACCGCATCTGCCGCGATTTGAAAAAAACGCTGATGTGAAAGGGGCCTAAGAAATGCGCTGGATCATGCAGCGGCTGCAAGTGACAGAGCTTATTTTAGATTGGTTGAATACAATGACACATGTCCAACATGTTCACCATTGCTACCATGTAAGGGTGGGGACATAGTAGTCTGGACTGTCCAAAGCCCTACTTCTCCTCTTCTATGGGTGATATAATTAGGAGCAATGCAACCCCACAACACAGTGGCGTAAAGTGGGGTGAGGGGGAAGGCATGGGGGCAGTTGTCTCTGTTGTTCTTTTTCCCAGCCAATATGATCCAGGACAGCAATGTTCAATTAACAGCTGACCATAACCACTTCTACTAGTAGCGCACAAGAGCAGTGAATACCCAGCAAACTCAAGCTTCATTCAGAGAATGGATTACACAGCATGAAAATTTACAGCTGGCTACAAGGTTCCCAAACTTGACCCTGGTGCCTACATGGGGCCATACATGACCAGTATTATCATTGGCTCATGGTAGTTGAGGGAGAAGCGATTTCTACAGATTATATTAGGAGACACTAACTGGATACACATGGCCACAAAGTGGACACAATAACCAATTTCCACTAATTTGACCAGTCCTAGTAAAATGTTTATGCAATCAATTCTCCTCCAGACAGCCATGTGATAGGATAGTGGATCTATGTTGTCTTGCTCAGGATTCAATCCAGTGACCTCATGTTTTGTAATCAGTCTTCCTTCTACCGCTGAGCCACAGCAGGATAATTCTCTGTCCTAGTGCTGAATATCTTTGATCTTTGTTTTATTCTTCTTCGGTCAGCAGGTGTTTTCATGTATCATGTAGTATGTCCTGTCACATTGCGAGAGTGGCTATTTATACCTTCCCCTTGCTGGTCTTCTCTGCTGGCGATATTCCAATGTAGATCCTGCTTGGCATTGCAGTCATACTGCCTCGGATTAATGCCAGACAGTAAGAGACCAGCTAGGTTTATTTTCTTGCTGTCTAATCTGTCTATCCTATTCCTTTCTCCTGCCAAGGGTTAGGTTATAAGAGGCTTTACTTTCGTATAGCGGTACCTTACTTTTTCCTCTCTGTACTCGTGTTTTGTGTTTTCTCACTTAGGATCTCTTCTATCTCAGCACACCTTCCTTGTTAATGGTTATAGTGCTCTCCACCTCTCTCCAGTTAAGGAGGAATAAGAAACGCATGATGGCCTTTGAGGAAGCCAGGTCATCTCCTAGATTGCGATCAGGCTGTATCAGCTATCGGGGACTGTACAGCTAGGAACCATAGTCTGTTTAAGGATCGGCTGGGTCGGGTGCAGATGTTTTGATATAGATCTTATTTTCCCAACAGCATAACACTATGTAGCTCCCACAATGCACTCTGATACCCAAGAACTAGTGGAACTTGGGTACTTTCAGATCAGTGTTTTTTGCACTTGCGGCAGATCAGGTAAACCTGAGCTTTTGAACTTCAGGATTGCCTGATCTGCCGCAGCCTTTTTTGAAAAAAAAAAAACTAAGCCTGCACACTAGCGTCAGGATTGCAGCAAGTCTACGTTCTGTCTTATTAATTTCCTATAGAACTATAGGAATGAAAGGGACAGTGCTAGGGTGCATGGTTGAGGAGCAGCTATGGACTGCCCTTGTGAGTTTTTTGGTGCGGGCCAGTATTTTTGGTTTACTGTAGAGACCTATATTGGGCTAAGTCCTAGCGCCTGGACGAATACCTGGTGTCCTGCAACTACCCCTGGCCTGCTAAACTCCTGTGCTCTAGGTGAGATCATTCCTATTTCTTTTATGATTAAGTATTATATACTGTTTATAGTGCGGTATGTATCAGGAACCGTTGACACTATAGATTGACAGATGTTAAAGGGATCCTGTCACCTCCAAAAAACCATCTAAGCTGCCAAAACATGTCCCTGCAGCATCCTATCACTATTCTCACACTCCTTTTGTCTCTAAAAGCATCCTGTGAAAGTGCATAAATATGTTTTAATACTCCCTCATTAGTGATTATAATTAGCAGGGGCTATATTCTTTAGTCACCAGGGCATGTTGTTTTGCAGGCTCCAGGATCCAGCCTCTCTCTGTGCAGCTTCTGCTGTGATGTGGATCTGAAGGCAGGACTAATGATTTGCATTCTGTTAGTGATAGAGAGGGGGAAGGGCAAAGCCTGCACAAGCAAAGCAGCACAGAGAGAGAGGGTGGATCCTGGAACCTGCAAAACAACACACCCTAAGGGCTAAAGAATATAGCCCCTACTAATTATAATCACTAATGAGTGAGTATAAAATCGTTTTTATGCACTTTCACAGGATGCTTTTAGGAGACAAAAGGAGTGTGAGATTAGTGATAGGATGCTGCAGGGACATGTTTTGGTAGCTTAGGTGGCGTATTGGAGGTGACAGGATCCCTTTAACAATCTAAGCTGTCTCTTGCTCGTACATACAATTATTTTTGCATTGCACTATTGGTGATAATGCAATAGAGACATATTGTCTGTTTATTGTTTGATTTATTTTCTCTCTATTATTTGGATAGTCTAGTGAGGTTTCACCTCTTTTAGTGAATACCAATAAAAGCTTGTTTTAATGTGTGCTTAATATTTCCTTGAATTTTGTAACACCTACCCCTAGGGGTTTTTGCTTAATTTACAATCCTATAGGACGGTGCCACATTTGTCAGATTGTTGCAAACACGCAAGTGCCGCACATGTGTGCAACTCCAAATGCAATAGCAGAACACATCTTGCTGCAATTTTGCAGGATGCGTTTTTTTCTGAAAACGACGAATTTCTGCCGCAAGTGCAAAAAGCGCTGGTGTGAAAGCAGCCCTTTACAAGTGAGCCTTGACTGTGATTGCAGAAGAGTCAGTGTATTTCTGAATTGGGAGAGCGACATTCTGTTCAGTTAAGTAATAACTTTAAAACTTTCCTAAAAAAAATGTCCAGGATTAAAAGGTTGAAAGCTTCAGAATTTCTTCAGACGAGACATACATATGTATCAGGTAAGGTGGAAGGAGATTTTGAAGGCCCAGGGATCGCACCTGCCAACATCTCCAAAGACACAGATCTCATTTTTACTAAATGTGACATTGCTTCTGAAAAGAAATTTTTTTGCATCTCGGATGTCCTCAGACCCATGGCCTGAAATGTAAGTGACAGTTGTTGACAGGCTTCACCGGAGCTGCTCTTGTTAAACCTCCTAATGTCCTTTTACTTTCATTCTTTTTTTTTTTTTTTTTTTTTAAGCTCCGTCTGTTCTCAGCTTTCGGAAATGAGGACGGACATACAGGGTCACATCACAACCCCAGAAATGTCTCATCTACTCTGCCCAAAGCATCAGAAGGAATAACGCAAGCGTTCAACAGACGCTATGGATATTGTCTTCATTGTTAGAGAAGTCGTTATTACTTTTACGGAAAATAGGTTTATGTAAAGTTTACTGGCTTTAAATATATTCTGATAGTCAATAATAGATTATGAGGATGTTTAATTACTGTCCGAGCCAGACATACGTCAGGTCCTCAGGATCAGTAATGAAATGTATGCACACAGTGACTGCACCAGCAGAATAGTGAGTGCAGCTCTGGAGTATAATACAGGAGGTAACTCAGGATCAGTAATGTAATGTATGTACACAGTGACTGCACCAGCAGAATAGTGAGTGCAGCTCTGGAGTATAATACAGGAGGTAACTCAGGATCAGTAATGTAATGTATGTACACAGTGACTGCACCAGCAGAATAGTGAGTGCAGCTCTGGAGTATAATACAGGAGGTAACTCAGGATCAGTAATGTAATGTATGTACACAGTGACTGCACCAGCAGAATAGTGAGTGCAGCTCTGGAGTATAATACAGGAGGTAACTCAGGATCAGTAATGTAATGTATGTACATAGTGACTGCACCAGCAGAATAGTGACTGCAGCTCTGGAGTATAATACAGGAGGTAACTCAAGATCAGTAATGTAATGTATGTACACAGTGACTGCTCCAGCAGAATAGTGAGTGCAGCTCTGGAGTATAATACAGGATGTAACTCAGGATCAGTAATGTATGTACACAGTGACTACACCAGCAGAATAGTGAGAGCAGCTCTGGAGTATAATACAGGAGGTAACTCAGGATCAGTAATGTAATGTATGTACACAGTGACTGCACCAGCAGAATAGTGAGTGCAGCTCTGAAGGATACTACAGGATGTATAACTCAGAATCAGTATAGAATCAGTAATGCTGACCCCAGTCCTCATTCTTTTCATCTGTATAGTCCCTAACAAAAGTTACGTCGCTTTTCCATGTAATGTAAATAAAAGCTTATAACCTGACATTAAATTCATCCATTGGTTTTATAAATTACTCTTCTGAAAGCTGAAACCCTCCCAAATGTGGTTTAGGTTAAGAAAATAAATTGTCATCAATTCTGAAATATTGATAATTTAATGAACACAGAATGGTCAGATTTTGGCAAGACAAAAGGTTTGTCGCCCACAGAAAGTAATGTGATATTCAAACAAATAATTAACTTAAAATCACATTGTAGAAAGAGGCACTCACTCGGTGATAGTTGTTCCTCAAATGACGGCTTTAATCAATCAGCATTAGGGTACAGGGTGCTGGGGAGGGGGTGTTGAAGGTGCAGACGACGGCACCGTTTCGGATCAACTGATCATTCGGCTGGTCTGATCCTCCCCAGCACCCTGTACCCTAATGCTGATTAAAGCCGTCCATTGAGGAACAACTATCACCAGGTGAGTGCCTCTTTCTTTAATGTGATTTTACCTTTCAGGCTGTTACAAGACTGTGCACCCCTGGTTCTGCTGCAGTTGACACTGCTGATAATGCTACTTTGGATCTTAAGTGATCGGTGCCTCTCAAATATCATTAACTTAAAATAGATTGGTGAATGAAGATGTGGTGCTATTAGAGTCATATTTAATATTTTGTGTGACTTCCATGAGCTTGAAGGACTGCATCCATGCGGTTCAACAATGATTCATGCAATTTATTAATGAAATCATCAGGAATAGCAAAGAATGCAGTCATACATGCCTCCCAGAGTTCATCTAGATTCTTTGGTTTTCTCTTCCAGCTTCCTCTTTCATCCTACCTCAAACATGCTCAATGATGTTTATGTCTGGTGACTGGGCTGGGCAGTCCTTGAGCACCTTGATCTTTTTTGCCTGGAGGAACTTTGTTGTAGAGATGGATGTATGAGATGGAGCACCATCCTGCTGCAGAATTTGACTCCTTTTATGATTTGGAATATAAGAAGTAGCTAATACATCTTGATATTTTAGGCTATTGATATTGCTTCCATCTTGCAAATGTTTTGCGCACCCCCATACTGAATGTAACCCCGGACCATGATCTTTCCATCACCAAATTTAGATCCATACGGGCTCCAATAGGTCTCCTGTAGTATTTGCGGCGGTTGTGGTGTAATTCTACTGAAGATTCATCAGAGAAATAAAATACCACACAGTTTTTTATTTGCCTTTTGTTTAGTGATGGCTTCTGTGCACTGATTCGACCATGGAGGCCATTTCGAGACAGAATTCTACAAATTGTTCTAGTTGACACAGGGACTTGAGATGACCAGGCCTTTTGGAGCTCTACTGCAGTAGAAGAGGGGCTTGCTTTGGATTTTCTAACCAACAAACGTTCCTCCTGAGCAGTTGTCTTGCGGGTTTTGCTGCCGGACCTGGGCTTATCAAACACATCTCCAGTCTCTTCAAATCTTTTTTTAATTCTTTGTACTTGACTCTGAAACACAAGGTGCCAGCCACCTCTGCAGTGGATCTGGTCTTCAGCCTCTTGATAATCAAGGCTTTGGTTGCAGGATGGAGTTTTGGCATGTTGTCAGAGCTCATGTTGCAGTTCAAGTGAAGGTCTGGGGTGCTTGGTTTCTTTTTAGACACACCCACTAATTAACCGATCATTTACTGAGCACAGGTGAGGATGTAAACTAGGATTGGGTGCATTATATGACCAGGCGGCAAAACATTTGTCTGCCAAAATCTGACCATTTTGTGTTCATTAAATGATCAATATTTCAGCATTGATGCTAAATTATTTTCTTAACCTAAACCACATTTGGGAGGGTTTCAGCTTTCAAAAGAGTAATTATACAACCAATGGATGAATTTAACGTCAGGTTATAAGCTTTTATTTATATAACATTGATGAGCGACATAACTTCTGTCAGGGACTGTATTTGTGTTAGCTTTGGCCATAAAACCCATGGGTTCCTATACTAAAAGCTGGGACTCACACTTTATTTACAGTATAGATTTGCATCACAATTCCAAATGTAATTTCTTAATTCCTATCCATCATCACTATATTTGTAGAGATTTGTTTTCCCCAAATACTATGTGTTTTGTATATTGGTACAACATTGGGATACTCCTCTGGATTCTGTAATATAGGGGGTTAGTTTTCTTTCTTTGCATAATACTTGCTAGGGAATGGGGTACACAATTTTAATTTTGGGTTGACTGCAAAAAATATGACTTTTATTAATCAGACCGTGAAAGCATAATCGACTGATATTCCTTCACCCCTGGACCATATAACTCCCAGCTACTGAACCCAATACAATAAAACCTCTTACAGACAATTACGGTAGTCACATTTGCAGGAAAAAATGCTCCTCCAGCAATGGTTCCTCTCAAAAGAGAAGCGAAGCCAATATATAGTGAAAACTCACCAAAAGACCACTTTTTTGTGTTGGCCCCCATGACCATCTGGATTCTGGACCATATACCTCAGGGCCACGTTTTCACACTATTTGTGTGTTTTAGCCTATTTTTGTGATGAACAAATCTGATAAATGACCAATTTTCACTGGGTGATTTAAAAAGTCATCGTGCATAGCAGTAGTGCAACTTGAAACTCATGGGCCCCGATGCAGAAGTTCCAATGGGGCCCCTATGCTCCAGGGCGGGGTGTGATTGCAAATTCTGCACCTGTTGTAGTTATGCCCCTGGTACAAAGGGTGTTAAATTAAAAATATGATACAGCAGGTTTGAACCAAGAATGGCCCCATCATCAAGAGCTGAGATATCCTGTTCAAGGCAAATCAAAGTCATCTTGAAATTTGTCAACATTTCAGAATCACCAGAAGTTTTGTGTAATTGATTTTGGGTGAATCCAGGAAAATAACCGGTCATATTATAGAGGGATAGGAAGGGTCAAAGGATAAGAATTATCCTCCCTATCCTTGGCTCTCTCATTTCTGTCCCGTTATTGGTCCTCCGATTGGCTCTTGCACTGAGCCCCATGCTGTCACCTGGGGTGCGATGAATGTCACATCCCACATGGCCAAATTCAGTATATTATATGTCAGTGACTAGGAACCTAGTGAGTGGTGAAAAAGAGCCGATTAGAAGACTCGCTGGCAGTGGGACGGGTATAGAGGATGTCTAAGGAGAGGTGAATATAAGACTTTTTCTTATTTCAATATCAAGTAGGAGCCGCACACAGGATTCTTTTTGCAGCCTTTATTTTTTCTTGTGGGGCCTTACAAAGTGGAGGGTGTGGGAGGGAGGACGGGGGAGCAGCCTATACTACGGCCGTTTCGCACCGTCAGTCGTGCTTCTACGGGTAACACACAGCAGAGCTGGGGAGCTTCCCCCGCCCACATCAGGTTTTCTATAGAGATTATACATTGACTGTGAGGTATCAATCCAACAGGAGGCATATCAGACTGCCATGCCTGTGACAAAGTTGTCGAGTATTGGTAATCTCCAGTTGATAAAGCCTTTAGTGTTAATTAACAATAGCACACACACTGGTAAGAGAAACACAGTTGATTAATGTTTTTAACCCCTGCAGCATGCTGTCCTCAGCTTACATGGCAATAACCTGCTGACAGATTCCTAAATTTGCCTCTACATAGAGGCGTTCTTCTCACCGGTCTCCTCTATAGCTGTGTCCTGGTTGTTCATGATGTGATTTAACTACGAGAAGTTACATCATTGCAAATTTGCAAAATCCGAATATGACTTGTACATTGTTTCCATATCTGGACCAGAAAGGTTGTAATTGTCACATCAGCCAAATTAGTGCAAGGAAGGTTGTGAGTGTTCCGACATTCCGCTCTGTAGTAAATGGCTGTAGGTTGTTGTACATGGAGTCCTGTCATTTAATAGCACCGACTGTTTGGATTGCGCGGCAGCTCCCAGGTGGCCTGCTGCTAAGCTTAGATAACAGCTGTGCTCCTGAATATTATCTATTTGCATTGCAGATGTTCTGCCGCCTTCAGCCGCAGCCAGTCGGTGTTGAGCGCACCGCACGGCTCCGTCTATCACAGACATGGGGGGCTCTGTTTATTTTTAAACAGAAACAAAATACCTTTTTTCAAACCATTGTCGCCCATATGGAGTCTTCAGCGGAACAACAAAAATCTGCATTTATTTTTAAAGAGAAATCCATATTTTGCTGTTTTGGATCGCGCCTTATACATAAAACTCGTCTTTTAGAAGCCGGAACACAACATGTTTTACCAAGAAGAGTAAATAGATGGGTGGGGGAGGAAGGATTGTTCCGCTGTCAGGGGCACTGGTATTTCGGCTGTGTTCTTGTGACTTCGCAGTATCGTCTATTATAGGAAACATTGCAGTAATATCTATTAAAACGCCCAAATACAAAGAAAGGTAGATATTTCAGCCTCACAGGGATTACATGGAGGGCCATAGAGGGACAATTTGTTTAATGGCTGAGAATTAATGTAGGGTCGGTTCTCATTGCCTATGAGTCACCCTCTTCTCACAAGTTGTTATGAACATATTTTAGTTCTTTCTTTGAGATATCTGTTCTTTGGAAACTTTGAGCAAGAACTGGAATGACCTCCATTACTTCTAGTATGAGCCGCCTGATGGTGAGCCGCATGGAGCACAGTATGGCAATGTCACAGTCCTGCTCAGTGTTATTGGCACCATGAAGGTTAAGTACATAATGTGGAATATCGCCTGAAAAAACTTAACCAATTGAAACAGTTTTTTTTGTATCGAGACTCGTGTTAAATACAAAATGATAAACAACAATTTAAAACAAATACCAATGGGAGAAAAAAATAGAAAAACCTAAAGTTGCTGTGACACTGGTATTGGCACCTTTACATAAATTAGTATGGAAACACATATTGACTCGCCTGTGGTAAATCACAAATAGGAATCACCTGTAATAAATTGATGGTGCCCATGTGACATGAATTAGCCAATGAATGATGACTTCAGTGTTTTACAAAGCCACATGTTAGGCCTGTTCCTTTGTCACAGTGGTGAAGACAAAGGAGATGCTGAGAACATCACGAACTGCTATTATTAGTTAACAAGACTTCCAAAGGGTATAATGCCATTTTCCAAAGACCTTGGTTTCCCAGTTTCAACAGTGTGCAATGTTATTAAGAAGTTTGCCAAGCATTGAACCGTCAAGGATTTCCCTGGATGTGGGGAAAAGAGAAAAATTACACAAGATGTCTTCGAAGGTTGGTGCGAGTGGTACAAAAAATGTTAAAGATCTATAGACCTGAAGGCCAACCTGGGACAGTGTGGGGTTATGGTTTAAACAAGTACCATCCACGCACACTAAACCAAGCAGAGCTTTATGGGCGAAGACTAAGGAAGTAACCATTGCTGAACAAAAGACATAAAAAGGAACAACTGATCTTTGCCAAACAGTACTTGACAAACCACAATCCTTCTGGGAAAATGTTCTGTGGACAGATGAAACAAAAATAGATCTTTTTAACAATTGAAAGCAACAGTTTCTTAACAGATGGCACAATGAAGCTTATAAGGAAAAAAACACCCTACCAACAGTTGAGCAAAGTGGAGGATACATGTTGTGTGGGATTGCTTTGCTGTATTGGAGGCCTTGACCATATCACAGGAATCATGAAATCAGAGAATTATCAAGAGATTTTAGAGTGAAATGTCCACCTAGTGTAAGAAAACTTGGTTTGAGTCGAAGATCATGGATCCTCCAGCAAGACAATGCCCAAAGTCACATCCAAAAGCACACAGGAATGGTGGAAAAAGAAAAACTGGACGGTTTTATAATGCAGCAACAAGTCCTGACCTTAATCCCATTGAAAATCTTTGGGGTGAGCTGAAATCTGCCATTGGGAAAAAGAACCTGCAAACATTCAAGAGCTGAAGAAACTGCAAAGGAAGAGAAAATCCCAGCGGAGAAGAGCGAGAAGCTTCTAGATGATGAAATGAAACGTCTGCAGGCTTCATCAATGCCAAAGGGGGCGACCAAGTATTAATTAGGGGCCTTTATTGCTGCACATGATGTTTATTCTTTTGAAATTGCAACTGTAAGTTGCCATACAATGTTGTATTTTTGTATTACTTTGGACACTAATTACAAATTCCTGAGAATAGAACTGTGATACATTTCCATTTCTTTCTGAAGATATTGTACAAGCTACAAAATAAATGAAGGCAGGGGAGGGGTGCCAACCAGGGCTGTGGAGTCAGTGTCCATTTTGGTGGAGTCAGAGTCACGGCCCTGGTGCCAATAATGGTGAGCAGCGGTATGTCTATTATTTGACTCACTGCAGGGCACTGTTATTAATAATGTGTGTTATAATGGCTATTTAGACAATACAACACAATTATTTTAGGATTGTATCATTTGACATTTTGTGAACCATTTAGTAGTTTTTATTTGGGAAGTGTATGATACTAATACATTGGATGAGAGCACTCCAAAATCATAATGTTTTATTCTGAATGAGAAAAAGTTTCACCAGTGAAGGCTGAGTACACACGTCCGTAATCGTCCATTAGAATGGATCCCGCAGTGTCCATTGTGCAAACACAAAGTATTTGTCTGTGTTGAAAAAATATTGATTTCCGCATGATCCGTTTTTTAACATTGGAGTCTATGAAGAACAGATCCGTTACCCGATCGCTATTTATCTTCCATTGGAAACTGATCCAGGAAGTAAAAACTATATATACAAAAGAAAGAAAAATGAAGGCTAAATAGTAATTAGTTACCAGATCTGTTTACCATTCACTCTAATTACAAAAATAAGTTTGCACAACTTGTTTAAACAAATCTGTTCTGTCTTATAATTACTGGACACGTGAACTTACAGGTGCACCTCAATGAATTAGAATACCTTCAAAAAGTTTAGTTCAAGCGCTGCAGAATATGTTGGCGCTATATAATTAAAGCTTTATTATTATTAGTTCTGTAATTCAATACAAAAAAACGAATATATTATATAGAGTCATTACAGAGTGATCTATTTCATGTTTATTTATGTTAATGTTGATGATTATGGCTCAATCTAATGAAAACCCAAAGGTCATTCTCAGAAACTTACAGTAGGGAGGATGAAGGGTTAAAAACCGCGCTGCCGTATTCCACGAGACATCAAAGAGTGAATATAATATTGATTTATTAGTCAACGCGTTTCTTGGCTCTTCTGAAACGCCCTGCAACATGGCAATATGATATTGATTTGTCCTGAGGAAGGGGTCAGGGAGCCCTGAAACATGTTAACTATTTCTGTGGAATACGGCAGCACGGTTTTTAACCCTTCATCCTTCCTACTCTATATGCACCATGCTGGGACTGCAACCGTGATCTGCTTTTATAGTGGTTGTGCATGATTCAACCAGGATGGTGTATCACGGTCCGCACTGCTGTATATAGATCAAGACCACTGGATGATATAAAGGTCTTTATGTCTTACTCATCTCTATGCGTTTTGGAGCCATCCCCGCTCCTTCATCAGGAATATACACTGAAACTGAAAAGCTATACATGCATTCATACTGGTTGTGAGTGGCACAACCCAACAAGGTGAGCAGTGAATATCACCATTATTTAGTGCTTTTATACCGGATAAGACCCTATTTGCGTCCTTGTCTGCCCTTTATAGGTACTGTCTTTATGGTGGTTGTGACTGTCACAACCACACAAGGTGAAGCCTCTGATACCTATTTAGGTCATATTTTATCTCTCAGACCCTTCATACCCCCTACTTGAATTTTCTACCTACTTGAATAATGACCTTTTGGCTTTCATTGGCTGTAAGCCATAATCATCAACATTAACAGAAATAAACACTTGAAATAGATATCTCTGTGTGTAATGACTCTATATGTGTTTCACTTTATGTATTGAATTACTGAAATAAATGATCTTTTTGATGATATTGTAACTCATGGAAATGGACCTGTAGTCTACGTTTGCAGTTTCCACAAGTGTGGTGCTTGTACCTTAATGGAGTGTAATACTCAAAAACCCTTTCATAGGTTTCTTCTTTTCCCTTTGTTCTCGGTCTGTGCTCTGCAGGATGATAGCCGGTATCTGAGCCCCATCTGTGTGTTATTATCATCATATAATCATGAATGTCCTCCATCCTATGTGGTTTATTATCTAAATGAAGACGTAATTCTGGTTCTGCTTTCTGAAAACATCAGAACTATTTTATCTAATATTACCTAAAATTACCCACAATTACATAAAATTGAACCATATTTTGATTGTGTATTTGCCTGTTCTGGACTGATATTAAAGCAGCCTTCAGTCGGTAATAATGACCTTTCCATGGCCGCGCACAATCTCAGTGATACGTTGTGTTCTTTTTACTTAACGGTCACAAAAAACTGGAAGTAAATAATAATTTAGCAAAAAGTGTCTGAAAACCTTGTTTTTCATTGAGGTTTCAGACTAATCGTAGCCCTGCATGGGAGGAAAAAGGGCAATAGGGTTTGTGCAGTGGCGGATTATAATGAGGTCAATATGGGCAGTAGCCCTGGACCCAGTGCTGTGGGGGGGCCCACCAGCCCAGGGTAAACTGCCCCATTATAATCTGCCACTGTCTGTCCGCACTCTGCACTGCTGCTCCCCCCTTCTTCCATACGGGAGGACCTTGGTAAGTGACCACGGGTTCCAGCACCTGCCCGTGTGTGGAGGGGGGATGTATCATTTATGTCATGGGCTGCATTAAAGGGGGTCAGGAAACCATTGATAAAGTTGATAATCTTAAAGTCATCGTTACACCTGTCCAAAGGTTGTGCGTGATATTGTATCTCAGGCCAAATCACTTCAGTAGGGCTGAGCTGCAATACCAGACACAACCAAGACACAGGGGTGGGGCTGTTACCGGAAGGAAGAAGCCACATTTTTGTGATTTTGAACAGCCCCTTTCATTTCTGAGTCACTAAAATAAGTACAAAATTTATCAAAATTGAGAAAGCGGCATAAGATGTCTTATTGAGCGCCACAGAGAGGCAGCAAAGGATCAATGCAGCGTCACTACGGGGGAACTGAAATGCTCGTAAAAATCAATGGATTGTATGACCATTGATTATCTAAATAAGTATGTTGGGTCCTCCAAACTGGGACTGCAGCATCATGGAGCTGTGTTAATCCAGAGAAAGGGGAAAAAACTGTGTTGTATTTCTGCGCTGCTGTTGACAACATCAGGATGGAAGAGTCCAGGAAACATCAATAGATCAAATGTGCTTTATTCTACGCGTTTCAGAGCTCGCCAGCTTTTACCTCAAAAGAGTTTAGTAAACGCCTGTAGATCAAATGTGCAAAGCCATCCAGCTTCTTCCTCAGCAGAGTCCAGGAACCAACTATAGATTAAATGTGCTTTATTCTACATGTTTCAAAGCTATCAGCTTATTCCGTAGAAGAGTCCAGGAAACATCAATAGATCAAATGTGCTTTATTCTACGCGTTTCAGAGCTATCCAGCTTATTCCTTGGAAGAGTCCAGGAAACATCAATAGATCAAATATGGTTTATTCTACGTGTTTCAAAGCTATCCAGCTTATTCCTTAGAAGAGTCCAGGAACCATCTATAGATTAAATGTGTTTTATTCTACATGTTTCAAAGCTATCAGCTTATTCCTTAGAAGAGTCCAGGAAACATCAATAGATCAAATGTGCTTTATTCTACGCGTTTCAGAGCTATCCAGCTTATTCCTTGGAAGAGTCCAGGAACCATCTATAGATTAAATGTGCTTTATTCTAGGTGTTTCAAAGCTATCAGCTTATTCCGTAGAAGAGTCCAGGAAACATCAATAGATCAAATATGGTTTATTCTACGTGTTTCAAAGCTATCCAGCTTATTCCTTAGAAGAGTCCAGGAACCATCTATAGATTAAATGTGCTTTATTCTAGGTGTTTCAAAGCTATCCAGCTTATTCCTTAGAAGAGTCCAGGAACCATCTATAGATTAAATGTGCTTTATTCTACGCGTTTCAAAGCTATCCAGCTTATTCCTTAGAAGAGTCCAGGAAACATCAATAGATCAAATATGGTGTATTCTACATGTTTTGAAGCGATCCAGTTTTTTTCTTAGAAGAATCCAGGAAGCATCAATAAATCAAACATGCTTTATTCTACATGATTTAAAGCTATCAGCTTCTCCTTAGAAGGGTCCAAGAAACATCAAACAAAAGTGCTTTACTCCATGCGTTTTGAAGCTATCTAGCACTTTCCTTAGAAGGGTCCAAGAAACATCAATACTGTACCTCAAATGCACTTCACGCATTTCAAAGCTATCCATCTTATTCCTTACAAGGGTACTGGAAACATCAACAGACCAAATGTATTTTACGCATTTCAAATCTATCCAGCTTATTACTTACATGGGTCCAGGAACCGTCAATAGACCAAATGTCCTTTATGCGTTTAGAAGCTATCTAGCTCCTTCCTTAGAAGGGTCCAACAAACATCAATAGATCGAATGCGCTTTACGCATTTCACAGCTATCCAGCTTATTCCTTACAGGGGTCCAGGAAACGTCATTAGACCAAATGCACTTTACTCTACGTGTTTCAAAGCTATCCAGCTTTTTTACTCAGAACAATCCAGGAAGAATCAATAGATGAAATGTGCAGAAAAATAATGAACCCTGCACACAAAAAGATTGTGTCTGTGTGAACACGCTCATGCCGCCAAACAATCTAATACAAAAAACCTAGTCCATAAAACGTGTAAGTACTCTGCAGTAAGAAAGTCTAAAATGCAAGTGCAGTAAAAAATATGTAAATAACAGGGTACTTGGTCCATACGTTTTTTGCGCATAAAATGTACTTCAAGCTGCCTCACCTCATCAAGGTGTACCCATATCGAAGCAGTCCTATCTGTTGTATTAAAAACCTGATCAAGTAATGTGTATAAAGTGAACAGGGTCCAAACCGGTCCAGTGTCCGATATGGACTGAGGTTGAAAGCAGCCCTTTGTGTGCAAAGCTCAAGTGAGGGGCGGGGAACTCACATCTCTTGCTAGGCAAGAGGCTAATTTACAGAAAAATAATGAACCATGCACACAAAAAGAACGTGTCTGTGTGAACACGCTCACGCCGCCAAACAATCTAATACAAAAATAGATGAAATGTACTCTGTTGTCCGCATTTCGAAGCTATTCAGCTTCTTCCTAACTCTGAGTAAGAACGCGTAGAATAAAATACATTTGACCTATTGATATTTCCTGGACTCTTCCTTACTGAAGTCTTCACCAGCGCAAGAAAACACTTTTTATTTTCTCTTCCTCTATGGCCTGTAGCGAGTGTACAAGAAAGAAATGGTGTGCACCACTAATATATATCATATGTCTATGCATACTGAACATATATATGTTCCGATATGCCTTGTCCTTTTTTTTGTAGCGAGTGAACACACAAGGATCTGCAGCTTCATCTCCTTCACTCATGTATTGTATGTATTGTGGCTTCAAAATAATAGCCGAAACGCGTTATATATGTATCTTGACATTTTTACTATTCAATAAAATTTTTGAATCAGGTATCACCATTGGGGTATCGGATCGCTCCTGGAAGCTCTGTAAGGATGTCAGACAATCCACTTGAGACTCATGTATTGTATTGTGTCACACGACCACAGAAGATGAGCACAATCTTTCTTTATCTGCCCACCATTCAGCGGATCAGATCCTATTTGCACCTTTTTTCCCCAGTGTTTCATCCATACAAATTCAGAACTGATATTCCATTAAGAAAGTATTCTTACTCTTAACCACAAATGCATCAAACTTTTAAAAGCTCCATTTTATGGTATCATTCTTTTATATGCTAAAAAAAAGCTTTTTTCCCCTACTTTATGGATGTCTAACTCCATTAGTCTAGCTTCCCCGACACCTAATTGACATTGAGTAGAAAGTATAGAGTTTTTTTTACTTCTCCATCTATTGTTCCCCGCAATCCCGCCTGTAAGGTAAACTTTACTTATTCCCATAACATATTTCAATTAGATCTTCACGATCATTCAATTTAAATGTGAAATCATATCTCGGAGCCAAAGTCGTTACGTTTTACTCGGGAAGATTCACAATCCATGAAAGCAGCCTTGACCTAAAATAATGTTCCTTATTCCAGAAGCTTTTACTACAGATGGAGTTTACTGTATATTATGTTGCATTATTTAGTATATGAATAGAATATATTTATACTCCGATATAATCCGTGCGTGGTGGCAGGTGTTCAGCGCGATACAATGTAACGGCTCCGGAATGTTGACAATAGATCTTTCCTGTTTTACAAGCAGCTGCAATATCTGCACATTATCAGTCCCATCATCCATATTAACACCTTATAACACGCTATTTAGTCAGATAATAAATATTAATAAGGGCTGGTAAATTTAGATTTAGAATAGCTGGGGAAGGGGAGGGGAGCTGGAGTTTATTACTGAGGAATTGTGCATTGTAGCCAGTGAATTGTGGGTATTTTGTTTACAGTGGTAAACCACCAAAAACATCATAAATAAACAATACCATTATTTCCGGTGTCTACACAAAACAGCCGAGCCGAAAGTAAGAAAAACAAAGACGTCTCCGAGCTTCTGCTAATCCTCATCCGCTATATCACACAGCAAAGCAGAACGTTTTACCCAAGTCCTACCCCCATAAAGGTATGGCGGAAAGTAATCAGCCCCCGAGGAATCTGGGAATATTAACAACCAGAGGATTAATACTTCTGCAGCTCGAGGGCTGTGTATACTTTTACAATAATTTTTGTCTTCTTTTTAATATATGGCTCCAGCGCCTTTATAAAGCAACTTAATGAGAAGTATCCAGAGATGAGCCAGTCTGTTAACATTTCGAACTCCTTCAAAAAAATGTTGATTTGCAGCACATTGGAAGTACTCCGATGCTCTGGAAAAGACCAGTGGCTTAACTAGAGTCTCATGGCCCTGATGTGAAAACTCCTATGGGCCCCAAATTATTGCAATTCTTAAATGGCATTAACTCTTTTTCTATAGGCCCAAAGCTCCAGGGCCTGGTGCGATTGCAATCCCTGCACCTGTTTTAGTTACACCCCAGGAAAAGCCATATATAACACTCATGGTACCTTTACACGCCGCGACGGCAGGCTGGATACATCGCGCTACTTCACGTGCACGAGCACGCTCAAACGGCTACAAACGGTCAACGCACCCTCTTTACACGCCGCCATAAGGTGCGCTACGCCACGCTACATCTGTAGCTAGCTACATCGCCGGGTGTGTCAAGTAGCCAGCTGTAGCTTAGCGTACCACGTTTACACAGCGCTACAATAAGCTACTATGGGCGGACCTGGTACAGCAGGGACAGCACATAGGCGTGCCACAATCGTGGATTACGAGCCGTCCGTACGCTGATAGGACAGCGCAATATCATCATGATTGGCCAGGCATCGCAGGAGGCTGAGAAATACAGCACGCTCGAGCGATTGTGTAGTGTGACTGGTCAGCTCCTTAAATATGCCGCCCTAGGCAGCGACTACCAATCGTCATGCAGGAGCTTACTCCAATGATCGGTGATGGGGCGTGGTAACCCGGAGCCTGGACACGCCTTAGCTACATTGCAGCTACATCGCAGGTGTCCGGAGTTCCCTTCCGTTGCTTCTTTACACGCCGATACAGCTCGCTACCATCGCGATGTAGCCATCAGTTTTCGAGCAGAGCCCATAAACAGATGTATCTGTCGCCGGCTGTAGCGTCGCGTCTTCAGACGCCGCTACGACGGGCTACATTGACGCTACAAGCTACATTTGTAGCCTGTAGCGGGCTGTATCCAGCCTGCCGTCGCGGCGTGTAAAGTACCATCAGAGGTCTCCCAATACTGTATCCAACTAATTTTTAGCTTTTTAATGCAAAAACAGCCCTATGGCAAGGTAACTTCTACATATATGGCTAAGCGGATGGCACCTGTCTTGCTGTTACTTGTTGTCACTGCTGTCTGGTTACACACTTGCTGTACAGTTTTTCAGTGTTTTATGGCTTTCTCTCACTATCTTTATAGCTAAGCAGCAATGACTGACCACTATTCAGATTCACCCTAAGTTGGCCACTGCATTCCCTGTTTCAACTTTTATACAGGCTACATACAATGTAATGGGATAGTTGCAAGTCATTATGGTGAAGGCCACCCAACCGTGCATGAGATCATGTGTGCTGTCACTTCTGCAATGTGTAAAATGGCAACAGTCATTTATGGGGATGGCTAGTGGAATCATAAAGCATTTGAATATGCAGGGATCAGCAAATTCTTAAATATGCAACATAAATTGTCTCATCTGTAGCAAAATATTTTGTGTATAACTTTGAAACCCATGTGCAGTCTGATTCTACAGTTATTAGTGCTTCACTTCTGATACTCTGAGCTTCATTAAACCATCGGCAGCGCGGATTACATCCATTGTCTCCTAGCCTCTGGTCAACAAGAAGAAAGTATCAACTATCCAGTGGATAGAAGATTACTAGCTGCCTGCCCTGGCAATCAGTGGTGGTCTCTGCCTGTTCTAGTAATCAGTGGTGGTCTCTGCCTGTTCTGGTAATCAGTGGTGTTCTCTGCCTGTTCTGGCAATCAGTGGTGGTCTCTTTCTCTGCCTGCCCTCGCAATCAGTGCTGGTCTCTGCCTTCCCTGGCAATAAGTGGTGGTCTTTGCCTACTCTGTCAATCAGTGGCGGCCTTTGCCTGTTCTATAAATCAGTGGTGGTCTTTGCCAATTAGTAGTGGTCTCTGCCTGTTCAGCCAATCAGTAGTGGTCCCTGCCTGTTTTGGCAATCATTGGTTGTCTCTGCCTGCCCTGACAATCAGTGGTGGTCTCTCCCTGCCCTGGCAATTAGTGATGGTCTGTGCCAATCAGTAGTGGTCTCTGCCTGTTCTGGCAATCAGTGGTGGTCTCTGCCTGCTCTTGCAATCTGTGGTGGTCTCTGCCTGCCCTGTCAATCAGTGGCGGTCTCTTTCTGCCCTGGCAATCTGTGCTGGTCTCTCCCTGCCCTGGCAATAAGTTGTGATCTCTGCCTGTTCTGGCAATCAGTGGCGGTCTTTGCCTGCCCTGGCAATCTGTGGTGGTCTCTCCCTGCCCTGGCAATCTGTGCTGGTCTCTCCCTGCCCTGGCAATAAGTTGTGATCTCTGCCTGTTCTGGCAATCAGTGGCGGTCTTTGCCTGCCCTGGCAATCTGTGGTGGTCTCTCCCTGCCCTGGCAATCTGTGGTGGTCTCTCCCTGCCCTGGCAATAAGTTGTGATCTCTGCCTGCTCTGGCAATCAGTGGTGGCCTCTGCCTGCCCTGGCAATCAGTGGTGGTCTCTGTCTGCCCTGACAATCAGTGGTGGTCTCTGTCTGCCCTGGCAATCAGTGGTGGTTTCTGCCTGCCCTGACAATCACTGGTGTTCTCTGCCTGTTCTGGCAATCAGTGGTGGTCTCTGCCTGCCCTGGAAATGAGTGGTGGTCTCTGCCTGCCCTGGCAATCATTGATGGCCTCTGCCTGTTTTGGCAATCAATGGTGGTCTTTGCCAATCAGTAGTGGTCTCTGCCTGTTATGGCAATCATTGGTTGTCTCTGCCTGCCTTGGCAATCAGTGGCGGTCTCTGTCTATTCTTTCAATCTGTGGTGGTCTCGGCCTGTTCTGGCAATCATTGGCTGTCTCTGCCTGCCCAGGCAATCAGTGGTGGTCCCTGCCAGCCCTGGCAGTCAGTGGTGGTCTCTACCTGCCCTGGCAATCAGTGGTGGTCTCTGCCTGCCCTGGCAATCAATAGTGGTCTCTGCCTGTTATGGTAGTCTGTGGTGGTCTCTGCCTGTTCTGGCAATCAGTGGTGGTCTCTGCCTGTTCTGGCAATCAGTGGTGGTCTCTGCCTGCCCTGGAAACGTTAATGGTGGTCTCTGCCTTCCCTGGCAATCAGTGGTGGTCTCTGCCTGTTCTGGCAATCAGTGGTGGTCTCTGCCTGTTCTGGCAATCAGTGGTGGTCTCTGCCTGCCCTGGAAACGTTAATGGTGGTCTCTGCCTTCCCTGGCAATCAGTGGTGGTCTCTGCCTGTTCTGGCAATCAATGGTGGTCTCTGCCAATCAGTAGTGGTCTCTGCCTGTTGTGGCAATCATTGGTTGTCTCTGCCTGCCCTGGCAATCAGTGGTGGTCTCTGCCTGTTCTGGCTATCAGTGGCGGTCTCTGCCTATTCTGGCAATCAGTGGTGGTCTTTGCCTGTTCTGGCAGTCTGTGGTGGTCTCTGCCTGCCCTGGCAATCAGTGGTGGTCTCTGCCTGTTCTGGCAATCAGTGGTGGTCTCTGCCTGTTCTGGCTATCAGTGGTGGTCTCTGCCTGTTCTGGCTATCAGTGGTGGTCTCTGCCTGTTGTGGCAGTCTGTGGTGATCTCTACCTGTTCTGGCAATCAGTGGTGATCTCTGCCTGTTCTGGCAATCAGTGGTGGTCTCTGCCTGTTCTGGCTATCAGTGGTGGTCTCTGCCTGTTCTGGCTATCAGTGGTGGTCTCTGCCTGTTCTGGCTATCAGTGGTGGTCTCTGCCTGTTCTGGCTATCAGTGGTGGTCTCTGCCTGTTCTGGCAATGTAATGAGTGGTGGTCGGTGGTCTCTGCCTGTTCTGGCAATTTAATCAGTGGTGGTCTTTGTAGTCGGATCCCCACTGACAGTATCCTGTGGATAGGAGATAACGTATTTTTACAGAATTCCCCTTTATTTATGGTATAATGTGAAGTTTTTCAACTTTCTAACAAACTTTGTTTTTCAATTCCTTAAAGTTATTTCATTTCTGCTTGTTTTCAGTAAATGAAACGTTTTTGCTCATATGCAAAAACCCCCCACAGAGATAAAACGTCACCGCTGAGACGTTACCACCAGAGCATTCAGTCTGGGGCGACACTGCATGAACTGCACACATCAATAGCACAAATCTCTCTCATGTGCTGAGAGTTTGTTACAATGTATCAGTGCAGGAAACATATTTTAGTTTTCAGTCCTGATTGTTTACCTGATAAAGGATAATTCACACTGCATGAAATGTAGCAAACTGTAATGGCCACTTTACACGCGGCTACATTTCTAGCTTATCCATAGGCAACTTACTGGCTGCAGTGAAATCATGGAGACATTATTCCATTTGTACACAGCAACAAGATAGAACAATGTCTCCATGATTTCACTGCAGCCAGTAAGTTACCTGTGCATAAGCTAGAAATGTAGCCGTGTGTAAAGTGGCCAGAAGAGGTTGAGTGATTATATTATGAGGCGTTTCAGCGCAGAGTATCTTGAATATGGATTCTTGTTACACTGAGAACTTGATATCTTGTGTTTTATTTTGTCTTGCAGCGTTCTGCGAGGAGGGTTGCAGGTACGGAGGAACTTGTGTGGCCCCCAACACATGCGTTTGTCCCCCGGGATTCACTGGAGCACACTGCGAAAAAGGTACAGTCATGATAATAATGTTATTGTGTCAGTGGTGATGCCCCGGAAGGGAACGTACCCCAGAGGAGCTGGGGAATAATCTGGAGGGAGCACAGGAGTGGGGTCTCTGGGCTCCTCTTGATATGTGGGACCCAATGAGATCCCTCCATGTCCCTCTGTGTCCTGCCTGTAATCCAGAGCTTCAGGATACAGCACAGTCATAATGGACAGGAGAGGAAGGGAGTGTATGGCAAACAGAGAGCAGAAAACAGAGAAAAGAGGGCAGCAGAGATCATAGAGCAGCAAACAAAAAAGAGGGCAGCAGCGATCATAGAGCAGCAAACAGAAAAGAGAGCAGAAAACAGAGAAAAAAGGGTCGCAAACACAGAAAAGAGGGCAGCAAAAAGAGAAAAGAGGGCAGCAGCGATCATAGAGCAGAAAACAGAGAAAAAAGGGTCGCAAACACAGAAAAGAGGGCAGCAAACAGAAAAGAGAACAGCAAACAGAGAAAAGAGGGCAGCAGAAATCATAGAGCAGAAAACAGAGAAAAAAGGGCCGCAAACAGAAAAGAGAGCAGCAAACTGATAAAGAGGGCAACAAACAGAAAAGAGAGCAGCAAACAGAGAAAAGAGGGCAGCAGAGATTATAGAGCAGAAAACAGAGAAAAAAGGGCCGCAAACAGAAAAGAGGCAGCAAACTGAAAAAGAGGGCAACAAACCGAAAAGAGGGCAGCAAACAAAAAAGAGCAGAAAACACAAAGAGGGCCGCAATCAGAAAAAAAGCAGCGAGCAGAGAAGAGAGAGCAGCAGAGATCATAGAGCAGCAAACAGAGAAAGAGGAACTGCAAACAGAGAAAAGAGGGCAGCAAACAGAGAAAAGAGAGCAGCAAACGTAAGAGGGCAGCAAACAAAAAAGAGAGCAGCGAGCAGAGAGTGTCGAACAGAGATCAGCGAGCAGCAAAGAGAACAGAGAGCAGCAAGCAGAGATCATAGAGCAGTGACCAGAGAAAAGAGGGCAGCAAACAGAAAAGTGAGCAGAGAAAAGAGAGCAGCAGAGATCATAGAGCAGCTAACAGAGAAAAGAGATCAACTTACAGAGAAAAGAGGGCAGTAGAGATCATAGAGCAGCAAACAGAAAAGAGAGCAGAAAAAAGGGTCGCAAACACAGAAAAGAGGGCAGCAAACAAAAAAGAGCAGAAAACAGCAAAGAGGGCCGCAATCAGAAAAAAAGCAGCGAGCAGAGAAGAGAGAGCAGCAGAGATCATAGAGCGGCAAACAGAGAAAAGAGAGCAGCTAACAGAGAAAAGAGGGCAGCAGAGATCATAGAGCCGCAAGCACATAAAAGAGAGCAGCAAACAGAAAAGCGAGCAGAAAGTGTCGAACAGAGATCACGAGTAGCAAAGAGAACAGAGAGCAGTGAGCAGCAAAGAGAACAGAGAGCAGCGAGCAGAGAATAGTGGGCAGCAAACAGCAAAAGAGAGCACCAAGCATAGTGTGTTGAACAGAGGACAGAGATCAGCGAGCCACAGAGAGTAGGAAGCAGCGAACAGAAATTGGCGACAATGTGAGCAGAGAACACAGAGCAGCGAACCGTGAGCAGAGCACAGGGTGCAGAGAACACAGAGCAGCGAGTAGAGAACAGGGTGCAGCAAGCAGTGAACAGAGAGCATCTAACAGTCAGCAACAAACAGTGGAGCAGAGAGCAGCAGCTAACAGTGAGCAGAGAAAAGAGAGTAGCGAAGGGAACAGTGAACAGAACAGAGGGCAGCGAGCAAAGAGCAGCGAACATAGAAGAGAGAGCAGCGACCATAGAAAAGAGAGCAGCGAACAAAGAGCAGCGAGCCATTTCCTCTCTTCGCCATATCTTTCTTAATACCGCTGTGATGGGATGTGACCGTGATCTGCGGGAGGTAAGTATGTGTAACGTGTATGTAAGTATTAATGTGTACAGTATTGGGCTATTATGAATGGGTATGTTGTACACATTAATGCTATTTGTGTACAGTATAGTGGAATATTATTGTGTAGAGACTAGAAGTATTATTTATGTGTACAGTGTATATCTGTATAGTGTAGAGGTGTTATTAATGTGCAGAATATACCAGGACTACTTGTGTACAATATAGTACTAGTATTAGAGTACAGTACAGTGGTACAATTATTGTGTACAACATATCATTATTATTTGTGTGCAGTGTAAGGTACGTTTTATTCATACACTACAGCGGTTTTATTGTGTGCAGAGTACCAGTACTGTTTATGCATATAGGATAGCTGTATTATTGTCTGCTGTGTACCAGTACTATCTATCTGTGTAGTGCTTTACTATTTATAGTATAGTGGTACAATTATTGTGTAATGCATAGCGGTACTATTTATGTACAGTGTAGCTGTATTTGTAATGTATATGGTATACTAGTGCTATTTATGCATCAGTATAGTGATATTTATGTGTACAGTATACAAGTACTGTTTGTGTGTAGATGATAGCAGTAATACTTGTGTACAGTACAGTGGTACAAATAACGTGTAGTAAATAGCAGTACTATTTCTGTACAGTGTAACAGTACTATATATTAATGTGTACAGTATAACGGTATTGTGAATATGCATGTATATCGGTACTATATATGTGCAGAATAGAGAGCCCATATTAGTGTGTGGTAAAGGGGTATACTTGTATATAGGTATTCATTTATTCATACATTATACCGGTAATTTTGTGTAGAGTATACCATTGTTATTTCTGTTTAGTATACCTTGCGTACAGCATAGTGGTAAGGTTAATTGTATACAGTGTAAAGGTATTATTTATTAATTCAGTATACTATTTGTGTATAATATAGCTGTAGTATATGTGTACAGCATAGTGGTACAATTATGCTTAGCAGTACTATTTATGTACAGTATAGCAGTATTAGTAATGTACATGGTATACCAGTTTTTTTTTATACATTACAGTATGGTGATATTTATGTGTGTGGTATATCTAAATATATAATCATGAATAGTATGTATCACACTACTTCCGGGGCTTATGTCGCTATCCCACAATCCACCGCAGCACCATTGTGGGATAGTGACACAAGTGACAGAAGTGAAAGTGACACAGACGCTGATCTCCCGACGGTAGCTGCGGGTCATCTCCCGCCTCACGGAGGTCCAAGGCGACGCAGCTGGCTGCTCACAGCGGAAGTACCCCGACCGCCATATTGGAGCACCCAAATTATAGGTATTCCGACATGGCAGTCGGGATTCAAAACCCCCGCCAAGCTGTGCGTCGCTTCGCTGATTGGTTGTCGTGCTCAGCGGCCACCAATCACCGAAGCGGGGTTTAAATGACGCGCCAACAGCGCTGATTGGTCGCCGGCGACCGCGGCGACCAGTCAGCAAGGCGGTGCGCGGCTTGGGAGGGGGATTTGAATCCCGCGCAGTTTAATAACTCAGCAGGCAGCCAATGAGCTGCACGGGATTCAAATCCCCCGCCAAAGCCGGTGATCACTCTGACAATTGTGGAGCCCACTGGGACGGGGTACTCGGTGCCGGACCGGGGCACTGCTGGGGGATGTCACGGCGGTCTTGGTCCAGACCGTGTCCCGGGCCCGCACAATAAAATGGGGGTTATTTACAGGGGACTTGTCACTCGTGACGCCACCCACTATATGCGGCCAGTAATGGGGCCGCCGCTGCTGCAGAACCTCCGGGGATGATGGGATAGCAGCTTGGATAGAATAGTTCCTGTGGGCAGAACTGGGTTCCCCGGGGCAGTGGTAGTAGTAGTTAAAGTCTGTGAGGATAGTTATTGATGCTGCAGGAGAGTAGGGGTAGCAGTAGAGATGATGAGAGTAGAGGTAATCGCAGTATATGAAGGCAAGTGGGACTTCAGTATAAGGATCACACACACTCACGGTTTCTGTTGTTTTCCAAGTCTTTACTTGCAGATGGTATATCACATTATTGTCCACGGAGTCTGTACCAGGTTGCTCCCACCCTGACCGGGTCCTTGGCTTCCTACTTAAGCGCTGTGTGTGGCCCTGCTGCTGCTTGTAGCTATACTGCTGGTCCTGTCTCTGCTCACGGGTACCAATATGCTGGGCAACTTGAGTCCTCTGTGTCACTGACCCCCCCGTGTTGCTTTGCTATGGTACAGTGAAGATGGTGGACCTTCACTATGCCGGTGTTTACTGTCCTGTCTGTCTCAGGCACAGCCTCGGATCCGGTATCCGTCTTAAGCGCCTCTCCGGGGTTAAGTTTAGGGTAACTTCTTATCCCGGGGATGTTCCTCTGTTACTCTGTCTCCTTTCCTCAGACCTCTCAGGACCTCCACTGCTACTTGACTCTGCTCCTGCTCCAGACTCAAACTGAACTAACTTAACTGTCACTTCTGCTCTGTGGTAAACAACTTAGCTCCTCCCACTAGTGCAGGTGCCACCTAAGCTCCTCCCACTTTCTAGTGTAGTGTTGAGTGGGGATTAAACCTGTGTTAATGTTTCTGTGGCACATTAACCCTTGGGGTGCCACACAATCACGCACCAACAGCGCTGATTGGTCGCCGGCGACCAATCAGCGAGGTGGTGTGCGGCTTGGGAAGGGGATTTGAATCCCGCGCCATTTAATAGCTCAGCAGGTAGCCAATGAGTGGCACGGGATTCAAATACCCCGCCACCAGACAGTGCTAATCACTGAGCCACCATATACTGTGCTAACCACTGAGCCACAGTATACAGTACTAACCACTGAACCACCGTATATACAATGCTAACCACTGAGCCATCGTATACAGTGCTAACCACTGAGCCACCATATACTGTGCTAACCACTTAGCCACCATATACAGTGCTAACCACTGAGCCACCGTATACAATGCTAACCACTCAGCCATCGTATACAGTGCTAACCACTGAGCCACCATATACACTGCTAACCACTCAGCCACCATATATAATGCTAACCACTGAGCCACCATACAGTGCTAACCACTCAGCCACCATATATAATGCTAACCACTGAGCCACCATACAGTGCTAACCACTGATCCACGGTACACAGATCTAACTACTGATCCACAGTATACAGTGCTAACCACTGAGCCACCATATACTGTGCTAACCACTGAGCCACAGTATACAGTGCTAACCACTGAGTCACCATATACTGTGCTAACCACTGAGCCAGCGTATACGGTGCTAACCACTGAGCCACTGTATACGGTGCTAACCACTGAGCCACTGTATGCAGTGCCAACCACTGAGCCATCATGTACAGTGCTAACCACTGAGCCACAGTATACAGTGCTAACCACTGATCAATGGTATACAGAGCTAACCACTGATCCACGGTATACAGTGCTAACCACTGAGCCACCATATACAGTGCTAACCACTGAGCCACAATATACAGTGCTAACCACTGAGCCACAGTATACTGTGCTAACCACTGAGCCAGAGTATACGGTGCTAACCACTGAGCCACCACATACGGTGCTAACCACTGAGCCACCATATACAGTGCTAACCACTGAGCCACCATATACAGTGCTAATCACTGAGTCACAGTATACAGTGTTAACTACTGAGCCACCGTACAGTGCTAACCATTGAGCTGAGCCAACTTTAAATCTCCCGCCAATGCCGCGCTGCTCAGCTGATTGGTCGAGCGCTGCCCAGTGCTCGACCAATCAGCTGAGCGGTATTGGTGGGCAGGTTTAAATATCCCGCCAATACCGCGCCGCTCAGCTGATTGGTCGCGTGCTGGGCAGCGCTCAACCAATCAGCTGAGTGGCGTGGTATTGGCAGGAGATGTAAAGCTGGCTCAGCTCAGTGGTTCGCACTGTACAGTGGCTCAGTGGTTAGCACTGTATATGGTGGTTCAGTTGTTAGCACTGTACAGTAGCTCAGTGGTTAGAACTATATGGTGGCTCAGTGGTTAGCAATGTACAGTAGCTCAGCGGTTAGAACTATATGGTGGCTCAGTGGTTAGCAATGTACAGTGGCTCTATGGTTAGCACTGTACGGTGGCTCAGTGGTTAGCACTGTATGGTGGCTCAGTGGTTAGCACTGTATGGTGGCTCAGTGGTTAGCACTGTACGGTGGCTCAGTGGTTAGCACTGTATGGTGGTTCAGTGGTTAGAACTGTGCGGTTGTTCAGTGGTTGGAACTGTGCGGTGGCTCAGTGGTTAGCACTATGCGGTGGCTCAGTGGTTAGCACTGTATATGATGGCTTAGCGGTTAGCATGGTACAGTGGCTCAGTAGTCAGCATTGTATGGTGGCTCAGTGGTGGGAGGCAGGCACAGGGGAGGCAGAAGGCACAAGGGAGGCAGAAGGCACAAGGGAGGCAGAAGACCCAAGGTAGGCAGAATGCACAGGAAAGGCAGGGACACAGGGGGAGGCAGAGTCATGGGGAGAGACAGCACACACAGGGGATGAGAGCGCAGAGAGAAAGGCACATATAAGACAGAGCGCACAGGGGAAGAGACAGCACAGACAGGAGAGCGTGCACAAGGGGACACAGCCACAGAGGCTGCCCTCCTGATGCAATAGCATCGGGCCTATTTCTTGTAATTGCTATTTATGAATACACAATAGCTGTAGTATGTGTGTACAGCATAGTGGTACAAATAATGGGTACAGCATATCAATGCTAATTGTGTACCGTGTAACAATATGATATATATGTACAGTATATCTTAATTATTAATGTGTATTAAATAGCAGTGGTATTTATATGTATAGTACACCACTATGTGTACAGCATAGCAGTACTATTTGTGTACAGTATAGTGGTATTTGTAATGTACATGGTATACCAGTAGTATTTATGCATATAGTATAGTGATATTTATATGTACAGTATATAAGTACTATTTATGTGTATACAATAGCAGAATTATTTTTGCACAGTGTAAAGTTACCTTTTATCTGTTTAGTATAACAACATGTGTAAAATACACTGCCCCATAAAATCATTTTTTCATTATGGTGGGTATAATTACACTATGATACTTGGCAGTTTTGGCTGAGTCTGTTACCACGGCCCAGACTGACGCCTCCAATGTGAACATGGCCTAGAATCATGCAGTGCTTCGGTGCCGGATGATGAGCGGTGACTGTGAGGGGCGGTAGGATTCCCGCCACTATCCGGAGCAGTCACTCAGTATTTGTAATCCTGCTAATTACTTCCCCTTCTCACAGCTGATTTCCCACTAATTAATTGATCATGACAGTTCAGCCTCAGGTTTGCCGTAGGCGAGATTTAGCGAGCGAGGCTATGGTTTGGCACCAAGTTCATCGTCATCTTGTACTTTAATTGAGAACAGGGAGGAAACATGTGAAAGGAGGAAGGAAATGTACTAATAAGAGGAAAGATCTGGAGCAAAACATCAGAAAAGAAAAGTGTGGGGCGGGGGGACAGATCCGCGGCCATCGCTAACCGTGACCATTATTGTAGAGGATGAAACATCATGGTGTCCGTCTGGTCTAATCTTACCTCCCATTAACTTCAATAATACAAATAATGAAAAAGTAAACAGAATGGAGAATTAGTGCAATGAAAAATGATAAATTCAGCGTTTTTAACATTAATGTCACAGAGAGAATGTAAACTTCTTTCCATTTTTACAATATTAACTTCTAGAAATCAATAGGGAAAGAAAAACATAAACTATAGTTATATTGCTGAGACATTTAATCTGACGCTTCTCTTGTCCTATTGACTTCTGGGGTAAAATTTAATTAGGCAAAGGGTAAGAGTTAAGCAAAAAATATTTGCAGGACTCGGGCCATTTTGGTAGTCCATGGCCACCAGACCAGAGCCTGCGGCATGCCCACCATCTCCTCTGATTAGGCCCTTGGAGACGTCATTTTGTGCTACTAGTCAGAAGAGGCCAGGGATGCCCCAGGGTGTTTGTAGGGCTCTTCTCCTATAGCCACAGGCTACCATATTGGCTACTACACCATGCCCACATATCTTTTTTCCATTCCACAAAAGCAATTATGGGGACTGTTATCTACTTGAATGTCAGAATAGACAGCGATGATTGTTTTTCAAGAAAAGTTGGGAAAAAAATTGTACCATATTTTGCAGACTATTAGATGCACTCCAAATGTAGAGGAGGGAAATAGAAAAGTTTTAAAGTGAAAATGGGGGTCTGTCCTATAGTATAAATTTAGCTTATGGAGGGGGCGACAGTGGTGAAGTAGGGTCACAGTAGGCAGGAGTTGGGGTAATGCTGCGAGCTCTGGACTGGGGGGAGGGGTGTCCAGCGGTACAAAAGAATAGCCTTTGATTTCCCCATGATGGATTTCATGAAAATGTCAGCGGTGCGAGGCAGGAGCCTTTGATCTCCCGACGGTGGGCTTCACGATAATGTCAGCAGTGCGAGGCAGGAGCCTTTGATCTCCCGACGGTGGGCTTCACGATAATGTCAGCAGTACGAGGCAGGAGCCTTTGATCTCCCGACGGTGGGCTTCACGATAATGTCAGCAGTGCGAGGCAGGAGCCATTGATCTCTTAGTAGTGGGCTTCACGATAATGTCAGCAGTGTGAGGCAGGAGCCATTGATCTCTTAGTAGTGGGCTTCACGATAATGTCAGCAGTGTGAGGCAGGAGCCACTGATCTCCCATAGGTGGGCTTCACGATAATGTCAGCATTGCGTGGCAGGAGCCATTGATCTCCCGATGGTGGGCTTTATGAAAATGTCAGCGGTGCAAGGCAGGAGCCATTCATCTCCCAGTGGTGGGTTTCAGTGCAATATCGGCAGTGCGAGACAGGAGGCATTGATCTCTTAGTAGTGGGCTTCACGAAAATGTCAGCGGTGCGAGGCAAGAGCCATTGATCTCTTAGTAGTGGGCTTCACGAAAATGTCAGCGGTGCGAGGCAGGAGTCATTGATCTCTTAGTAGTGGGCTTCACGAAAATGTCAGCGGTGCGAGGCAGGAGTCATTGATCTCTTAGTAGTGGGCTTCATAAAAATGTCAGCGGTGCGAGGCAAGAGCCATTGATCTCTTAGTAGTGGGCTTCACAAAAATGTCAGCAGTGCGAGGCAGGAGTCATTGATCTCTTAGTAGTGGGCTTCATAAAAATGTCAGCGGTGCGAGGCAAGAGCCATTGATCTCTAAGTAGTGGGCTTCACAAAAATGTCAGCAGTGCGAGGCAGGAGCCATTGATCTCTAAGTAGTGGGCTTCACAAAAATGTCAGCAGTGCGAGGCAGGAGCCATTGATCTCTTAGTAGTGGGTTTCACAAAAATGTCAGCAGTGTGAGGCAGGAGCCATTGATCTCTTAGCAGTGGGCTTCACAAAAATGTCAGCAGTGCGAGGCAGGAGTCATTGATCTCCCGGTGGTGGGTTTCAGTGCAATATCAGCAGTGCGAGACAGGAGCCATTGATCTCCCGGCAGTGGTCTTTGAAATGTCAGCAGTGCGAGACAGGAGCCATTGATCTCTTAGTAGTGGGCTTCACGAAAATGTCAGCGGTGCGAGGCAGGAGTCATTGATCTCTTAGTAGTGGGCTTCACGAAAATGTCAGCGGTGCGAGGCAGGAGCCATTGATCTCTTAGTAGTGGGCTTCACGAAAATGTCAGCGGTGCGAGGCAGGAGTCATTGATCTCTTAGTAGTGGGCTTCATAAAAATGTCAGCGGTGCGAGGCAAGAGCCATTGATCTCTTAGTAGTGGGCTTCACAAAAATGTCAGCAGTGCGAGGCAGGAGCCATTGATCTCTTAGTAGTGGGCTTCACAAAAATGTCAGCAGTGCGAGGCAGGAGCCATTGATCTCTTAGTAGTGGGCTTCACAAAAATGTCAGCAGTGCGAGGCAGGAGTCATTGATCTCTTAGTAGTGGGCTTCATAAAAATGTCAGCGGTGCGAGGCAAGAGCCATTGATCTCTAAGTAGTGGGCTTCACAAAAATGTCAGCAGTGCGAGGCAGGAGCCATTGATCTCTAAGTAGTGGGCTTCACAAAAATGTCAGCAGTGTGAGGCAGGAGCCATTGATCTCTTAGCAGTGGGCTTCACAAAAATGTCAGCAGTGCGAGGCAGGAGTCATTGATCTCCCGGTGGTGGGTTTCAGTGCAATATCAGCAGTGCGAGACAGGAGCCATTGATCTCCCGGCAGTGGTCTTTGAAATGTCAGCAGTGCGAGACAGGAGCCATTGATCTCTTAGCAGTGGGCTTTGAAATGTCAGCAGTGCGAGGCAGGAGTCATTGCTCTCCCGATGGTGGGTTTCAGTGCAATATCGGCAGTGCGTGACAGGAGCTATTGATCTCCCGGCAGTGGTCTTTGAAATGTCAGCAGTGCGAGGCAGGAGCCATTGATCTCCCGGCAGTGGTCTTTGAAATGTCAGCAGTGCGAGGCAGGAGTCATTGCTCTCCCGGTGGTGGGTTTCAGTGCAATATCGGCAGTGCGAGACAGGAGCTATTGATCTCCCGGCAGTGGTCTTTGAAATGTCAGCAGTGCGAGGCAGGAGCCATTGATCTCCCGGCAGTGGTCTTTGAAATGTCAGCAGTGCGAGGCAGGAGTCATTGCTCTCCCGGTGGTGGGTTTCAGTGCAATATCTGCAGTGCGAGACAGGAGCTATTGATCTCCCGGCAGTGGGCTTCATTGAAATGCCAGCAGTGCGAGGCATGAGCCATTGTTCTCCTGGTGGTTGGCTTCAGAGAAATGTCAGCAGTGCACGGCAGGAGTCATTGATCTCCTGGTGGTGGGCTTCAGTACAATATCTGCAGTGCTACGCAGGAACCATTGATCTCCCGGAAGCGGGCTTTATTGAAATGTTGGCACTGCTAGGCAGGAGCCATTGTTCTCCTGGTGGTTGGCTTCAGAGAAATGTCAGCAGTGCAAGGCAGGAGCCATTGATCACCTGGCAGCAGGCTTCAGGAAAATGGGCGCAGAAGGTGGCACATATGCAGATTGAGATCTCATCTCGTCATTGAGCTGAAATCTCAATTTATGTATGCGCCACCTTTGGCACCATCTTTCTGAAACCCAGAGTCAGAAGACCAATGACTCCTGCCTTGCACTGCTGACATTTCCCTGAACCCTACCACCATGAGATCAATGGCTCCTGCCTTACACTGTCGGAACACCTCATTCTTCCAGCCCAGGGCTCGTAGCATTGACCCACTACTGCCAGTAGATGCCTCCTGCAGCAACGATCTCCCATCTGTGACGCCGCTCAACCGCCTCCTCTCCCTTCCTCCTCCTCGGTAAGCTACATCCAAACTATAAACCCCCTTTCCCCCATTTTCCTCCCAAATTTTGGAAGAAAAGTGTGTTTTATAGTCTACAAAATACAGTAATCCCATTGCCTTTAAAGCAATAAAATCAGAATTGATAAATATTTTCTTCTTTCTCATTATCAACATTTATTTTGAAGATTTGTGTGTTTCAAGAGTAAATCAAGTGAGAACAGAGCCTTGTAATTGTACGGAGGTGAGCTGATGTTTATTATTGTATCCGAATGTCAAGATGCATCTGCAGGATTTCAGGAAGATTTTGACAGAAAGGTTTCTGAGACTTAATGAAGAATTAACCAACATGTGATCGCTCTGATCCCAGCCCTAATTATCATACAGAACGTGCAATCCCCTCGCCAAAGACGATCAAGGGGTTTTCTTTATTTGATGCAAAAACAAGCCGAGGGCGGGTAGAAGTCCCACTGGTGGCCCAGGGCCGGCTCCAGCTTTATGGAATCCAGTAGAGATTGGGCCTTAATGGAAGGATTGAAGACGAAAGCAAAATAAATCAGTAGAATGTGTCAAGTTAGAAATAAAAATAGAAATCAGGGAATGAAAAAAGTAAAAAGAATTAAACTTATCCAAAAAAGGCGATAGAAAACTTTTTAATGTTTAAGAAACAACGATGATATTGACGACAAATGATCGACCAATTATATGTTTGCTTGCTGCGGTCGTCCAATTAGTGGCTGTTAATCACACACCAGGACTGAAGTGTTCAACATCTTTATCAATGATTTTGTTGAAGGAATTGAGGGTAAACTGATTAAATTTGCCTATGACACAAAGCTAGGAGGGATAGATAATACTAGAGAAGAGAGGATTCACAAAGATCTAAACAACCTAGAACAGTGGGCAACAACTAACAGAATGGATTAAAAGTCCTACATCTGGGCAAGAACAATGAAAAAAGCAAATACATAATGGGAGGGAGAGGGCGAAGCCACAGCACGTGTGAAAAAGACTGGTGTATGCTAATAGATCACAGACTGAACATGAGTCTCCAGTGTGATGCTGCAGCAAAAACGGCAAACACAATCCTGGGATGTATTAACAGAATAATACAGTCTAGATCATGTAAAGTCATTATCCCTCTCTACTCCTCTTTGGTCAGACCTCACTCAGATACTGTGTCCAGTTCTGGGCACAACATTATAAAAAGAGACATCAACAAACTGGAGCAAGTTCAGAGAAGAGTGACCAGAATGGAGAATGGTGACTGGTCTGTAAATCATGTCCTATGAGGAACGGTTACAGGACTTTGGAATTTTTAGCTTGCAAAAAAGAAGACTGAGGAGACTTAATAGCTGTCTACAAATATCTCAAGGGCTGTCACACTGTAGAGGGATCAGCTTTATTCTCATTTGTACATGGAAAGACTAAAAGCAATAGGATGAAACTGAATGGGAGGAGACACAGATTAGATATTAGTGAAAACGTTTTGACAATGAGGGTGATCAGTGAGTTGAACAGGTGGACACGAGAGGTGGTGAATTCTCCTTCAATGGAAGTCTTCACACAGAGACTGGATAAACATCTATCTGGGATGATTTAGTAAATCCTGCTTTGAGCAGGGGGTTGAGCAGATGACCCAGGAGGTCCTTTCACACGACGACCTAGGAGGTCCCTTCACGCAACGACCCAGGAGGTTCCTTAAAGCGAACCTGTCACCCCCTCCAGACATCTAAAAATACCACAGCCACCTTCTGCAGCACTAAGGCTGCATTCTGACAAGGTGTCTATAGCATTTATGCTCCCTTGATTCACTGAAATAAAGACTTTTATAAAATCTGTTTCAAACCAGAGCCAAGACCGGGAGGCGGGTTTTCAAGTGTCTGTCTCCCTCCTCTGTGGTGTCAGTCATCCCTCTCTGCTCTCTGTGCACCTCCTCCATGGCCACCTCCCTGCATTACAGAGCTTTATCAGCTCTGCTACAACACAGAGCTGCTGTTATAAGAGACCCCACAGTAGTAAATCTAGCAGGAGGACCCTGAGCAGGCAAAGCACTGCCTGCTACGTAGCAGCCCTTGAGCTGAGCTGTCAGCAGTGCAGCAGAGTTGAGTTTGTGCTTTAGATCAGGGGCTGAGGAGCAATGCTGCTGGGTACAAGAAACTGAAAGTGAAAACTGCTCAGCTCAAGGGCTGCTACGTAGCAGGCAATATCCTCCTGCTAGATTTACTACTGTGGGGTCTCCTATAACAGCAGCTCTATGTTGTAGCAGAGCTGACAAAGCTCTGTAATGCAAGGAGATGGCCCTGGGGCAGTGCACAGAGAGCAGAGAGGGATGACTGACACCACAGAGGAGGGAGACAGACACTTGAAAACCCGCCTCCCGGTCTTGGATCAGGTTTGAAACAGATTTTATATAAGTCTTTATTTCAGTGAATCAAGGGAGCATAAATGCTATAGACACCTTGTCAGAATGCAGCCGTAGTGCTGCAGAAGGTGGCTATGGTATTTTTAGATGTCTGGAGGGGGTGACAGGTTCGCTTTAACATGATCACCCAGGAGGTTCCTTCACATGGTGACCCAGGAGCTCCATTCACACTATGACCCAGGAGCTTCCTTCACATGATGTCCCTGGAGGTTCCTTCACACTATGACCCAGGAGGTTCCTTCACATGATGACCCAGGAGATCTCTTCATATGATGATCCAGGAGGTTCCTTCACACAATGACCCAGGAGCTCCATTCACACTATGACCCAGGAGCTTCCTTCACACGATGTCCCTGGAGGTTCCTTCACACTATGACCCAGGAGGTTCCTTCACATGATGACCCAGGAGATCTCTTCATATGATGATCCAGGAGGTTCCTTCACACGATGACCCAGGAGTGCCATTCACACTATGATCCAGGAGCTTCCTTCACACGATGACCCAGGAGGTCCCTTCACACGATGACCCAGGAGGTTCCTTTACACGATGACCCAGGAGGTTCCTTCACACGATGACCCAGGAGGTCCTTTCCAACTTTCTATGATTCTAAGCCGAAGGATTTCAGAATTTTTGGATTGTGGATCTTTGGCTACTCTCTAGTACATTATTTTTTGGGGAATATTTTGGTTATTTATATTACATAATCATCTGTGTGATGTTCCATCGGTCATTATTATGTCAAAAAGTATAAAGCGACCCATCCTGTGACTACAAGGGAATTTACCCTCATTACACCCCAACAATGTAATTTCATAGCCTGGAGAAGGGAATGGAGATCTTGTTAGCTGATCGTACGCCCGCGTTCCTCCGGCACCTCATCCTCCGAACAAATTTAGTCAAAATTAGGCATTTAGCATCTGTGAGTAATTATTCCCTCGCGATAATGGTATGTGTGGTATGTTGATTTGTGTTTTGTTGTAATTGAGAGGGAATCAAACAATGCGCCAGTCAATTAAACTGAATTAAATGAATCCATAGTGTTGGCTTTCCACCATAATTCTGAGCAGTAAATGTGCAAACACTAGAATATAAGACTCGGCTTGTCGGCTGTCAGCTTCGCCATGATGTCATCAATTCTTGGGACTCTGGCCTTTTAAACAAACAAAGCCTTTGCTTCAATGAAACATTACATTTGGGACTTAAAGGAGTTTTACAGAGGTAGATATGAGTTTACTTTTTCTAGAAAAAGACCACCCTGGTCAAAACGGATATACACGGATCCGATTTTGCCACCCATGTATCCCTATGGGCAACGGATCGGATCGGATGTGTCCTTATTGACATCCGATTTTAGCACCATCCGTTGCTGTCAGATTTAGTCAAGGAGCCAAAATCGTGACTCTAATTCAAAGTCAGTTTTATGCTCCTTAGTTCTCTTCCCAGGTGTGGCTACTTTGTGATCACTCCCATCTCCTTTATATTTATATGGTCACATGGTCCAGCATTCCTAGCTGGTGATTGAATTTCTTTCCTGGCTTAGCTACCTGAGGTGAAGGAGGTACTCTGGGGCAGCTGACTGTTGCTTAGGAGAGTGTTAGCAGGTTTAAAGTTGTTTGTTGTTTTCCCTGTCTGTCTCCCCTTCCCCTCTTGTTGTTGTTAGTACAGTGGTTGAGACTAGTACTCCCGCTGGCCATCTCCCTATTTAAGGTTAACATCAGGGCCAGCGAGAGACTAGATATCCTGCTCAGCGATGGGGTGAAAGACCCCGTATTGGGACAGTAGGGAGATCAGGGCACAGCCGCAGGTGAGTGCAGGAGGACTCCTTTCCCCTACAAGCTGAGCCCCCCGCTGTATTTGTCCTCCCTGGTGTTTTCCCAGTCTGTAGTGCGCTGGACACTGTTGGTGTGTGTGCACGCGCCGCTGTCACACACTGTATCCGGACGATCCCTACTACGCGGCGTGCCATCGGTACATCGTTTTATGAAGCATCTTTTTATTTTCTTAGCATGTTAAAAGTTTTAGCCACAATTTTACATTATTTCAAGATAATTTACAAAACTTCCTTTAACCCCTTCCTGACCTATGACGTAGGAGGACGTCATGGGCCGGTAAGGGATGTTTGATGTGAGCTCCAGCGGGCCGCTCACATCAAACAGCCGACATCTCCGCTGATGTGATCAGCTGAGATGTCGGGCTAACAGCTCCGATCGGATCAAACAGAATTAACCCATTCGTTGATGAGCAGCCGGGTCTAGATCAGTCAACCATGTTACCTGGGCAAAATTGATCAGATTTTCCTGTTCCCAGTATAAAATCACACATTTGGCTGTAGACAAAGTAGGTGAAGCTGCCAAGGACTAAAGTTCTGTTTCAGTGAATGAGGAGGATAGATTTCTTAATGAAAAATAAAAAGTAACAGAAAAATATTTTTTGAAAGTCATTCTTGGCCAATGATTGAGAGTGGCGGAGCCATAAGGTAATGAGGCGAAACGTTTGTTTTTGATGCAGTGATGGCGGCTGATTGATAAATCAGAAGCAAAATTAAGACTAAATGAGATAATCTGCATTTTCCGACTGATTTGGCTGCAGCTCAGGATTCTAAACCATCAATCCAAACATTTAATCAGTAAAGGGGGATTTGCAGCTAAAATTAGAAAAAAAAAATCAGAGATGGAAATTAATCAATTGTAAAATTTGTTTTTGTTTTTTCAGTTCAATACATCTAGGTATTTATTGTGACACTAGTCACTACAAATAGCTAGGGTTGGACACAGTCACTACTTACAAGATTATAGACAGCAGGGAAATTAGGTAATCCAGAGTGAGGTTCCAGGAGAGCTCGTAGTATTCAGGGAATAGATAGAGATGTAGGCATGCAACAGTTCAGGGTCAGGTTTCCAGTATAGATCATAGTATTCAGGGAGTAGATAGAGACGTAGGCATTGAACAGTTCAGGGTCAGTATCCAGGAGAGATCGTAGTATTCAGGGAGTGGACAGAGACTTGGTCATGCAGTAAAACAAAATTGCAAAAGATATTTTTAGTGTCAACTACATGCATTTTAATAAAAAAACACATAACTATTTGTCCAAAGATATGGATAATGCTTTCGGCTTGCCTCAGCTGTGATGCTGATGTGGCCCAAAACCGCTAGGGACGGTAACTGGTAACATGGAGGTAAATGAAAACGATGGAGAACACTGGAGCTAAAGGGCAATCATCCGGTTCAGATTTTTTTTTTAATTAATACCATTCACTGCAATTGTTTATATTTCTCTAGAAAAACCCTTTTAAGAACATTTGAGTTCAATGCACCCAAGAAAATGCCTCCAAAAAGTAAAAAAAAGCAGTGTAGAACGTGGGCTTTCTGCAATCTGATTGATAAGACAGAACTATGAAAAATTGTATTTCTTTATATAGCACTCTTAACTCCACAGCACTTTACAGAGATCATCATCACTGTCCCCAGTGGGGCTCACAATCTAAATATCTCATCAGTATGTCTTTGGAGTGTGGAAGGAAACCCACAAGAATATGGGGCGAACATACAAACTCCCCGCAGATGTCGTTCTTGGTGGGATTTGAACCCGGGACCCTAGCACTGTAAAGCAACAGTGCAAAACACTGAGCCCCCCCTACAGTGCCAATCACTGAGCCCTTCATACAGTGCTGACGACTGAGCCACCTGTACTGTGCTGATCACTGAGCCCCCTGGACACTACCGACCATTGAGCTCCCTGTACAGTGCTGACCACTGAGCCCCCCCATACAGTACTGACTACTGAACCCCCTGTACAGTGCTGACCACTGAGCCCCCCCATACAGTACTGACTACTGAACCCCCTGTACAGTACTGACCACTGAGCCCCCCCATACAGTACTGACCACTGAGCTCCCCCGTACAGTACTGACCACTGAACCACCCCATACAGTACTGACCACTGAACCCCCTGTACAGTGCTGACCACTGAGCCTTCTTGTACACTACTGACCACTGAACCCCCTGTACAGTGCTGACCACTGAACCTCCCTATACAGTGCTGATCACTGAGCCTTCCTGTACACTACTGACCACTGAGCCTCCCTGTACAGTGCTGACCACTGAGCCTTCCTGTAAACTACTGACCACTGAACCCCCTATACAGTGCTGACCACTGAGCCTTCTTGTACACTACTGACCACTGAGCCCCCCGTAGAGTGCTGACCACTGAGCCTCCCTATACAGTGCTGATCACTGAGCCTCCCTGTACACTACTGACCACTGAACCCCCTATACAGTGATGATCACTGAGCCTTCCTGTACACTACTGACCACTGAGCCACCCTGTACACTACTGACCACTGAACCCCCTATACAGTGATGATCACTGAGCCTTCCTGTACACTACTGACCACTGAGCCTCCCTATACAGTGCTGATCACTGAGCCTCCCTGTACACTACTGACCACTGAACCCCCTATACAGTGCTGACCACTGAGCCTTCCTGTACACTACTGACCACTGAACCCCCTATACAGTGCTGACCACTGAGCCTTCCTGTACACTACTGACCACTGAACCCCCTATACAGTGCTGACCACTGAGCCTCCCTATACAGTGCTGATCACTGAGCCTCCCTGTACACTACTGACCACTGAACCCCCTATACAGTGATGATCACTGAGCCTCCCTGTACACTACTGACCACTGAACCCCCTATACAGTGCTGACCACTGAGCCTCCCTATACAGTGCTGATCACTGAGCCTCCCTGTACACTACTGACCACTGAACCCCCTATACAGTGCTGACCACTGAGCCTCCCTATACAGTGCTGATCACTGAGCCTCCCTGTACAGTGCTGACCACTGAACCCCCTATACAGTGCTGACCACTGAGCCTTCCTGTACACTACTGACCACTGAACCCCCTATACAGTGCTGACCACTGAGCCTCCCTATACAGTGCTGATCACTGAGCCTCCCTGTACACTACTGACCACTGAACCCCCTATACAGTGCTGATCACTGAGCCTCCCTGTACACTACTGACCACTGAACCCCCTATACAGTGCTGACCACTGAACCCCCTATACAGTGCTGACCACTGAGCCTCCCTGTACCCTACTGACCACTGAGCCCCCCGTAGAGTGCTGACTAATAAGCCCCTATACAGTGCTGATCACTGAGCCTCCCTGTACACTACTGACCACTGAACCCCTATACAGTGCTGACCACTGAGCCTCCCTGTACCCTACTGACCACTGAGCCCCCCGTAGAGTGCTGACTAATAAGCCCCCTATACAGTGCTGATCACTGAGCCTCCATGCCTCCCAAAGTTTAGGCTAAATGATTGTGTTCCTGTAGAAGGGACTGGGTGGGGGATAATTTCCTGTGTTGGGAAAGCCATGTTTGTAATGGTGCCATTAGGGTTAGAGCCATTATGCATTGTGTAGAGCTTTCTGGCTACACAGGCTAGTGATAGGAAGGCATACTGGAAACAGGAGGAGGAGGGCAGTCCTGTGATGAACCCGGGGTGGACATATCAATGGTGCAACATATGCACCTACACAGGGGCCCAAAAGGTTAAGGGGCCACTACCACCTCCAGAGCGGATGAAATTGTATATTATGACATTTTGGACTGCAAAGGACCTGTATAGAGATCTGGCACAGGTGCCTCTTCTATCTGTGACTGCCTGAGACAAGGTCCTATAGAGCCCATGGTGACCAGACTCGCTGACGGACACAGACAGAAGGGTCCCTGTGTAAGAACAATTTATGGGTCCTTTACAGTCCAATACCCCATCATAATCCACCTGTTTTGGAGGTAGATGTGACCCCTTATCTCCTGGGCTCCTAGGTAGCTGCCCAGGTTGCACCAGGTATATGATCACCCCTCAATTGACTGTATCTTTTCGATGCCGGGTAGTGAGATGACTTTCCAACATTTTTTGCACTCCCCTTTCTGGTCCCGTTTTGTGCTTGGCGCTCGCTGTGACTGGTTGGCAAAGTTGAACCAGTCCGAGCACCGGGCACTGGCGGCATCTGCTGTCACCCAACTCCTAATTGTTTTGTAGATGAAGATGACTTCGACTTGAGCTCAAAACAAGACGTTTCTCTTTTTATCCAAAGTTTGGACATGTTCTCTCTTTCTGGTGTTTGTTGCGCAGGCATCGGTTAGCATTCACACTCGAGCTCCAGCCTCTCCGACATCATTCAAGAAGACATGTTTTAAGTTTGTAGCAAACCGAGTTCACTCCCCCTTGGCTAAACTCTGTGATATTTGGGAAAATGGGACATAACCCCGGGGGGGTTGGTCCGCTCGCTGTGAGCGCATCCTTCCCCTTGCAGCGCCTTCTTTTGTTTTTCCTCTTCCCTCATTACGGTTCAGTAGTAGATTATAGACGAGGATCATTTAACCATTTTACAGTCATAAAATAAAACATAGAACAGAAAACAATTTTGAGAATTTGCCGTTTCTGACATTGTCAATTTTACAATGAAATTAAATCTGCCTAATGATTTTTTTTTTTTATTGGTTTCATTTGGAAATTGCCAAAGAAATTGGAATGTAAAACTCCAAATGGCGCCGGCGATATATTACAGCGGAAGCGAAGTCATCAATATCAGGCGGAGAGAGAATGTCGTCTTTTCTTTGTTCTTGATGACTGAATGGCTGCATATGCCGCTCGAGCTGATGATAAAAAATGTTAAAATAAAAAAAAGATCAAAAGTCAATTTCCTCCATTTTCTCCTAGACGAGGCCCATTATATCCGGGAATGAAGCGTTCATGTTTACTTTATTTTCAGATGCCAAAATTGGCTCCGAATGATCAGTACCAACTGCAAGAAGGGGTGACACGGTGCACAAATGGGGCCGAGATGAGCTCCTAATCTAGGGAGATCAGAATTTAGATAAAAACTAAACAAAAAGAAAATGCATAAAAAAACAGATAAAAATCTATCAAGCTAATAGACTCATAGTCGTAGAAATATGCACACATGGCTTCTCGTAATGGTAGATGGTTCTGGTTTCTAAACTATACGGACAATGTTTCATTTTTTTTTTTGCTTGTATTTCAGCTTCATTAAAAATCCATTTGATTTTTACAGAGCTCTTTGTTTACCTTGAATGAGTTAACTGAGAAACCATCAGTGAGCACGTTCTGAAGGAGCGTTCGTCAGGGCTCATTCATGTCAGTTTTTCATGTATGAGTATTTTTCACCTATAGAATTCATACCTGTGACAGGTCACATGTCCGAGATTTTTTGAAGATTGAGTGGTTCGTCCAAAATGGGGGAGAGACACTTTAGAGTATCATCAATGAAAGTCTATGGGTCCATGAAAAAAATCAGACTGTTATGGGAATACTCTAGACCTGATCTTCTCCCGACTCTGTTCAGTGGGCGATTTTACTAAGTCTCCTCTTCCGCTCTCTGACCACAATCTTTTTCATTCTCAGTCAAGCAGGGGCGGACCTATCGTGGTGCAGCTGGTTCAGCTGCACCAGGGCCCCGACCGGCTAGGGGGCCCCTCAAGCCTGCAGCATCTTCTTTCTATGCTCCGCTCTATTGGGGTTAAGGACATGGCTCTCTCTTGCTTCACCTCCTATCTCTCTGACGCTCCCTCACTGTATCTTTGCCGGCTCCTTTTCCTCTCCTCTTCCCCTCACGGTTGGGGTTCCTCAGGGTTCAGTCCTAGATCCCCTTCTCTTCTCTTTATACACTTGCCCCCATTGGACAAACCATCAGTAGATTTGGTTTTCAGTACCATCTCTATGCTGAAATCTGGCCTCTTGTATCCTGGCTGGTGAACGGTTCATGCAGCATTATGTGAATCCCCTATTTATCATATTGATAGCTGGACCATATATGACAGCATTTGTTACTATTACATTTCGTTCCTCCCCTATTTCCTCATAGATTGTAAGCTTGTGAGCAGGGACCTCACTCCTAATGGGATCAGTGATGTATTTATCTATTTTTTGTCTCATATGTTCTGTATTGTATTAGATTTGTATTGTCTCATATTGTACTGTATTTTATTATATTGTGAGGTAGCGCATGCCTAGTGGGTTCGCTTGGCAGCATAAGTGACACCAACAACCATGTGTAACATAACAAACAGCAGTTTATTACTCGGTTTTTATCATAAACCGCGTACTACTCACATATTTACATGATCACATACATGGTATACATATGATCCCCAGAACCGTAAGGCGTCCCTTACCGACCCTTACAGACCTCGTCTGGTTCTAATGGCGGTTATTCCCTCCTGGCATTCATAATATAGTCACCAGAACATTAAGGCGTCCCATACCGACCATTACAGACCTCGTCTGATTGTAATGGCGGCTATGCCCACCTGACATTCGTAATATAGTCACCAGAACATTAAGGCGTCCCTTACCGACCCTTACAGACCTCGTCTGGTTCTAATGGCGGTTATTCCCTCCTGGCATTCATAATATAGTCACCAGAACATTAAGGCGTCCCATACCGACCATTACAGACCTCGTCTGATTGTAATGGCGGCTATGCCCACCTGACATTCGTAATATAGCCACCAGAACATTAAGGCGTCCCTTACCAACCCTTACAGACCCAGTTTGGTTCTAATGGCCTGGCATCATTTACATTACACAGTCCACTGTGCCCTCGAGACATCCTCAGCCTCTCACATGGCACACACAAATGGACTCCAGCCACTCACAGGGGCCATACAGCTTACAGAGGCCATCCCAGTGTCATACAGGCTGCTACACTGCATACAGCCACACCTCACACGAGGTTAATGGGACCCTCAATACCTGACAGTCAGTCCCAATGGCGGTTACAGCGGGCTGGCCTTTGAGATATCCTCAGTCTCACATGCTACACAGCATCACACATCTCATACACAGGTCAACTGGACCCTCTCACAGTCAGTCCCAATGGCGGTTACGGCCGCAGGGCCTCCGTGGGCTCCAACCCATCATAGGGCCCACTCACACACACAGTCCAGCATGGACTACAGCCTTCTCAGGACCAGACCAGGTTCTGAGCCACCTGAGGTCCCGGGCAGTCAAAGCGTCCCCCAAGGTCTCCTCACCCTGCCCATGATACCCGGCTGCCTCCAAGCACCCACCAACACAGGCAGAGATCCCGGATGACAGCCTCACCAACATGGTCAGAGTGAGCCCCCTAGAAGTTCAGCCAGGACCCCCATACACTCAGGTGCTCTACCAACCTCTCGGTCTGGCCACAGGCTCCATGCGGCTCAGAGGGACCAGCGTCTCTGGCAGGGAGAGCCAGGCGTCCTGCCTCATCCCCCAAAGGGGACGGGACCCCTCTGAGACATGTCCTATCCCTCAGAGGATCATGTCTGGTCTCTCTCCCAAACACAAGCCCAGGCAGCTATTATCTTGCCTGCAACACCTACACCTGCAAAGCAGTGCTTTCAACCAGCATCCTCCTGCACAGACCTCGCTGCTGTTAACCCTTTGTGTGCTGCAATTAACACACTCACTGGCACTGGGTGCCATTAACCCACTGTGCACCGGTCAGGTCTAACATAGCATTCATTCACACAGGCCCAAATGCTGTTAACCCCTGTATGCACGGCTCAGGGCCCATGTGAGTCATGTTGGCCACGTGCCATAGTGCCGGCATGCCTCACAATATATTATTGTATTGTATTGTATTGTATACGCTCTGAATTGTAAAGTGCTGCGGAATGTGTTGGTGCTATATAAATAAAAATTATTATTAGACCGTACTTGGAAGCCATCTGTTTTTTCACTGACTGATAGGAGATGGTGGAGAAACGTTTCTCTTCAGAGCACTCACTACGGGTGAAAGAAAAAAGATTTAAGCAGCTAAATAGGAAAGGGTTTTTTACAGTTAGAGCAGTCAGACGGTGGAAAGCCGACCACAGAGGTAAAAGAAACTATAAAGAAGGAGAGAAAGCGCAATAGGGTCTTCACATGATCATTACATCACACAGGTCCTTTATACAGAGAAGTTAATAGGGAGTCAACTATTAACCTGCCAGAGTGACTGCGTCCTCCAAGGTGTAGTCACTGCCTCAGAAATTGTTGTCTCCTAGTGGTCACAATGCAACAAGATATGCCAAACTGAAGATAGACCGGAATTGTTTATAGAGAAAGGAAGCAGATGAAGAGAAAGTACGAAGACACACGAGAGCTAAGGGCAGACAGGGAGTGAAGATCAGTCCTGCCTGAGAGACACAGGAACGCTGAGAGCCTTGAGAGATCCAAAGTGAATGGTGTGATAAAGAAGAAGCAGTTTTCTGAAGGAGCAGTGATACAGCTCCGAAACACGTTGGAATAAAAGCCCTCACCATCTGTCATCGTATGAGCAGCGCGGATCTGTGAAACACTGTCCTTTTTCTGGTTTCGTCTTGGACCACAGAGGTAGTATTGGTGTACAAAGAATATATAGTACTGGAGAAAGGTGTAACTTGATGGACATAAGACTTTCCTTAATCCATGTAAGTGAAAAAATGATGACCCTTTGACCAAGCTCTGATGGCGTACGGGGTGCGGGTGCATCCTGTTTGTCATTGGGGAGGAATCCACATGCCCTCGGATTCACAAATATGCAAAGTGTGAAACCAACTCTAGAGGAGCAGAGATCTGAGACAAGAGTAGAGGGGCTGAGATCTGAGACAAGAGTAGAGGGGCTGAGATCTGAGACAAGAGTAGAGGGGCAGAGATCTGAGACAAAGAGTAGAGGGGCTGAGATCTGAGACAAGAGTAGAGGGGCTGAGATCTGAGACAAGAGTAGAGGGGCTGAGATCTGAGACAAGAGTAGAGGGGCAGAGATCTGAGACAAGAGTAGAGGGGCAGAGATCTGAGACAAGAGTAGAGGGGCAGAGATCTGAGACAAGAGTAGAGGGGCAGAGATCTGAGACAAGAGTAGAGGGGCAGAGATCTGAGACAAGAGTAGAGGGGCAGAGATCTGAGACAAGAGTAGAGGGGCTGAGATCTGAGACAAGAGTAGAGGGGCTGAGATCTGAGACAAGAGTAGAGGGGCTGAGATCTGAGACAAGAGTAGAGGGGCTGAGATCTGAGACAAGAGTAGAGGGGCTGAGATCTGAGACAAGAGTAGAGGGGCTGAGATCTGAGACAAGAGTAGAGGGGCTGAGATCTGAGACAAGAGTAGAGGGGCTGAGATCTGAGACAAGAGTAGAGGGGCTGAGATCTGAGACAAGAGTAGAGGGGCTGAGATCTGAGACAAGAGTAGAGGGGCTGAGATCTGAGACAAGAGTAAGGGTAGAGGGGCTGAGATCTGAGACAAGAGTAGAGGGGCTGAGATCTGAGACAAGAGTAGAGGGGCTGAGATCTGAGACAAGAGTAGAGGGGCAGAGATCTGAGACAAGAGTAGAGGGGCAGAGATCTGAGACAAGAGTAGAGGGGCAGAGATCTGAGACAAGAGTAGAGGGGCAGAGATCTGAGACAAGAGTAGAGGGGCAGAGATCTGAGACAAGAGTAGAGGGGCAGAGATCTGAGACAAGAGTAGAGGGGCAGAGATCTGAGACAAGAGTAGAGGGGCAGAGATCTGAGACAAGAGTAGAGGGGCATGAGATCTGAGACAAGAGTAGAGGGGCAGAGATCTGAGACAAGAGTAGAGGGCAGAGATCTGAGACAAGAGTAGAGGGGCTGAGATCTGAGACAAGAGTAGAGGGGCAGAGATCTGAGACAAGAGTAGAGGGGCAGAGATCTGAGACAAGAGTAGAGGGGCAGAGATCTGAGACAAGAGTAGAGGGGCAGAGATCTGAGACAAGAGTAGAGGGGCAGAGATCTGAGACAAGAGGTAGAAGGGGGCAGAGATCTGAGACAAGAGTAGAGGGGCAGAGATCTGAGACAAGAGTAGAGGGGCAGAGATCTGAGACAAGAGTAGAGGGGCAGAGATCTGAGACAAGAGTAGAGGGGCAGAGATCTGAGACAAGAGTAGAGGGGCAGAGATCTGAGACAAGAGTAGAGGGGCAGAGATCTGAGACAAGAGTAGAGGGGCAGAGATCTGAGACAAGAGTAGAGGGGCAGAGATCTGAGACAAGAGTAGAGGGGCAGAGATCTGAGACAAGAGTAGAGGGGCAGAGATCTGAGACAAGAGTAGAGGGGCAGAGATCTGAGACAAGAGTAGAGGGGCTAGAGATCTGAGACAAGAGAAGAGGGGGCTGAGATCTGAGACAAGAGTAGAGGGGCTGAGAATCTGAGACGAGTAGAGGGGCTGAGATCTGAGACAAGAGTAGAGGGGCTGAGATCTGAGACAAGAGTAGAGGGGCAGAGATCTGAGACAAGAGTAGAGGGGCAGAGATCTGAGACAAGAGTAGAGGGGCTGAGATCTGAGACAAGAGTAGAGGGGCAGAGATCTGAGACAAGAGTAGAGGGGCAGAGATCTGAGACAAGAGTAGAGGGGCTGAGATCTGAGACAAGAGTAGAGGGGCTGAGATCTGAGACAGAGTAGAGGGGCTGAGATCTGAGACAAGAGTAAGGGGCAGAGATCTGAGACAAGAGTAGAGGGGCTGAGATCTGAGACAAGAGTAGAGGGGCTGAGATCTGAGACAAGAGTAGAGGGGCAGAGATCTGAGACAAGAGTAGAGGGGCAGAGATCTGAGACAAGAGTAGAGGGGCAGAGATCTGAGACAAGAGTAGAGGGGCTGAGATCTGAGACAAGAGTAGAGGGGCTGAGATCTGAGACAAGAGTAGAGGGGCAGAGATCTGAGACAAGAGTAGAGGGGCAGAGATCTGAGACAAGAGTAGAGGGGCAGAGATCTGAGACAAGAGTAGAGGGGCTGAGATCTGAGACAAGAGTAAGGGGCAGAGATCTGAGACAAGAGTAGAGGGGCTGAGATCTGAGACAAGAGTAGAGGGGCTGAGATCTGAGACAAGAGTAGAGGGGCAGAGATCTGAGACAAGAGTAGAGGGGCAGAGATCTGAGACAAGAGTAGAGGGGCAGAGATCTGAGACAAGAGGTACAAACCTGCCATCAAAATCTGCTCACTGACAGGTTCTCAGTTACTGCATTCTGAAAAAAAGGAGCCTTCCAAGGCCCAGCAGTGCGAAATCTGCAATAGATCCACTGGATCTGGGATCATTTTTATGTTCATTTTTATATTTTTTATTAATAGTATTACTATCACTATTTTTTAATAATTCATAAAAACAAGAACAAAGCTCACATATTAGAATGAAGGTCCGAAGAACCACAGAGATGAATGTCTGTTATAAAAATGAGAGCGAGCGCATGAGAGACTCCAAGTCCAAAACATTATAAATTGTCATTACGTTATGAATGTCTTGGGTGAGCGCTGAGGAGCGCCATGGACTGAAGAGGATAGAAAAAGGTGAAGACAAACAGAAGAAAAGGAGAGGAAAAAAGAAACCAATGGAGACCAGAGGAGAGAGAATAAAAGTGGGGGAGGGGAAAGTAGGAAGTCCATCTGCTCTATGTCAGTCATCTCGGCTGCAATCAAACTCTATGGAGAGAACCAGATTGAGCTGATCAAAAATATCAGGATTATTTTTTGGATATTAAAATCCCCATTTAAGGATTGGAAATAAACCATAATAGTGATACAAGCTGGAGATTGTCTATGATTCACCTTAAAAATTGTGTCCAGGTTTACCGCTACATGGATTGTGCCTGCTGTTGCAGATCACCTTCATGGAGGTATATGGTTTTTAGTTGCAATACCACACACAGTCTGTGTACAGGGTGGCGCTATTTTTTTTAAGAAACCAGACATGTTTTAGTAATTGTATTGTCCCACAAACAAAGTTCATTTTAATCAATAGATCTTCGAGATGTAGTATGATCAGACCATGTCCCCTGCCCGGTCAGACACATCCATTACACAGTACATAGCAGGGACACATATATAAGATTATCTCAGCACAGGAGATGTGCTATGATCAGACCATGTCCCTGTACAGTCAGACACATCCATTACACAGTACATAGCAGGGACACATATATAAGATTATCTCAGCACAGGAGATGTGGTATGATCAGACCATGTCCTTGTATGGTCAGACACATCCATTACACACCACATAGCAGGCACATATACGGTGGCGGACCTTGAGCCCAGGGGCCCTGGTGCAGCCATGGTGAAGAGCAGGAGGGGGGGGCTGGCGGCCGTTGGCGAGGGCTGTAATTAGTGGTGCGGCTCTCCTACCTGCGCTGCGCCGACTGCATGCGTTCCTGGAAACCGGGACAGCTGAGAGAGGAGGGGTGGGATCAGGCAAGCTTCCTGCTTCTTGCCTGACACTCCTATCCTCTGACATCGGGTTACGGGGGTCGGCTGGGGGCCCCCATGCAGGCTAGAGGGGGCCCTAGCCGGTCGGGGCCCTGGTGCAGCTGAACCAGCTGCACCACTGTAGGTCTGCCCCCTGGACACATATATAAGACTATCTCAGCACAGGAAGATTTTTGTAAACATCTAATTGTGGAAATTATTATTATTTCCAAGCTCTCATGATTGAAATCAACTTTAAAATGAACCTCATCCCTCTAAACCAGTTTGACTGTAATGCAGCCGTGCAATGAAGTGCTGCATTTCCCAACGTTCCTACAGGGGGCGGTGTTCCTTTTTTTGCAGCAGTAGAGATATTAAAAGGACTTAACACAAACACTTAAAATCCTCCAGGGATCCCAGAGCCGAGAGGATCAATTGAAGAACCAATTTTATTTTGCATGGTAAATGTTATGCTTTTTTTTCCCCAGTGAATAATGAGTCCTGACAGACGTATTAACCTGCATTAGCGGGAAGTGATCTTTAGCCGCCTGTGCTGCTGCTGAATGTAGATTATAGAGTAGAAGCCCAGGGACCGAGTTCCGTCCTGGCCTCCGCGAGAGCTGCACGCCGGCTCCAAGCCGCCAATTGTCCTGCTGCCCTTGTACTGTACACAGGCCAATGTCTATAATAGAGATTTATCTCTGCCATTCGCTGGAACATTTCCTCCGAGAAAAAGGAGCACAAATGGCAAAATGATTACAATTCTGTAAACGGTCATATACTTTTTATCATCGAAATTAAAATGTAAATGTGTTTTCCTTCTATTTGGACAATGCGTTCCTGAACTCATCAACTCTGAACCTTTGAGCTCACCTGGAAAATGGCAAACACCTAAATGACAGATCGTATCTATAAAAGGAGAAATCTCTCTATCCAGACACTGAACTTATAATAGAGACATGTATCTGTATTATCCTCCAGAGCTGCACTCACTATTCTGCTGGTGCAGTCACTGTGTACATACATTACATTACTGATCCTGAGTTACCTCCTGTATTATACTCCAGAGCTGCACTCACTATTCTGATGCTGCAGTCACTGTGTACATACATTACATTACTGATCCTGAGTTACCCGCTGTATTATACTCCAGAGCTGCACTCACTATTCTGCTGGTGCAGTCACTGTGTACATACATTACATTACTGATCCTAAGTTACCTCCTGTATTATACTCCAGAGCTGCACTCACTATTCTGCTGCTGCAGTCGCTGTGTACATACATTACATTACTGATTCTGAGTTACCTCCTGTATTATACTCCAGAGCTGCACTCACTATTCTGCTGGTGCAGTCACTGTGTACATACATTACATTACTGATCCTAAGTTACTCCTGTATTATACTCCAGAGCTGCACTCACTATTCTGCTCTGCAAAATCGCTGTGTACATACATTACATTACTGATCCTGAGTTAGCTCCTGTATTATAATCCAGAGCTGCATTCACTATTCTGCTGGTGCAGTCACTGTGTACATACATTACATTACTGATCCTGAGTTACCTCCTGTATTATACTCCAGAGCTGCACTCACTATTCTGCTGGTGAATCACTGTGTACATACATTACTATTACTGATCCTGAGTTACCTCCTGTATTATCTCCAGACATGCACTCACTATTCTGCTGGTGCAGTCAGTGTACATACATTACATTACTGATCCTGAGTTACATCCTGTATTGTACTCCAGAGCTGCACTCACTATTCTGCTGGTGTACATCACTGTGTAATACATTACATTACTGATCCTGAGTTACCTCCTGTATTATACTTCAGAGCTGCACTCACTATTCTGCTGGTGCAGTCACTGTGTACATACATTACTGATCCTGAGTTACATCCTGTATTATACTCCAGAGCAGCACTCACTATTCTGCTGGTGCTGTCACTGTGTACATACATTACATTACTGATCCTGTACTGATCCGATTCCGATTACTGATTCTGAGTTACCTTGTGTATTATACCTGTGAGGTAGCGCTCGCCAAGGAGACTACTGTTTGGCAACGAAATGACAGCAACAACCGTGTTTTTTTCCCAAAGTTATATAATATAGCAGTTTATTATGCTCTCTTAAACTGCTTAGTCCCCTTTCACATCAGCGATTTTATTAAATCGCGGCAGATGCGGTGAGAAAAAACCCATCTGCCGCGATTACCGCATAACCGCGACACTTGCGGCACAGTTGTGGCAAGCCCCATGCAATGTCTATGGGGCTTGCGGTAAGTGTGCGGCGGGTGCGGCAAGTGCGGTTTCGGCACTTGCGGCAGGTGCGGCCGCGAAAAAAACCGCGGTCGGCCGCGTTTTTTTTGCGGCCGCACCTGCCGCAAGTGCCGATACCGCACTTGCCGCACCTGCCGCAAGCCCACATAGACATTCTATGGGGCTTGCCGCAACTGTGCCCCAAGAGTCGCGGTTATGCGGTAATCGCGGCAGATGCGGGTTTTTTTCAATGCATCTGCCGCAATTTAAAAAAAACGCTGATGTGAAAGGGGTCTTAGAACATACAATTCATATGATTCACATGATTCACATATCACACGAACATTAATCACAGTTCAGCACAATACATAATTACAGGTGTTTTATACTGGAGCACGACTACCAGCTCCATCAACTATCAGGAGCACTAACCGTAGCTCCTTTGGTGGTCCCGGCCACCTAGCCGTATCTACACTCTTGTGCAACCTACAAGACAGTACTTACATTTGAACAACATACATAGCAGTATTTACATTTATCCTATCAACAGAACCCAATACCTCTACAGGGATCTTTATGTGGCGCCCCGCAACGAGTGCGTCACAGGAGGGTATTGCAGCCATAAATGTAGCAGCAATATTCTCTGACCCAGCGGTTATGTGGTTAACTCAGAGATCCATACCCTGCATGCCTCACTTAGCATAGAGGGCCAATCAAGGTCCTGGTGGGCGGAGTGCAAGGGTAGTGTGTAGTGGAAGTTTAGTGCAGCTTAGAGAGTTCTAGCCTCGGGTCTGGAGAAGTAACAGCAACTTAGAAGACCTCTGCAGAATCCCAGCTCTGCAACCTAGGAGAGGGGGTTGCACAGTCGGTGCAGCCCCCTGGCCACCTTCTACCGGCCATCTCCTCACTTTTACCACGGTTGAGCACCATTACTCCCGGTGCACTACCAACCAAACTTGGGCATCAACATGCGGGTCCAAAACCACCCCGCGCCCTTATACAGCCGGTTTGCTGGTACCGAAGCTAGCAGTAGTTCAGCTCTGCTATGCGAACCAGAGGCGTGGAGGAGCAGCTTTACAGGAGCACCCCACCACCGCCAAATCCAGTCGTCTAACCAGCGGTGTACCCACCAAGGGACCCAAGGCTCCCCAAAACATCCATCACGTATTCTTTGGATAGGGCATTCAAGCAGCCTCCCTGTACCCGACCTGGTATTCCTGGGCGACAACGGCAACTTACTTAGATAGAATGGAGGAACACCGCGGATCTCTGAGGGACACCTATCACTGCTGAGTCCACCCGGTCTGCTACCTACAACTGTATACCATGTACTGCTTGCTGGTTACAGTAAAGAACCCGTTACAGAGACTTCCAGTGTCCGTGCTTCCTTATGACTACGTCCGTCTGCACACAAGGTAACCGCAGCTGCCGCACATCATCTTAAGCAGCTCCAGCCTCCGGGGATCACTGCTCAGCCTGTGGGGAGCGTTCCATCTTGCTGCTATCCATCCCCCGGAGGCTCCGCAGTGTCGGTAAGACTTACCGAAATACTCATAGTGGCGTCACGACAAATTAACCCCTTAATCTGTTCCCGCAAGATGTCTTCAACCCTTTTGATCTGCACTCAACCGGGCCCCACTACCGGCAGGCGCGTCCACCCGTGACAAGGAGGAAGAAGCTACTGCCTGTCTAAACCGGAGTTCCCCGGCCACGGTGAGTCATTTATACCCAGGGCCCACGATAGTAACAGGATTCTTTCTGCCCAGTACATACGAGACCTTAACGGATCCACCGGGACCCGGGATACATCCAGTACATCCAGTCCCATACACATACATGGAGCAACAAGACCATCATGACCTGACAGTCGTTCCCAATGTGGGTTACTGCCCCTAGCCTTTGAGACATACCCAGTCTCACCCATGCATACTGTCATTATGAGGCTACATGGACTTCCGCCTAGTACCGGGCCCATTACATATGTACATCAAGTCCATCTTACCACATCCATGTGACTGCAGCCTACTCAGGCCCATAAACATGCACGCACAGTTCCCATCATAAAAATATCCATGGACTACAGCCTATATGGGCTCAGACCAGGGTTTAGCAAAGACGAGCTACTGGGTAAACCAGGCGTCTCCACATGTTTGCAGGTCGCCAGCCACCTCCAAACCTCCATACCAGGCAGGTCTCCAGGACCACGGCAGTACCCCCACGTCTGAGCGAGCACCCTCCAGGTTTGGCCAAAGTCCCCCAACTCCAGGAGCCATCTCAACCCGCTGTCTGGCCACAGGCTCACACATCGTCAGAGGGACAGGTGCCTCCTGCATGGAGAGGGCAGGCTTCCCTCCATGTCCTAAAGGGATGGAACGTCTCTGACCCACAACCTCACATCTTAAAGGTTCATCCTGATCTGATCTCTTTCTCTCAGTCCTGGGCAGCCTAATATCCTGCCAGCGACACCCACACCTGGGATCTCTGTGAGCAATCAGCATTCATACAGACCTAGCTGCATTTAACCCCGTGGGTACTACTGCAGAGCTAACACACCCTTAACCCTATGTGTACTACTAGGTCAAGCAATCATCCAGATTGCAGCAGGCCCATGTGAGTCATACCGGCCACGTGCTATAGTGCCAGCATGCCGCACATGCCCCAGAGCTGCACTCACTATTCTGCTGGTGGAGTCACTGTGTACATACATTACATTACTGATCCTGAGATACCTCCAGTATTATACTACAGAGCTGCACTCACTATCTTTATGATGCAGTCACTGTGTACATACATTACATTACTGATCCTGAGTTACCTCCCGTATTATACTCCAGAGCTGCACTCACTATTCTGCTGGTGCAGTCACTGTGTAAATACAGCTACATTACTGATCCTGAGTACATCCCGTATTATACTCAGAGCTGCCTCACTATTCTGCTGTGCAGTCACTGTGTATATACATACATTATGATCCTGAGTTACCTCCTGTATTAGTACTCCAGAGCTGCACTCCCTATTCTGCTGGTGCAGTCACTGTGTACATACATTACATTACTGATCCTTACTGATCCTGAGTTACCTCCTGATTATACTCAGACTGCACTCACTATTCTGCTGGTGCAGTCACTGTGTCATACATTACATTACTGATCTGAGTTACTCCTGTATTATACTCCAGAGCTGCACTCACTATTCTGCTGGTGCAGTCACTGTGTACATACATTACATTACTGATCCTTACTGATCCTGAGTTACCTCCTGTATTATACTCCAGAGCTGCACTCACTATTCTCTGGTGCAGTCACTGTGTACATACATTACATTACTGATCCTGAGTTACCTCCCGTATTATACTCCAGAGCTGCACTCACTATTCTGCTGGTGCAGTCACTGTGTACATACATTACATTACTGATCCTGAGTTACCTCTGTATTATACTCCAGAGCTGCACTCACTATTCTGCTGGTGCAGTCACTGTGTACATACATTACATTACTGATCCTGTACTGACCGAGTTACCTCCTGTATTATACTCCAGAGCTGCACTCACTATTCTGTGGTGCAGTCACTGTGTACATACATTACATTACTGATCCTGAGTTACCTCCTGTATTATACTCCAGAGCTGCACTCACTATTCTGCTGGTGCAGTCACTGTGTACATACATTACATTACTATCCTGAGTTACATTCCTATTATCTCCAGAGCTGCACTCACTATTCTGCTGGTGCAGTACACTGTGACATACATTACATATGATCTTACTGAATCTGATCTACTTGTTTTATAATCTCAGAGCGCCACTCACTATCTGCTGGTGAGTCACTGTGTACATATCATTACCTTACGATCCTGAGTTTACCTCCTGTTATTATACTCCAAGCTGCACCACTATTCTGCTGGTGCAGTCACTGTGTACATACATTACATTACTGATCCTGAGTTACCTCCTGTATTATACTCCAGAGCTGCACTCACTATTCTGCTAGTGGAGTCACTGTGTACATACATTACATTACTGATCCTGAGTTACATCCTGTATTATACTCCAGAGCTGCACTCACTATTCTGTGTACATACATTACATTCCTTAAAAGTCTAATATTATAGAATTGACGTAGCATCCAACAACCTATTTCCTATAATAATTGGCATGCACCTGAGTGGCCCCCTCCACCTATGGGCCCCATAGCACTGCTGCAGCTATATCTAAACTCACGACTTTTATGTTATTTTTCTCATTTATTACTGATATTTTGCTGGTGACATTTGGATTTAGGTTGTATTTTTTGTACTTTGTTGAGGCGGATGGTGCCATCACGCAGCTTATGAGCGGCTATGAGTCAATAATTGTTTTGCAGTGTGGCTGTGCGGAGGAACAGGCAGTTCTGTACTCGGGGTATTGCCAGAAAGGAGCGTCTGTTGGATTTTTCCTGCCTTCTATGATCCCTTTGGGCTTTAGGTCTTATGTTCTGAAGTCTAATGGATTTATGTTGCTTACGGTGAACTCCGATCTTTTCTTCTTGATCTCAGAATGACCGCTGCTTTCTCCAGGGTCTGATGCTTCTTCACTTCTTTCTAATGGGAATTTGACATTCTGAACTGAACTCTGAGGATTACGATCCAGGAAAAATATCATGAATGGTTTGACATGGTGACAGGAGCTCGCTGCTGTGTATTCTGGGGTAACAGAGTCTGTGGTCCTCTTTTTTAACTACTTTTCACATTGTTCCTCACAAGCCACGAGGGCCCAGGCATCTGCCCAGAACTAGCGCACTTTATTTTGGGGAAGACTTGTCAGTTCTGCTCCTAACGCTGCACTCACTCCTCCATGTTCCACAATCCTTAGCCATATAAGAGGCTGTCCCGTTCTGGCCAGTCCATTCATCATTGTTAAGTAACACTCAAGGGAAAATAGGGCCTCAAAACGTCTTCACCCGGCCCAACCGGTTCTTATATAGACAAAGATTCCTACCTGCACAGTCCCCAGTGGCACCTGCACAGACTGGAATATCCCTGACCGCCAAACTAGGAGATGACAACTCAGACCAGGCCATCAAGTGTACCTCGTACCTCTTTAAGATCTGGTGAGAGGTGCAGAGCACTATAACCCTGAATAAGGAAGGCATGCAGAGATTATAGGTAGAAAACATAAAACACAAATGCACAGTGGAAAAAGTAAAGTTCCACTGCAACAAAGGAAAGCCTCCTATAATCTCGCCTCTGGCAGGAGAAAGGAATAGGATAGATTAGACAGTTGTGGTCTGATAACCATTTCATTATTGGGACACAGCAGGCCCCAATGATAAAGGCAACTCTAGTGTATAATACCGATGCAGCAATCACTCTAAACTTGTCATAGGGATTGTGATTGGTGGTATTTTATATGCCCAAAAATGAGGTTTCCATAGGGCATAAGTCACACAGGTACGTGTGATGCAAAGTGTCTGTATACAGCCTATTGATCACACCCAGACTATTCGATCAGGTGGGCTGCACAGCACTACGGTATGTATATGCACCACCCAGGACAGTGAGAAAACCTAAAACACAAATGCAGAGTGGATAAAGTAAAGTTCCAATGTAAGAAAGGAAACCCTTCTATAACCTCACCTCTGGCAGGAGAAAGGAATAGGGTAGACAGACTGGATAGCAAAGAAAATAAACCTAGCTGGTCTCTATCTGACTGGCATAACTCCTTGGCAGCATGGCTGGAAATCCATGCAGGATCCACATTGGGATATAGCCAGCAGTGAAGACTAGTAAGGGTTAGGGATAAAATACCCGCACCCGCAATGTGATCGGACACATTAGATTATAAATAGAAACAACTGCTGGTTGAAAAGAATTAAACAAAAAGTAACAGATACTCAGCACTCAGACAGAGACTGAACCTGCTGTGGCTCAGCGGAGAAGGAAGCCAATTATACAGCACAGGGTTATTGGGTTGAATCCTGAGGCATGACAATTGTGGTCTGTATTTGGAATGTGACACATGGATGTGGGAATCTGACCTTCCTATGATTGCAATCACATATTGCTGTAATACTGTAATTTCCTCCGGGATCAATAAAGTTTATCTTATCTTATCTTATCTTATATCTACTACTATTAAGAAATAGATCCTTGACTCAACATTTGTTTTGTGCCTTCCTTTACTTAGTTCCTATGCATTTTGCTACACCTAAAGCTTGGTGTACCATTAGCTACTTTTTAGTAGTGTGGCGCCCCTCTGGCTAGGTGCCACAGAGAGGTATTACAGCTAGTAAATATATGTGGTATCTCTGTAAGTTGTCGGTTTAGGGTTTAACTTGTGGAGTCTCAAGTTACACACACAGGACTAGGCCACCTTAGTATAGAGGGACTGGTTATTTAGTAGGTCCCAAAAGGGGGTGGAGCCTAGGTTAGTGAAGAAGTAGTTGAGTGACAGTTACCTCAGACAGTGCTGGGAAGGCAGTCAGGACGGAAGCGCCTGACAGCACCTCTGACAGGAGGGATCCCCATCTTTAAGAGGGGGCCCAGGACAGAAGGGGACGGATCAGAACCAGTTGGAGCCGGCTGGTATCGTCCGGTGAAGCACCGGCAACACCGGAAGCCGAGGCAGTCAGTAGTTCACCTCTGGCCGCAAACCAACGAGCTGCGGGCCCATAATCTCCGGGTAGCCGTTAGCGCCACAAAGGTACCTCGCCCCTCAGTACCAAAATAGATCCAAGATCACAGGAGCATCGGTCCGGATTCCGGTGGCGGGAGGTTTTGCTTACTTGGGCCCCCGTCCATACCTGTGCTCCACCGTGGGAGATCAGGGGAGCAGATTTGACCTCAAAAGACTTGAGAAGGAACATCTGGAGACTCCATAGGGGACCCTGAACCGGCAACTATCAACTGTTAAACCAAACTGTACCGTGTTTCATTTTAACATCTGCCGGTACCCAGTAAAGTGGAGTTAGAGTTGAACTGGTCTTTGTCATTCTTCTCACCAGTGCCCGGAGGGCTTCAGCACCATCACCAGCATCTCAACAGAGGGGTAAGAGCAACAACAACTAGTCCCCTCATCCCCCTCATCATCCTCCATCACTGCTGCCCTGTGGGGAGCTGGACCACACTTAGCTGCACCCATCATCACCTCAGCGGCCAGCCTGCAGCGCCGGTACCCCAAATTACCGGGAACCACAAGTGGCGTCACGTACCCCTGTAAATATTCACTCCCACCATCTAACAAATGATAGCCAGGGCACGAAACCGGGAACCCAACCACCCGTGACTTCCCCAGTTAACACCATCAAACCCAGACCCGGTATCTGAGTACCCCTTGCGCTGGGCTCATCAGTAGCATATTGAGCAGGGTTATACTCTTGCAAATATTCAGCCTTTAATAGTCAACATACCATCACCCAATCTCCAGTTATAAAGAGAGCTGTCACTTATATCCTTGTGCTTTAGTGACATTCTGGTAACTTATGGAAGTTGGGCTGTATAATATGCACTGCCACTTACCCTTCTGCACTATTATGTCATAACACATTTTTTACACACCTGGACAGTACCATGTATGGACAGCAGGTGAGTCTGTAAGCGGAGGACCCCTTCTCCCAGTTGGGCACGGCGCGCCACCGCTTACCGGCTTATGGCACCAACCTGGACATACCCAGTGCACACGGTCTCCGGACATTATGTCATTACGTATTATGTCTTTGCCTGCACCTATGTTCACGGAACCTGTCTTACAGGACTCTGCTGTCCAGATGTAGTCTTGTTCAAAGATCTGTCTACAGCTCATACACGTTTCACTTTACAACTGCATTACTTAATTACCTGCAAGTTTAATGTTTGGCATCAGCCACTTTTATATGTGAGCATGACTCAGCCACCACGCACTCTATATCTGTCTGTTTGGAAGGTTTTTCTCTTGGATTTAGACACTATCTAGTGTTTATACTTGCCCACATCATGAGCAGCTTGCAGGCTTACCTAATGGAATCGACTTATTTAAAAAAATAAAGAAATAATAAGGTGTTGGGAGTCCATTGTTTTTCCAGGCCTCCCGTACCCCTCTCATGAAGGTTACAGGATCTGCACCACTGAGTTCATCGTCTTCCCCCCTAGTCGCTCTCCCCCCCCACCCGACCTATCCATCACTGTCAACAACTGCTCACTCTCCCCAGTCCCCCACGCCAAATGCCTCGGGGTAATCCTCGACTCTTCCCTCTCCTTCAAGCCCCACATCCAAGCCCTCGCCACTGCCTGCTGACTCCAGCTCAAAAACATTACCCGAATCTGCCCTTTCCTTGACCAAGACACTGCCAAAACACTTGTCCACAACCTCATCATTTCCTGCCTCGACTACTGCAACCTCCTGCTCCCGCTACCTCCCTCGCACCTCTCCTAACCATCCTCAATTTCGATAACTGACTCATCCACCTGTCTCCCCGCTACTCCCCTGTCCTCCCCCCTCTGCCAAGCTCCCCACTTCCCAGAGAAACAGTTCAAAACCCTAACCTTGACATACAAGGCCATACACAACCTGTCCCCTCCATATATCTCTAACCTGGTCTCCCAATACCTCCCCTCACGCAATCTGCGCTTTTCTCAAGAACTCCTTCTCTTCTCCCCTGCATCTCCACCTACCACAACCACATACAAGACTTCTCTCGTGCATCCGCCATACTCTGGAACTCTCTCCCCCACCACATCAGACACTCACCTACCCTGGGAACCTTCAAGAAAAACCTGAAGACCCACCTCTTCCTTCAAGCCTATAACCCACACTGAGACCTAATCCGCTACACCATTTCACCATCACCTCTCCCCCTCCTACTGTCTCCCCACCCACCCCCTATAGACTGTGAGCTCTCGTGGACAGGATCCTCTGCCCTAATGTGCCTGTACGATTTAATTGTCGTCATTTTACGTTCTTGTCCTCGTCTGCCGCTATACATGTAAAGCGCCATGGACCCTAATGGCACTATATAAATATATAATAATAATAATAATAACAACACAGCAGTTATAAGTGTATTGGCTCTTACCAGTTCTTCTCTTTCCATTGTTTTCATAATCTTGGATTATATGGAGCTTACACTATGAAGCCCAGACTTCCTAACAGATCCTGATTCCCATTAGAAATCTATTTTGTCCCCAATTCAAATCTGGATATAGTATATGGTCCCTGTCAATCCCAACTTTCTAAGGACTCCTGATAGTGAGAGGATAGAATTGTGTTTGGGTACAGAGGCATCTCTGCGAATCCCAATTTAAAGGATTTTTTCCTTTTGAATATAGACTAAATAGATTTGTAGTTGAGTAGGGAATTGTCTCCGCAAATCCCAACGGTCCAAGAATATTTTCCTTCTGAGTATAGAGAACAGAGTTGGGTTTGGGTTCGGAATCGTCTTTGCAAATCCCAACTCTTTTTCTGAATGTGGAAAGGACGAAGACATTCAAGATAAAGCCTTGTTTCGCAAGTCCTCTGTGACTATTTGAAGAACATCTCTTTTTGTTCCTTGTATTTGTATCAATTCAACTCAACAAATTAAAAGTATAAAAGGAAATTCGAAGCAGCAGTAATCAATAGAGCCAACTTTAAGCTAAGGGTCAAACCGAGTAGTACCAGAAACGCATTCATCTCCTGGTCTTGGGTTAAGCTTGAGCAGCCGTTCTTCATTGATCTGTCTGCTCAACATTCCTGAGGGTGACGCCAAGTGACTTCTAGAAGATGATTGATCCAAAGCCAATGGGCGGATTGCAGTAAACCTTTGGACTTCAACATCTATTGTCTCCAGACCCGTCTTATCCTAGTGACAACTGTCCAGCCATTGTCCTTATGTACATGGCCAACCGATAAATTGTCAGTACTGAAGTTCTGCTCCTGAACTTGCTCCTTAAACAAAAGCTAATCAAATTCTATGGAGAGGAAGATCTAACATCCGTTTCCAGACTGGCATCAATCAGGGATGAGGCTGGAGCAGCACAAAGGAGCGTCTCGCTGCGAGTGTCCAGATGCCAATGCTCTATCTCTGTAATGTATTTTTGTTTCAAGAGTGAATTACAGGTGCACTTTTCTGTTACCAATTCTTGAAGAAAACTTTCTGAGCTGTTCAAAGGGCTTCTCAGGTCAATTTATATCCTGTCTGACTTTTGACGGTGGAACCAAGGCATTGACTAAAGGCATTTAACTCTGTGAAGCTACATTTGGTGTTAACCTGAGAAATTGTATTTTGTAGATTTTCAGATGATACATAGGGAACTAAAAATATCATTTATATTGAAGACATTAACCTTTTTCAGTTATTTTTAATCCATCGGCTTGTGGCGTTTACTCGCCCTCCCTGAGTCCAGCGATGCGTCTTTGCCGCTGCTCCGGTTTTTGTTGATTGGCTGCAGCAGTGACGGTATGATAACAGTACTTGTAACCGCTGCAGTCAGTCATCGGGTTCTGTAACTTGTTCCATCTACATCAGTGAGCCCAGTACTTGGCTGTAGCGCTCATGTGAATATAAATAGCATGGGACCTGGTGGGGACCACCAAAGCTACTGTGGAAGAGAATAAGTTTGGCTAAAGAATGATTATTTCTTTAAGGACATCCCCTACTCTTGAACAAGTTTTTAAAAATTGGCAAACCTATTTAAGTAGATGGACCCCCAAAAGTATTAAATGAAATTCATCCACACCCACTAATGTAATCAGGACTTGCTGACTATCTGTGTTTGGGGGTCTCCTTCTTTGTTTGGAGTGAAGGAATACGGAGTTACAAATTTGATACCCGATCCTGGTGTCTTCTGGGGAGATAAGCCGCTGCCAGAAGTATTTGGGAGCAGGTTTCTCCTCTCTCCTTGTTGAAAACACTTGAATGCTTGGCTAAGTCAAGTGCCCATGTGTTTAGGGGTCAGGAGTGATAGAAATTGGCCAAACATTCCTTTGGCAGACACCCATCTCATGTGTATGGCCAGATTAAGGATTGCTTTTATTTTTGGGCCTCTTTACAAGAGTTAAATCTGTGTCTGAATGTAGAGCGATCACATCTAATCTGTCAGCAGGTCTTTGCTATGTAATCTGAGGACAGTATAAGGAAGGAGCTGAGACACTGATTCAGTGATGTGGCACTGATTAGGCTGTGTTCTGTTGTTTCAATACAATCAGTGTTTTATCAGCTGGAGACCAAGACTGCTGGACTAGTTGCCTGCGTGAGCCCTGGTCCAACTTAGCACTCTATACCTTGTATACTGAGAGCAGTGGCCTGGATGGGGTTAGCACCAGTTTCTGGTTTTACACCAGTGAAAAACAATTGCGGGGTACTTAACGCGTTTCGAAGCTAGCTAGCTTCTTCATCAGGATAAGAACCCCAATATCTTAACACTTTGTTACATTGCTCTCTTCGATTTTTATTGTTTCAGGAATCCTAACATAAACCTGGCTCCGTTCTTATAGACTAGTGTTGGACCCATAAGTGACCACTAGTGATCAGGGAGCACTACCATGATCCGGTGCTTGGATGTTCTCAACTTGTATGCCGTAAGGAGGTCTTCCAAAAAAAAAAAATGCTTGAGTTTCCCATTGACTTCCATTATACTCGCCTGTCCGAGCTCGTTTTGAGTACAGAGTACCCGAGCATGGTATTACTCGCTGATCATTAATGACCACCTTTCTATTCAACCATCTCACCTAGTAGAACTGGATCCGGAAACCCCCACCGATCAAAGATCTGATGAGAATACCCCTCTAATGTATGGACATGTGCTCAGGGGGTAGCAGAATTTTCATACTTTAGCATTACTTATGTAAGCTCATGTGCTGGATCGCTTATTGTCATTCTTCTGCACATAATAATGGTTGTTGCCTGTGGCTTCCATAATACACGGAATAACTGGGTCACGGGATATAAAGACGCCTCCATCTGTGTACTGTACCCTTTTATGTAAGTGCTGAAAGCAGCTGCTGCAAATCATTGCAGCATTGAGCCGGAGACGTGCGGAGATCCATTATTGGAAGGCTTCTCATGGACACTTTTGTCCCCTTGGAATGCAGCGCTGGTAAATACGGCTTATAATATATAATGTTGTAATAATAATGTAGAGTAAAGAAAGAACAAAAATGGTGAGTTTATGATGGCGGCTGCCGGGACATGATGTGTGTGTAAATCAGGAGAGAACACGTCATAGAAGAGAAAGCTCTCACTCCGTCTCATGCCTTCTAATGAGAACTTCGAGACTCCGAAATGTTAAAGTTCCTTCCCAATTACTTTTTGATAGCGTGAGGTAGTGAAGATAAATGTCTCGCCTCAGGCCCAGTCAATGTGTGAAGGATCGGAGCATGATTTGTCATTTCTGAGAACTTTTCTACGACGCATCATCTACAAAACCATCATGACGTGACGGCTCGGGGAAGAACTGGCAGTGGCGCCCATGGATGCCAGGTTATACCAAGTAGATACTTAAGGTCAACACATTTCACACAACTACATTCATCATTTAAACCTGATGAGGCTGGTGTCATTACTTTGAAATTAAACGTCACAATGGCTGTATAGTTCTGATATTAGGATGAACTTTTTGGGAGTCCAGTTGGAGCCGGACTCTTAAAATGGTCATTAAAACATTAGGTGGGAGAATTTGTAAAAAGAGAAAAAAAAACTCACCATGGCCACCTAATACTATGAGCAAACTGGGTGCAGAGAACGTCCCAAGATGGAGATGGGGCAGCACTGGTGCATCATGCGGATGGAACAACCACTCACAGCTTTGTAATTAAGGGGAGCAGCTGCTTGTATAATGCACACTAATGATGTTGCATAGTGAGTCTGTCTTATGGATAGATCAGGTACACACATAGTGTCTGAACAGGAGCCTATTAGTTATGCCAGTTGTGGTGGGCTAGTTAACACTGCATGAATATATGCACCATGTCTGAACAGTAGCCTATTAGGGACGCCAAGTGTAGTGGGTTAAGCCAGCTTCACACCACGGCACCATCAGGTCCCGGGGCTGTCCGGGGTGATCCTGACAGCCCCGGATCTGATTTTACGGTAATGTTGCCCTATGGGGCTGGATGGAGCTAGATGGCAGCTATCTGCCATCCAATTTCCATGTGTCCGGGACAATTCGGATTTTCCTCCCGGACACAAAAATGTTGCTTGCAACGTTTTCGTGTCCGGGGTGAAAAATCTGCCCAAATCGGATCCTCCCGGATTCTCCTGGATCCAGGGCAATCAGGCGCTCCCTAACATGGGAGTCTATGGCGCCAGATTGCACAGATCTGGGAGGATCCGAGAGGAGTCGGACGCCGACTGCTGCAGTTCAGCGTGAGCTACGCTGAACATCAGCACCAGAGAGCTGTCCCCTGTGAAGTGGTTCAGTACCATTTCAGCAGGGGACAGCTCCCTCAGCTGCTCTCTGTAGCATCTGGCTACAAACAGGACTGGAGGGCATATTAATCCTCCGTTTCTATTTGTCCGGAGCTGTCAGGCTGTGTCCGATGCCTCCTGCAAAACACAGGACACAGCCTGACAGGGCAAAAATCGTGATGTGAAGCCGACCTTAGTTAACACTGCATGAGCATATGCACTGTGTCTGAACAATAGCCTATTAGTGACGCCAAGTGTGATGGGCTAGTTAACACTATATGAGTGTATCTCACAAAACAGACTCACCAGAAAGCTCCACTACACCCTTAACAAATGTATAAAATATGCATGAACAATGTGAAGTATTAGTTGGTATTTTGGCCAAAATATGGAAGCATGCAACCCATACGTCAAGGGTCGTCACGCTTGCAAGTCCCTATCTAACAATTAAACCACGGAAGAGATAAAAAAAACAAAACTTGTAAAAAGAGCCATTTTGATAGGGCTTCCTTTGCTTGTTCAAAGTAAATACATCAGCTTCATCAGGTATAACAGATCTATGTAACACAGCTTGTATTCTTCTTTCCATTTTCTCATAGCTCCTCTAGTGTGAAGACAAAATCAATGCACAGTTCATTTTATAACAGATAGAAATCACACACTTTTAATTTTAATTGTTTTTAAAGATTATCGTTTTTACATTTTTCTGCGTCATGCTCATTTTTTGCAGCGCTTTTTTAGGCGGATTCCAGGCGATTCAGCTGAAAAAGAAAGACGTGCATATATTCTCAGACTATGTTCACACGTTGCCTTTTTGCTGCTTTTTTCATGAGTTTTATCAAAATTAAAAGTTGCTTTTTACAGTGCCAGCACAAGCTCTGAGATTTCAGAAATCTTCTGCTGTTATTGAAAGAAGCAGCGTCAATTCTTTCAGTGTCTTTTTAGCATTGAAAGCAATGAAAAGTGCAAAAATGCAACTACTGCATTTTTTGCTGCATTTTTGCTGCTTTTGTGGTGAATGAAACTAGCTTTATTTAAACATATATACTGCATGACAAATGATAGAAAGAACCCAGCTAAAAAAAACACAGCAAGAATGCAGAAAAAAACACAGCAAAATAAGCAGCAAGAGAGCAATTTTTGGCTGCACAAAACAGCAGCAACAAAGCAACACATGAGCGTAGCTGTAGGGAGCTTTATTTTCCTGGAAAAGTTTTGTAAAAGTTTTTTTTTTCTTTCCGAAAGTGTTCTTTGCAGCCTTTTGATTGGACAGAAAGTAGTTTGGAGAGGCTTCTTTCAGGATCCACTTTAATGGAGCAACTTTCATTTTTGTTTTTTGTTTGTTTTTTTTTCCACCAGACGGTTTTCAAAAAGTTTCGGGAAAGAAACTGGATTTCTCTTGGAATTCCCATAAGAAATGAAGTAGAAGAGTTGTCCAATTTTTGAGGAGCATTTAGGAGTAGAAAAAAATAAAAAATTACAAAAAACTTCTGCACACAGTCTAAAATTGGGATAAAAATGGGAGTTCTAGTCTCCTAAAAGTTTGGTAAGGCGTTGTAAGTCCTCTCTCTGGGGTGCGGCCCCTTTTGGTTTTTGCCATCCTCACGTGTTCTTGCTGTTCCCCCACATTCTTGCCGTCCCCCTGTGTTCTTGCCCTCCCTTCGCATTCTTGTTGTCCCCCCGTGTTCTTGCCGTCCCCCTGGCATACTTGCAACCTTCCTGCGTTCTTGCTGTCCCCCGGAATTCTTGCCATCCCTCTGCGTACTTGCCGTCTCCCTGCTTTCTTGCCATCCCCCCACCTTCTTGCCATCCTCCTGCGTTCTTGCTGTCCCCCCACATTCTTGTCCTTCCTCCGCGTACTGCCATCCCTTCACATTCTTGCCATCCCCCGTGTTCTTGCTGTTCCCCCACGTTTTTGCTTTTCCCCCGTGTTCTTGCAATCCCCCGGCATACTTGCGACCCTCCCGCGTTCTTGCTGTCCACCCGTGTTCTTTCCATCCCCTTGCATTCTTGCCATCCTCCCGCGTTCTTGCCATTCCCCTGCGTTCTTGTGTCATCCCTCCGCGTGCTTGACGTCTCCCTGCTTTCTTGCCATCCCCCATGTTCTTTCCATCCCCCCACGTTCTTGCCATCCCCCCCAACGTTCTTGCCATCCCCTTGCATTCTTGCCATCCTCCCACGTTCTTGCTGTTCCCTCGTTTTCTTGCCGTCTTTCGGCATACTTGCGACCCGCCTGCATTCTTGCTGTCCCCCCGCATTCTTGCCATCCTTAAGCGGTCTTGCCTTTCCCCTGCATTCTTGTCATCCCTCCACGTACTTGCCGTCTCCCTGCTTTCTTGCCATCCTCCCACCTTCTTGCCATCCTCCTGCGTTCTTGCTGTCCCCCCGCGTTCTTGTCCTTTCTCCGCGTATTGCCATCCCTTCACATTCTTGCCATCCCACCATGTTCTTGCTTTCCCCCCGTGTTCTTGCCATACCCCAGCATACTTGCGACCCTCCCGCGTTCTTGCTGTCCCCCCATGTTCTTACCAACTCCTTGCATTCTTGCTATCCTCCCGCATTCTTGCCATTCCCCTGCGTTCTTGTCATCCCTCCGCGTACTTGCCGTCTCCCTGCTTTCTTGCTATCCCCCACGTTCTTTCCATCCCCCCATGTTCTTTCCATCCCCCCGCGTTCTTGCCATCCCCGTGCAACTTGCCATCCTCCCACGTTCTTGCTGTTCCCTCATTTTTTTTGCCGTCCCCCGGAATACTTGTGACCCTCCCGCGTTCTTGCCATCCCCTTGCATTCTTGCCATCCTCCCGCATTCTTGCCATTCCCCTGCGTTCTTGTCATCCCTCCGAGTATTTGCCGTCTCCCTGCTTTCTTGCCGTCTCCCTGCTTTCTTGCCATCCCCCCCAGTTCTTGCCACCCCCCCACGTTCTTGCCATCCCCCCATGATCTTGCCATCCCCCCATGTTCTTGCCGTCCCCACGCGTTCTTGCCGTCCCCCCATGTTCTTGCCGTCCCCCCATGTTCTTGCCGTCCCCCCGCGTTCTTGACATCCCCTTGAATTCTTCCTGAGTCAGTAACTTCATACAATCCTTTCTCAAGTCAGCAATGTCTGGTTGAAAGTTTAATAAATCACCTTCCTAGCCGATTCTGTGTCAATACCAGTGAAAGCGATGACACAGTTGTTGAAGCGCGTTTTGTACGACCATCTCATTTCACAGTTTGTCAAAGAGCATTAGAAAATGACATTTCTGTTACACATTACCTCCAGTCACATGAACCAAAATAGCAATTTCGACAGCAGAAAATCCTCTTCTCTCCCCTCGGCAGGTGCATCGCTCCTCTCGCACAGTCGCGTGCTGCTGACGGGGCTAAAATACCATCGCAGAAACTTGATTTAACACTTTTCACATAAAAGTATAACAAAAAAAGAGAAAGAAGTCGTAGAGAGAAAGACATAAAACTTGATGGGTTCTGAGGCTTTCTCACTCCGTGATTTATGGGGAAAATGAAACGGTGCAGATCCAGAAAAAGGGAAGGCAAATCCGTAAGACGGCGGAAAAAGGCGATATAAAGGCCAATTTAATTGCAGTGACAGAATCATTACAATGTAGACTTTCCTTCTGCTGAAGAGAGGAGCCGCTGGACGGAGGGAAAGGATCAGGATTTGTCTCAAGGTCAAAAGGTTACAAACAAGACTTTCAATAGAATGTAATGTTAGTGAATATAGTAAAGGGTCTGATTGCTGTCTGTATCGATTCCTCCAGACCTCTGCTTGCTGTCAGTGAATGTAAACCTTCATCGTTGACTTCACGGGTGATGGGTTCGTTACAGTGCAGCTATCAGAGCAGTGTTCAGTAACGAGATGTATAGCCGTGAATCCCTCCCATGACCCATACAGATTTGCTTTAGCAAATAAAAAGTGACAGTGTGGACCAGGCTTCCTATCGCTGGTCTTACACTGGCGGTTTTTACCATCCAGGTGAACCCAGCTGAAACTGGATGCACCCATATGCATTTTTGGCCCCATTGACTTTCAATGGGGCCGGATGAACTTGCGTGTGCATCCAGTTTTGCACTTTTTTCTCTGATCCGGGTGGTCACGGTTTTGACCACTTGGTGCATTTTTGGTCTCCGTGTCAAAAACCGTGACCACCCAGACTTGTGACAATGCCGGTCTAATTTAAATAAGGCTTTATCTAACCCGGATCCGGACCCTCAGATCCAGGTTTTTGGTCTGGCCATGCTCAGAACACAGTTCTAAATGACGTGCTCTCTAGGGGACGTGTCGTTTAGAACCGGATCCAGCAAAAACAGGTAATCGCCCAGAATTATTGATTATGTAAAGGATAACCTTAAAGGGGTATTTTGGCTATGAACAGTATAATGGGATAACTTCAGGGCCCCAATACTCAGAACAGAGTTCCTACATAAACAGCACCATAGATTTGGAATGGAGTATAATGGTGCCAGCTCAGCCTGCTGTACACATGGGCCTAAAAGGGAATTTGTCATCAGGTTTTTCCTATGTAATCAGAGAGCAGCATGATGTAGGGGCAGATACCTTGATTCCAGACTTACTAGTCTACATGATATCATTTTGATACAATCACTATTTTCTTTGCTACAGATCTCTGAATGCTGAGCCCTGTATAACCCTGCCTACAGCTCTAATTAGGAGCTTTCTGTGTACACTGTGCATAGGCAGAAAGATGCTAGTCAGTGGAGGAGGCAGAGAGTTACATAGAGTAGGACTAGGAGGCAGTGATATTCTCCTGCTGATAAATCACTGATTATATTGAAACAAAACACAACCCAGTAAGTGACACATGGCTGATATCAGGATCTCAGGCCCCACATCATGCTGCTGTCATATTATATAGCAAAAATCCACTGACAGATTCTGTTTAAACCTTCTAAACTATAAATGATTGTGCTTTAGTGCCATGATATCAGCTTTGAATTCCCGTAGAAGTGAATGGAGGGAGATGTGAAACTGTTCTGCGAATGTATCATTCATTGGAGCTACGGTGGAATGGAGGAACCCTATTCTATGGGTAGATTTGGGTCCCAGCTCTGCACCAATCAGACATTTCTAGCACATTGCACTGTGGTAATACCCCTTTAAGACATTAGGTGATTTCCACTCAGGCTTCGCCCCTAATTATAGTGAATATGGAGGGTTTTATCCCTTTTAAGTGACTTTATTGTCACGTTCCAATTATTCCTCTTCTCACCTGTAACGAGGCTTTGTGTCCTTTTCACATTCATTAAATTCCTATTAATTTCTTGCTATCCATCTGGCGATCAGAACATCTTTATGGCGGAGTTTACGGCACACGACCTGCAGTATCTCGGGTTGTGAATTGCTCATCTATCTCATCTGCTGCTCCGGCGTAATTACACCATAACCGCCCGGCGGAATCGGGTAGCGGAGATGGTGAATGTGCTGGACGGTGTCCGAGAGGCTCCTGATCATGGCGGATGGTCACAGTGTTAGTAATTGATGGCGGTGGATGGAGTTTGTTGAGTTTATGTATTCAGTGATCGGCGATCTCCATCGGATGCGGCTTCTATAGTAATCCCAGTAATTGTGTTCCCAGATGCTGATGTTATCGGTGTGTTATGATGTCCGGGCTCCGCTGTGTTTCATCTGTCCTGATAACTCCACTAATGACTGCGCCGCTGGCTGTAATGAGCCAATGCCAGCTCCTTTTTGGCATTTTAAAGGTTTACTTTATGGAAACCAACATTTCTTATTGAACTTCAGCAGGAGAGATGGGCGAATCTGACGACATTCAAAATCAGCAGATCGGATCGAAGGTGACCAAAAAATGTAATTCACGTAGATTTTTAATCCTCTCCTTACACCAAAGTTTGCTTTGTCTGTCTGGCGCCAAGGGCTTGGGGTAATCAGATCTCGGGCGTGCTGGTACGGGGATGTCACGGGTGGTCAGTGCCCGAGTCCGCGCCCTTGAGCAGACAAGTTAAAAAAGGGGAAAATAATAAAAATAAAGTCAATCGTGATGCCACCTGCAGGGATGGTGAAGGTACCGGCGCTGCAGGAACCTCTGAGGGATGGGTGGCAGCAAAATGTCGTAGCTCCCTACAGGAAGAGCAGAGCCCCTGGGGTGTTGGACGTAGCAATGGTGGATTAGGGCAGCGCGGCCTCCCCTGCAAAGTATAAGGCAGGTAAACCACAGTTCATTAGAAAGGAACACAGACATGTTGCTCACTCTGAACGGGTACTTTACTCCAGTAATCTGCAGGTTTACAGGGCAGTTCTTTCAGCTAAGGTAGTGGACCGGGTGGTTCTGGTAGTGAGCAGTGTCCCTCCGAAGCTCCACTGATGTTCCTTCTCCATCACTTTCTCTGTCCTCTTCTGTGGTGCCCTGCACAATCCCACTTATTGAACCAGGCCTGTCGGGTGATATGGGAACCCTTTATCTCTCCAAAGGGGACCCAACCTTGTTTAGTGCTTCTGGTGGAGACCGTGCTTGGTATAGGGAGGTTGGATCGTGCTCCTAAGAAGACATCAACCACGCCGGTAATTTGCGATTCAGGGATGGACCTCTGATCCACGTCGGAGCCGGTACCCCACTTCGGTCTGGGCCAGGGTATTTGGTTACCCTCTATCTGCCCCTTTCTCTTCTGGGTCACCAGGGTGAAGTGCCCTCCCCGTTACTTCTCCTCTGCTGTTCTGTTCACTGTTCTCTCTCTCCAACGTCTGCACTCTTCTCTGTTCTGTTCTACGTCTGTGTTTTCTGTTCTTCTTTCCTCACTCACTTTATAACCTAGCTTCTTCTCCCACCGGTACCGGTTACCCTACTAACGGGTCCCCTATCACTAGGGTGTGTGTGTGTGGTGCTGGAGCTTCAGACTTCTACTACTCCTTACCAGAACAAAGCATACTGGACCTTCTGTTAGGGGGGCAGTACCCTTTTGTAGCACGCTGACTAGCGGGGCACTACATCTGTACAGCTCGCCCCTGGTCATTCAGGCCCGGTCTTCAGTCACAGGACTCCAGATTGTCACGTCAAAAAAATCCCGATAAGTGTTCAGTGCTCATAGTGCCCCCTGTGTCTTGAACGTCATGACGCTAGGGCTCCATACACATGATGATGCCACGGCTCCATACACGCCATGACGCCAGGGCTTCATACCCGCCATGACGCCAGGGCTCCATACGCGCCATGACGCCAGGGCTCCATACACATGATGATGCCACGGCTCCATACACGCCATGACGCCAGGGCTTCATACCCGCCATGACGCCAGGGCTCCATATGCGCCATGACGCCAGGGCTCCATACACACCATGATGCCAGGGCTACATACAAGCCATGACGCAAGGGCTACATACACGCCATGACGCCAGGGCTCCATACATGCCATCATGCCACGACTCCATACATGTCATGATGCCACGGCCCCAAACATACCATGACTCCAGGGCTCCATACACGCCATGATGCCACGGCTGCATACACGCCAGGGCTCCATACACGCCATGACGCCAGGGTTCCATACACGCTATGATGCCACGGCTCCATACACGCCAAGAAATTACAGCTACAGGATACTGGTGAGGGCTGGTTTGTGGCTGTGGTGCTGCTCGGAGGAGTACTTTTGGAAGAATTCAGATGTTCCTACACTCATGATTAAAAAATGCTAAATATTTTTGGACAGGAGTGTCCCCGACATCTGGAGGACACCCCGATATCCTCCTGAGTTGTGCTGCTTTGCTGCACGGGAAGCACTGCGCTCTGCTGCACGGGAGGCACTGCGCTCTGCTGCACTGGAGGCACTACGCTCTGCTGCACGGGAGGCAATGCGCTCTGCTGCACGGGAGGCACTGCGCTCTGCTGCACTGGAGGCACTACGCTCTGCTGCACGGGAGGCACTGCGCTCTGCTGGCACTGCGCTCTGCTGCACGGGAGGCACTGCGCTCTCCTGCACCAGAGGCACTTTGCTCTGCTGCATCGGAGACACTGCACTCTGCTTTACTGGACGCACTGCTCTCTCCTGTACCGGACGCACTGCGCTCTCCTGTACCGGACGCACTGCGCTCTGCTGGACCGGACGTACTGCCTACTGCTGGACCGGAAGCACTGCCCACTGCTGCATCAGACTTACTGTGCTCTGCTGCACCGGACGCACTGTGCTCTCCTGTCCTGGACGCACTGCGCTCTCCTGTCCCGGATGCACTGCGCTCTCCTGTCCCGGACGCACTGCCTACTGCTGGACCGGAAGCACTGCCCACTGCTGCATCAGATGCACCGTGCTCTGCTGCACTGGATGCACTGCTCTCTCCTGTTCCAGACGCACTGCGCTCTCCTGTACCACATGCACTGTGCTCTGTTGGACCGGACGCACTGCCCACTGCTGGACCCAAAACACTGCCCACTGCTGCATCAAGCGCACTGCGCTCTGCTGCATCGGACGCACTGCGCTCTGCTGTACCGGACGTACTGCCTACTGCTGGACCGGACGTACTGCCTACTGCTGGACCGGAAGCACTGCCCACTGCTGCATCAGACTTACTGTGCTCTCCTGTCCCGGACGCACTGCGCTCTCCTGTCCCGGACGCACTGCGCTCTCCTGTCCCGGACGCACTGCGCTCTCCTGTACCGGACGCACTGCCTACTGCTGGACTGGAAGCACTGCCCACTGCTGCATCAGATGCACCGTGCTCTGCTGCACTGGATGCACTGCTCTCTCCTGTTCCAGACGCACTGCGCTCTCCTGTACCACATGCACTGTGCTCTGTTGGACCGGACGCACTGCCCACTGCTGGACCCAAAACACTGCCCACTGCTGCATCAAGCGCACTGCGCTCTGCTGCATCGGACGCACTGCGCTCTGCTGCATCGGACGCACTGCGCTCTGCTGTACCGGACGTACTGCCTACTGCTGGACCGGACGTACTGCCTACTGCTGGACCGGAAGCACTGCCCACTGCTGCATCAGACTTACTGTGCTCTGCTGCACCGGACGCACTGCGCTCTCCTGTCCCGGACGCACTGCGCTCTCCTGTCCCGGACGCACTGCGCTCTCCTGTCCCGGACGCACTGCGCTCTCCTGTCCCGGATGCACTGCGCTCTCCTGTCCCGGACGCACTGCGCTCTCCTGTACCGGACGCACTGCCTACTGCTGGACCGGAAGCACTGCCCACTGCTGCATCAGATACACCGTGCTCTGCTGCACTGGATGCACTGCTCTCTCCTGTTCCAGACGCACTGCGCTCTCCTGTACCACATGCACTGTGCTCTGCTGGACCGGACGCACTGCCCACTGCTGGACCCAAAACACTGCCCACTGCTGCATCAAGCGCACTGCGCTCTGCTGCATCGGACGCACTGCGCTCTGCTGTACCGGACGCACTGCGCTCTGATGTATGTGCTTATCCTCTTCTGTCATCAGCACCTCCGGTTTCTTGCACAAATTCCCGTTACCTGAAATGTGTCTCATAAATACTATTTTATGCTACAAGTTTTGAAATTACATTTGAAGCAGTTAATTGAATCCATGATGTATTCTGCCGAACAATTAATCAAATCCTTAATGAAAGAACAGCAGAACGCAGAGCGGCTGGATAACGAGGGATAATGTGCTTACAGTGCGGAGTGATTACAGGTGCAGAGCGCAGGTAGGGGAGGATGTAGTGTGCAGCACAGCTCTGCAGTAGCTAAGCTCCACACAAAAGCTAAGATGTGTGGAGCTTTCCCAAACTGTCAGGACAGAGATTTCTGTCAAGTTCAAGGTCACCACCAGGTAGTATTGGGGGGAGCGGTGTGTACCGATTTGTTAGATTCAAAACCTAACCACTATGTGGTGTCACTGTCACTCTAGAATAGCTGGTGCCGAGCCACCATATGCCCTGCACAGATGCTGCCTGACCTCAACCAGCCTTTTAATGTATATAAGAGTGGCTAAAAATAATTTTTGCAATTGGGTTTCATTCAAAATTTTGGACTATTTATCCTCTTATTATTCTCTGTTATGCTATTACTGGCTGCAGAATAAGTAAACTAAGAATCCATCAGTGAGCTCCTACTGATAGAAGAGTTTATCATATCATCTTTGCCCCATAGTGGCCAGCTTTTAGGATTAGATGAGTCAGAGTTATAAATAAACTTCAGTCAATGGCGTGCACATAAAAAAAAACATCAAAAATCACATAAGTCAACAGAAGATATTTGGGTTAAATAAATCACAAGGTTTTGTTACAATGAGCACATTGTCTGTCTGTGTCAGTAAACCACCAATGCTGGTTTGTTATAGGTTAACAAAATATATAGGCTCCTAATATCCATGTTTAGATTTGCATAGATAGAGGGGCCATGTTTGAGTCTTATATTTAGGGTGTTGTGATCTTTGGGACGGATCCCCTTTCTTTGATGAGTCACATTGCTACTCATAGTCCTGGACCAGTTCTTGTTTGAGTCTTCTATATTTTTTAGGGTGTTGTGATGTTTAGGACGGATCCCCTTTCTTTGATGGATCATGGAGCTACTCATGGTTTTGGCAGAAGGGCCAGTCTTGTTTGAGTCTTACATTTAGGGTGTTGCAATCTTTAGGATGGATCCCCTTTCTTTTATGGGTCTGTTGCTGCTCATGGTTTTGGGCAGAGGGGCCAGTTCTTGTTTGAGTCTTACATTTAATGTGTTGCGATCTTTGGGATGGATCCCCTTTCTTTCATTATTATTTATTATTTAGCACATTAATTCCATGGCACTTTTACACGTGGAAAGGGTAGACATAGACAAGTACAATGCAATGGACAATATTGGGCAGACTTTGCTAAGAAGGATAGAGGACGCTTGTCCGCAGGGCTCACAATTACACGGGAAGGGTGAGGATACAGTAGACGAGTAGAGTGTTGGATGGTGGTTTGGTAGACCAAGGCTAAAGTGGGTTGTAGACATGTTAGAAGGGTGAATTTCGGTTTCTTTGAAGGTTTCCAGAGTAGGTGAGAGTCTGATTATTGGGGCAGAGAGTTCCAGAGTATAGCGGATGCGCAGGAGAAGTCTTGTATGCGGTTGTGGGAGGAGAGATTAGCGGGGAGAGAGTAGGAGATCATGAGTGGAGCGTGAGGGTAGGTATCGGGAGACCATGTCACAGATGTACAAGAGGAGACAGATTGTGGAATGGCTTTGTAAAGTAAATGTTAGGGTTTTAAACCGGGGTCCTCTGAGAAATGTGGAGCCAGTGAAGGGCTTGGTAGAGAGGAGAGGCTGGGGAATAGCGGGGAGTCCAGTAGATTAGTCGGGCGGCAGAGTTTAGGATAGATTGGAGGTGGGCAAGGGAGCAGGAGGGGAGGCCAGTGAGCAGAAGGTTTCAACAATCGAGGCGGGAGGTGATGAGGGCATGGACGAGTGTTTTGGCAGTGTCAGGGTCGAGGAATGAATGGATCTGGAAATATTTTTGAGTTGAAGTCAGCAGGAGGTGGCAAGGGCTTGGATATTTGGCTTGAAAGAGAGGGCAGAGTCGAGGATTATCCCGAAGCACCAAGTGTGGGGGACTGGGAAAGTGGGCAGCCGTTGACAATGATGGATAGGTCATGTAGGGGGGGGGAGAGTGAGATGGGGTTAACATAATGAATTCTGTATTGTCCATGTTTAGTTTCAGAAAGTGGGCAAAAAAGAAAGATAAGATAGTGGATAGAATTGTGGGATTTTGAATAGCAAGGGGTGGTGTCAGGTCCAGAGAGAGATCTGAGTGCATCAGAGTAGAGGCGGTACTGGAGACCTAGGGATTCAATGAGCTGTCCCAAGCCGAGGGTGTAGATGGAGAAAAGTAGGGGTCCAGGAACCGAGCCTAGGGGGACACCGACAGATAGAGAGGGTAGGGTGAAGACGTGATGTGGGAGCGGGTGATGCTGAATATCGGGTTTTTAGATATGAGGAGATCCAGGAGAGGGCCATGTCAGTGATACCAAGAGATTCCAGAATCGGTAGCAGAAGGGAATGGTCTACAGTATCGAAGGAGGAAGAGAGGTTGAGGAGGAGGAGGACGGAGTAGTGTTTGTTTGCTGCTCATGGTTTTGGGCAGAGGAGCCAGTTCTTGTTTGAGTCTTCTATGTTTTATAGGGTGTTGCGATCTCTAGGACAGATCTCCTTTCTTTGATGAGTCACATTGCTGCTCTCAGTTTTGGATAGAGGGGCCAGTCCTTGTTTGAGCCTTTGTTTAGGGTATTGTGACCTTTAGGACGGATCCCTTCTTTGATTGATCACAGTTCTGCTCATAGTTTACTGCCCAGCCCTTGGGTGACATTAAGACCACCATGATGGAGATGTCATGTGGTCTTCGCTGTCCATAACTATCTCAGCCATGCCATTCACCACGCTCCCTCCCTCCAAACACAGGAGATGTAATAATGGAGCCTCCCTCGGAAATACTCTACGATCCAGGTAATTCATTCTGAGGGTCAGCGCATTATTTACATGGCAGATGGCACGGAGAAGGCATTGTGTTTTGTATCTGCTGTATAGATCGGAGGATGGTGGATCCCGCGGCATTAATAATGCATGGTGTTTGCTCGCAGCTCCCCGACCTCCTGTAATGCCTGTCTGGGTCCACACAAGGTTTACTTGGCATCTAAATTACACGGAGGCTGGGAAGTTGCTGCTGACTGAATTTTCGCCTATTGTGTTCACTTCAGCTTCGAAACAAAAACACAGCAAATTAATCGGTGCCATCCATTGACAAGCGTACAGGCGTGTGGTGTGTGACATTGTATTCCCAGCGGAGGAAAGTTGCTATATTTAATCAGCAACTTATGAATGCAGGACGCGACGGCGGATCACGGAGCGTCACCATAGAAACCAAAGTAAAGCGCGGCAGTAACCTAATTCTAGTGAAAATAATGGTGCCCTCCATTCACAGAACATGATGCATGTTGGTGGCACTCTGCTTTACTCCTCCTCGTCAGGTCCAGCACTGAGTCTCCACCGCTGCTCCTAGTGTCTGTTATTGTCTGCAGTGTTGACGTCACGTCGAGACCGCTGCAGTCAATCTAAGAGATAAGCACAAGCAAGTCAGAGCCTGATTGGCTGCAGTGGTGCCACTGTGACATCAGCCCTCCAGACACTAATGGACAACAGCAGGGGCGTAACTACAATAGGTGCAGGGGTTGTGATCGCACCCGGGCCCCGGAGCTTAGGGGGCCCCAAAAGTCCCTTTGGCCTATATACAAAGACAAATACTATTAAAGATTTCCAATAATTGGGGGCCCCGTTGGAGCTTTCGCATCGGGGCCCCTGGGCCTGAAGTTACGCCACTGGACAACAGAGGTGAGAGCAGAGGACCTGGGGAGAGTGGATACAGCAAAGGTAAAAAACACTGCAGCCGGGATTTTCTGGAAGTCTCTAATATTAGGGAATTACATTGTGATTGTGCACATAAGATGAAGTGTCAACTGCTACAATGTGGAGACCTGGCTCTCACCACATAATACAAGTAAAGGGAAGAGCGATCTATCCAGCAATTATTGGCGACATCCTTCTACTCCCAACGGAGAATAAAGAAGAACTAATAGAATTCTGCGACGATCCAAGATATGAAAGGAATGGACATTACTAATAATGTGACCTATTTATTGCCCGATCTGTAGAGATATTTATATCATTGCTCTACATATGGAGAAACATAGCATAGAACACGGCCCGATATGTTCTCATTTCCTAGTGTAAGAACCTGCTCATAATATTATGGGATGATTGGATAAGTATTAATAATGTTAAATAGATTATGGAAATGTTGAATAGCATTAATGTATGAGGCTGATAACAGACATTACGATTTTACTTCTTTTACTTTAAAGAGTAAATCCTGTATTATCCTCCAGAGCTGCACTCACTATTCTCCTGGTGCAGTCACTGTGTACATACATTACATTACTGATCCTGAGTTACCTCCTGTATTATACTCCAGAGCTACACTCACTATTCTGCTGGTGCAGTCACTGTGTACATACATTACATTACTGATCCTGTACTGATCCTGAGTTACCTCCTGTATTATACTCCAGAGCTGCACTCACTATTCTGCTGGTGCAGTCACTGTGTACATACATTACATTACTGATCCTGTACTGATCCTGAGTTACCTCCTGTATTATACTCCAGAGCTGCACTCACTATTCTCCTGGTGCAGTCACTGTGTACATACATTACATTACTGATCCCGAGTTACCTCCTGTATTATACTCCAGAGCTGCACTCACTATTCTGCTGGTGCAGTTACTGTGTACATACATTACATTACATTACTGATCCTGAGTTGCATCCTGTATTATACTCCAGAGCTGCACTCACTATTCTGCTGGTGCAGTCACTGTGTACATATATTACATTACTGATCCTGAGTTACCTCCTGTATTATACTCCAGAGCTGCACTCACTATTCTGCTGGTGCAGTCACTGTGTACATACATTACATTACTGATCCTGAGTTATCCCCTGTATTATACTCCAGAGCTGCACTCACTATTCTGCTGGTGCAGTCACTGTGTACATACATTACATTACTGATCCTGTACTGATCCTGAGTTACCTCCTGTATTATACTCCAGAGCTGCACTCACTATTCTGCTGGTGCAGTTACTGTGTACATACATTACATTACATTACATTACTGATCCTGAGTTGCATCCTGTATTATACACCAGAGCTGCACTCACTATTCTGCTGGTGCAGTCACTGTGTACATACATTACATTACTGATCCTGAGTTATATCCTGTATTATACTCCAGAGCTGCACTCATTAGTCTGCTGGTGCAGTCACTGTGTACATACATTACTTTACTGATCCTGAGTTATATCCTGCATTATACTCCAGAGTTGCACTCACTATTCTGCTGGTGCAGTCACTGTGTACATATATTACATTACTGATCCTGAGTTACCTCCTGTATTATACTCCAGAGCTGCACTCACTATTCTGCTGGTGCAGTCACTGTGTACATACATTACATTACTGATCCTGAGTTACCCCCTGTATTATACTCCAGAGCTGCACTCACTATTCTGCTGGTGCAGTCACTGTGTACATACATTACATTACTGATCCTGTACCGATCCTGAGTTACCTCCTGTATTATACTCCAGAGCTGCACTCACTATTCTGCTGGTGCAGTTACTGTGTACATACATTACATTACATTACTGATCCTGAGTTGCATCCTGTATTATACTCCAGAGCTGCACTCACTATTCTGCTGGTGCAGTCACTGTGTACATACATTACATTACTGATCCTGAGTTACCCCCTGTATTATACTCCAGAGCTGCACTCACTATTCTGCTGGTGCAGTCACTGTGTACATACATTACATTACTGATCCTGAGTTACCTCCTGTATTATACTCCAGAGCTGCACTCACTATTCTGCTGGTGCAGTCACTGTGTACATACATTACATTACTGATCCTGATTATATCCTGTATTATACTCCAGAGCTGCACTCATTAGTCTGCTGGTGCAGTCACTGTGTACATACATTACTTTACTGATCCTGAGTTATATCCTGCATTATACTCCAGAGCTGCACTCACTATTCTGCTGGTGCAGTCACTGTGTACATATATTACATTACTGATCCTGAGTTACCTCCTGTATTATACTCCAGAGCTGCACTCATTAGTCTGCTGGTGGAGTCACTGTGTACATACATTACATTACTGATCCTGAGTTACCTCCTGTATTATACTCCAGAGCTGCACTCACTATTCTGCTGGTGGAGTCACTGTGTACATACATTACATTACTGATCCTGAGTTACCTCCTGTATAATACTCCAGAGCTGCACTCACTATTCTGCTGGTGCAGTCACTGTGTACATACATTACATTACTGATCCTGAGTTACCTCCTGTATTATACTCCAGAGCTGCACTCACTATTCTGCTAGTGGAGTCACTGTGTACATACATTACATTACTGATCCTGAGTTATATCCTGCATTATACTCCAGAGCTGCACTCACTATTCTGCTGGTGCAGTCACTGTGTACATATATTACATTACTGATCCTGAGTTACCTCCTGTATTATACTCCAGAGCTGCACTCACTAGTCTGCTGGTGGAGTCACTGTGTACATACATTACATTACTGATCCTGAGTTACCTCCTGTATTATACTCCAGAGCTGCACTCACTATTCTGCTGGTGCAGTCACTGTGTACATACATTACTGATCCTGAGTTACCTCCTGTATTATACTCCAGAGCTGCACTCACTATTCTGCTGGTGCAGTCACTGTGTACATACATTACTGATCCTGAGTTACCTCCTGTATTATACTCCAGAGCTGCACTCGCTATTCTGCTGGTGCAGTCACTGTGTACATACATTACATTACTAATCCTGAGTTACATCCTGTATTATACTCCAGAGCTGCACTCACTATTCTGCTGGTGCAGTCACTGTGTACATACATACTTACTTAATATTGTATATCTGGCTTTGAAGGAATAATACAATTCTAGTGGCCGCCTGGCCTTTTCTGATGACTATGGTGAAATGATTGAGATGCGGTTTATAGAAGGTATATTCTCGCGGCGTTCGTAGGGTTAATAGAATATGTTTTCTGCTTCTTATCTAACAAGAAAATGCCGACTTGTAATTTCCCATTGCGGCTGCCATGAATGAGGGACACGTTATCGGGCCGCACAGACCTAAAGTGAAGCGTATTACTTGTGAATGTGTCCGGCGCAGGCCGCGGTTCCATGTAACATGTGTGTGTATGATTGCATTTGATAGTAATGCTGTAAAGAAGGGCAGAGCGCGATGTATTTACACTTGTCACATTTTATTCATTGCCGGGGACTGAGCGACCGCCCGGTAATCCCTCTGCAATCTGGACCTCTGAATGGAATATTGGCTTTTAATTTGCGGCTATATTTTCTGGGTGGATGGAGGAAATGATCTGCGGGTTTTGCCATATAACTCGGCCTGAACTCGGTGCAGACGTGCGGATGAGTAATGACCGGAGACCTTGCTCCTATGTTCTCGCCTGAAAGATATATTAACGCATTTACTGAAAGGAGCGACTTTAAAGTAATTTAACATTAGCTAAATGAAAATGAAATATCCAAAGTAGCAAGAAAGTCTGTTCCAATCAATACGGCTCATAAAAGCGGTGTATTGTTTCTTGGGGGAGAAGGGGAGCGATAATTTGAGTTGGCGGCGTGAAGGTTCCTCACATCTCGGTCTTGGCTGTATGGGCCCCGGAGGTCTGCGCTGGGAACAGGACATTTATACGAGACCACAGTCATGTCCAAATCATACTAGATGGTGTAGAGTAGGTAGGATAATAAAACATAGATTGTTACAAAGTTATATGACAGTCTCATTGTGTAAGAGCAATCTTTGACCTGTTACCTAGACTGTGTGACATCACCCTCCAATCACAGCCTGACCTATTACCTAGACTGTGACCTCACTGCTATTACTCTGTGACATCATCCTCCAATCACAGCCTGTCATGCTACTTAGACTGTGACATCACTGCTATTACTCTGTGACATCACTATCCAATCACAGCCTGACCTATTATCTAGACTGTGTGACATCACTGTTATTACTATGACATCACTCTTCAATCACAGCCTGACCTATTACCTAGACTGTGTGACATCACTGCTATCACTCTGTGACATCTCCCTCCAATCACAGCCTGTCATGCTACCTAGACTGTGACATCACTGCTCTTACTCTGTGACATCACCCTCCAATCACAGCCTGACTTGTTACCTAGACGTGTGACCTCACTGCTATTACTCTGTGACATCATCCAATCACAACCTGACCTGTTACCTAGACTGTGACCTCACTGCTGTCACTATGACATCACCATCCAATCACAGCCTGACCTGTTACCTAGACTGTGACCTCACTGCTATTACTGTGTGACATCATCCAATCACAGCCTGACCTGTTACCTAGACTGTGACATCACTGCTATTACTCTGTGATATCACCATCCAATCACAGCCTGACTTGTCACCTAGACTGTGTGACCTCACTGCTGTTACTCTGTGTCATCATCATCCAATCACAACCTGACCTGTTACCTAGACTGTGACCTCACTGCTATTACTGTGTGACATCACCATCCATTCACAGCCTGTCTTGTTACCTAGACTGTGTGACATCACTGCTATTACACTGTGACATCACCATCCAATCACAGCCTGACCTGTTACCTAGCCTGTGTGACATCACTGCTATTACTGTGTGACATCATCCAATCACATCCTGACCTGTTACCTAGACTATGTGACATCACTGCTATTACTGTGTGACATCACCATCCAATCACAGCCTGACCTGTTACCTAGCCTGTGTGACATCACGCTATTACTGTGTGACATCATCCAATCACAGCCTGACCTGTTACCTAAACTGTGTGACCTCACTGCTATTACTCTGTGACATCATCCAATCACAGCCTGACCTGTTACATTGACTGTGATATCGCTGATATTACTCTGTGACCTAATCATCCAATTGCAGAGTCATCTGCTAGATGTTATGTGACATCACTGCCAGCACGGTATGACATCTCCATCCATCGGCATGCTACCTAAGAAACAAGGTCTTGGCTGGGTGTGTGCGTTTGTGTTGTAGGGGCGATACACCCGTGTAGACTATATGCTGCCGATGTGCTGGCTGGCCAGAAGAAGCTACTGTTGTCTCGTACCAACAAGGAGACCATAACTTTCCTTCCAATGACAAATCTTTTCTGAACAAGTTCTTCATCATCAACTTAACACAGAGCCATCTCTAGATTTACCTTCACTTCTATCTGAATTGTCCCGGTTCACACAGGCAATGCTCATTTCAGCACAACCCAGTCCAGAACCACAGAGCAGTGCATCAGTCTTTCTAATCCCCCATACTAGTCCCTCGTCTGATTCTTGTTGTAGTTGAGGTAATCTGCCACTACAGCCAGGCCCAAGCCCTATGCTTTCAGATGATAAGGAAATGACCCGTCGGGAAACTCGATTCATGCATTTGTTCTCTCGGCCCACTGCCCTGTAAGCTTGTTGGGGCCTGACTGCCAGCCGTCTGTCTTCCTGGACCCTGTTAGACTCAGTCACTCCCGTTTGGAGTATGGTCCCAGGACCTGTTGCAGTGTCTGACTTGACTCCGGTCTCCTTTCCTCCTGTTGTCACAAGTCACCCACTACATGCGGTCTAGTTGACCTTTCAGACCATAGGTCTGCCCTAGTATCAAGCAGGGCCCTATCTGAAGCGCCACTCGAAACCGTCATTTTCCCTAGATCCTAACCCATCCCATTGTCGGCTAGTCCCAACACTTAACTATTCCTTGCCCTGCAGTATGACAATCACACATTACTGTACATTACACATGATACATTATTTACCATAACTCAGGACACAATCCATATTACACTACATGACAGCAACTCGATTGGTGTCTTCAGGGACGAACGCGACCGCACGTTCACCTCCTGACACGTGACCTATGTGACATCATCATTCCGGTAGTTGGCGCGCAATCTTCACAGAAACAATAGACAGAAGGGCTTACATCTTGGTGAACTTAAAGGGAAAATGTTCCTAAATTTGGGGAATGAGGAGTATAGTGAGTGCTCCTACCCACTCCTGGCATTACTCCTAGTTACCTGTCCTCGTAACCAGCACTAATTAATGCTCTGTGCGCTTCCCTTCCAGCTCTTCCAGATTGTTTCATAACTCATACGGTTTCCTGCGGTAGCAGCTGTGCCTTGTTCATGGCTGCTCAGTTTGTTAATGGATCCCGTTACCTCCGGCCATGACATAAGCGTGCATTTCCAGGGTCTAGCAATATGCTTTCTAGCACAGGCTACGCTGAGCTGCAGCAAGTCCGTCCAGCAGGGACGCAGTGGCCATCGGCATACTTGGCCCATAGTATCTGCAGTGGGGCGACGGCCAGTGTTCACCTACTACAGATATTCCAATTCAGGAGCAGCAGAACGGCTCCGTGGAAAGCAAATCTAGACGACATTTTGTCTGTGGCTTACCCACCTTCATATACTAGTGCATCTCAATGAATTTCATCAAAAATCAATGTACTTTTGCAAGTTTCAGGGCTCCCCGGCCCCTCAGGATCAATCAATATCATATTGTCATGTTTCAGGGAGCCCTGAAATGCGTTGACTAATAATTCACCCTTTGATGTTTCATGGAATACAGCAGCGCGGTTTATAACCCTTCATTCTCCCTACCTTAATTTTCTGAGATAATGACCTTTGGGTTTTCATTGGCTGTAAGCCATCATCATCAACATTAACATAAATAAACACATGAAATAGATCACTCTGTGTGTAATGACTCTATATAATATATGTGTTTCACTTTAGGTATCGTATTACTGAAATAAATTAACATTTTAATGATATTTTAATTCTTTGAGATGCACTAAGTATATAGGAACCTGCACTGCCTAGGCGGCAAGAGTAATAAGGTGCAGCTTTAGGATCCATCCATATGGGGTGCACAGAATATCTGCAGCAGATTATTATTCCACCCAAGTGGATGAGAGTAGAACAAATCCATAAGAGAAATGGACGTGGTGCAATTGTAAGGGGGTGCTGGTGTGTGTTAGCCTCCCCCTTACTATATGGAATGCTCTGTCCCCATGGGAGTTGTAGTAGATACATAATTATATATAGTAAATGTGTTTCATACAATACCCTGAGGATAGGGATAAACAAAGGGGACAGTGCCGGCAACAGACTGCATTATTTATATCTCTTCATATAGTAAATGTGTAATTGCGTGTTGGCAGGCCCTCTAGTGGCCAGGGTGAAGACTGCTCCCCCGTTTCCATGAGTTATTAATAATCATTGATGCTATTGGTGGGTGAGACCTAGTCTATAAATGAGGCCTACATAGTAGATGTTTAGGAGCCCCAAGAAAGAGAATAAGGTACCGCAGGAACATTAGCCAGTGTATCAAGTCAGCTTTGCCACTAATTCTCCCGTTGTGTATGGTTGACGTTAGCAAGGACTCAGATGGATGGGTGGACACGGTACTGGCAGTGAAGGAATATTGTCCTAGTGAACAGACCCAGATGTCTTTTAGATCCTTATGGTAAAGTATAGGGTTAGTGCTGGTGAGGACTTGATGAGCGTGCAGCCAGATGTCGGGGTGTCGGACATAGCGAATGCAAGCCTGGAGGTACTGGAATGGGGGGGAGCATTCTGCACCAAAGATAACAATTGTGAATATCCCACAAACTGTAACATTTAAGGCTTGTGGCTGTGCTTCACAAGACTGTTTCAGTAAAGAATTATTGTGGGACTTGTTTAACTCATTGTATGTTTTGACCCTGGCCGAAGCCAATAGTAAACTAAACATTTTCATTAGGAAGCCGGCAGGGGTGAGTGCTGACGTGGGCCCGGACTCGAGCCTGACTACTCGACCTCGTGCCGCCGACACCCCAACCCAATTATCAGAGCCGTGCAGCAGGTCGTCACTTCCAGTGGAGGGAATTTTCTGCACAGAATTTGACCCTGGGTCGATTATATCATTTCTGTTGTGGATTTCCATTGCAGATTTCATTATGGAGTGGAGAAATGTGCAGTGAATGACACCTGTGATGCCGGATAATGGTGTTTGTGCAGGAATAAATCTGTGTCCTGTCCTTATTAATGATGATATATTGTTTAAAGCCTCCTCTTTGAGGGGAGAACAAGTTTGGGGCATTCACTGCCATGAAGCAGAGATAAGTGAGGCATAGATCTATGAAGTCCATCACTGCATTCCCTTTCTGGGTCAGAATCCTGTAGATGATGGCTGGAGCTGTGGAGCCTGGCAGGAGGTGAAGGGTAGACAGTGGCCCCTTGCCCAAGATCAATAAGACCACGAGCACCAGCTGTGCTTTATTCCACCAGTTTAGAAGTATTTTGGACGGTGACCACTGAAGTGATTACTGTTTCTGGCTCAAGTCGATGGCAAAGCTGAAAATCTGCACAAATTTATTAAAATGAGATGATAATCCAATACAGGGAAGAAGGACATGAGAGATGACCGGGTGAAGGCGGCAGCGGAGACCCTCACTGCCAGAAACGTCACCTGGTAATAATGTGTTAGGCTGGATTCACACTGCCGTTATTGCCATCACTGTGAATTCATCATAAACTGGATGCACCCGCATCAGTGTTCGGCCCCATTAACTAACAATGGGGGTGCGTCCAGTTGTGTATGGTTAGCCCTGGATCCGGGTGGATGCAGGTGTTCACAGATTTTTCACAGAGACAAAATCTGCATCTTGTTGCAATTTTGGTCTCCGTGAAAAAAAAAAACGTGAAGCCGCGGATTCAAACAGATCCAGGGCACCACGGGTGAAATCTCAATGAGGGTGCATGCGGCACAGAATCACCCGGACTCCAGATCCTGGTGGATCCAGATTCCCGGTCTGGGTTCTATTAACTGCGCATGCGCAGAGCATACACAGGCCACAGTTCTAAATGATACGCCCCCTAGGGTCTAGAATACAAGCACATCCTATACTGTGTCCCCCTATGTCCTTATAGATTGTAAGCTTTCGAGCAGGGCCCTCACCCCTCCTGTAACTGATGAACTATGTATTACTTTGTATTGTTGTCTGTACATTGCCCCCACTTAATAGTAAAGTGCGTCAAATTATGTTGGTGCTCTATAAATAAACTGTATTATTATTATTATTATTAAAGCCAAACCGGACCTGTATAGACAAAAAAAGGAAAAAATCTGCTTGGCAGCTGTCAAAATCTGATATTTGTGTTTTCATTAGAAGTTTCTATGCACTCGAGAAACAGCGCGCTACCCAACAATGATATTGTATGCCTGGAGAGAACAAAGCTAAGCTGCAATATCTGACACAACCACGACAGATCAGGTGGTGCTGTCTCCAGCCTTTGTTTTTTATAAGGATTGCACATGCAGATATGGTTTTATTGTAGGGTTGTGGGGACATTGGGTGACCCCCATCGTTCCCCATTTTATTATCAGAATCTGTCTTGTGACTGGTGGTTGAGGCGTCACTCGGGGGTGTGCAGAGATAATATTTATCACCCGCTATATGATCGATTCAGGAACAATTTCGACAAGTTACTGTGTTATCCTGAGCTTCTGATATGAGGGTCTGTGCTGCCCATTACCGCATTAGCTGAAGGCAGCTTCAGAGGATTAAATCCCCGCAGGCGGCTGCAGCTGGATATGGGAGGTCTTAGTGAAGTGTTTAGGACAATTGCAGATCTCGGGAACTATTAGCACTACAACCTCCATCATACACCAAGGCGCATGTACATATTATCTGCTCATAGGAAAGATAGGTGACAAACAAGGTCATCAGTGAGCAATGTGTCCAATACTGAGAAAAACAAAACGTTCTACGACTCCTAAACGATCTCACAAAGGGTACACCCGCCCTCACATTTATTGCCAATCACTGGACAGGTGATTTGAAATGGATACTTTTTAGAATGGGGGCATATAATTAGTGGGACCCCCAAAAGTCACTACAATAGTGTCCGTACAGTGCCCAAATCTTCCCCCTTTGTGTGTGTCGTGCAGTAATAATGGTGCCACACCTGAGATGAATGTCAATGGAACCAGGTGGTCATCTAAGGCTGAATTCACATGTGCAGTAATCATCCATTATAATGGATCCAGCAGCAATCTGTTCTGCAAACACAACTACACAACTTTGTCAATTTGGAAAAAAAGAGATTTCTGCAAAATCCATTAGGGTCGTTTCACATCTGTGCGCCAATGCGTTTGCCAGCATTGCGCTAGTGCAGGTGGTGAGGCAGGTGGTAGCACAGCCAAGCACATCGGCGCACAGATGCAGCGTGTAGTGTTGTAGTGCAGATGAGGATGAATCCAGAAGCACACACAGATATGCTGAACTGCTCAGTCGAGTGGCCATACTTTAATGCCCCCGCTTCCGTTTCTCAGCTCCCCCTTTTCCTGCCACAGCTCCTCTTCTATCTTACATCACTGTTACTAGGCAGAAAGAGCAAACAGGGAAGAGAACAAGCAAACTACAGAAGATATAACAACATTACACAGCGCATTGCGCTTACGCTGTCATTACCTTTTATGGGGGAGTACAGGAGAATGGAACCCGGAAGCGCAAGCGTGACAGGGCCTGTGTGACAGCACATGAGCCAAGTCAAGACGCACCAGAAACGTTGCATGACTCGTTTCCGGTGCGACCGGACTAGCGCATGTGCTGTGACACAGGCCCTGTCACACTTGCGCTTCCGAGTTCCATTCTCTGCACTCCCCATACAAGGTAATGACAGCGTAAGCGCAATGCGCTGCATCTGTGCGCCGATGTGCTTGGCTGTGCTACAACCTGCGCTAGCGCAATGCTGGCGAACACATCAGCGCACATATGTGAACTAGGCCTTATTTGAACATTGGAATCTATAGACATAGGATCTGGTAACTGATCGCTATTAATCCTTCATTCTTCTTTCTTTTGTAAAGGATTCAGTTTTTCTTACTGGATCAGTTTCACACGGAGGCTAAGTAGTGATCAGTTACTGAATCTGTTCTCTATTGATTCCATTATAAACATAATGGATCCTGCAGAAATCAATTATTACAAAACAAACAAAAAATCTTGTGTTTACAGAACGGATTGTGTTGGATCCGATGTGACGGACGATCACTGGACGTGTGAGCTTAGCCCTACATGTCTGTGGGGGTCCTGACTCTACGGATTGATTCGCCCACCCAAAAAACTAAAAAATCCACAAAAGTCAGGGATGTCATATAGTCATTACGAATGGTCTGACACCCGCTGAGAAAACTGGGTAACAAGAGATATGCTGTCACTGACTTTTATCATTTGGGATGAAGGGAATCATTCTAATTTCATTAAAGGGGCTGACAATGATAATCTGAAGACAGGGGTCACCTCCAGCCACATGACCTCTACAAGTATCCTAACTATTTATGGTACCTGTAATGGGGGAAACAGGCACTATTATTGTCCTGACCAGATTTGGACCTCGGACGTCTCCACTTTCTTCCATTTCCCCATTGGTATTTTCATTGTAACAAGTAAAAAAAATAAAATAAAATAACATAAAAATCTCCCAATTTTGTCTTTAAAAATAAGAAAAATGTTCCCGGATGAGAAATGAAGCAAATGTCATTATGTGAGAATAAGATGATACATAACGATGTGACGACCATCTGTCTGGTAGAGGAAATCCAGTATCCAGCCTCCACCTCAGCTGTCGCTCACCAGACTCCGTGAGCCGGCCAACTGGCAGAACGCACACCGACGAGTCAAGGACTTATTAACGGCAGGCAGAGGGCTCACATTGGGGCAGGGTATGAATACTTTTGAAAGTCCTCTTGTCCATTTTCTTCTTACAGCTGAGGAGATACTGGAGGTCACATACGACCACAAGTTCCTCACTTACTAGTGGTCACAAGTGCATTATAGCCAGAGTCAGACTGGCCGACCGGAGGACCGGAGGATTACCCGGTGGGCCCAGACACTGACGCTGCATACATATGACACTTGTGTGTCAGTGATGCATTCACCACTCTCCTAGGTTTTCTAACTCTGGGAACACTAATGATGTAAAATGACATCAAGACGGAACGCCGCTCTGTTTCTCACCAATAGTGAGTGGCATCTGCAGACGACGATCCTGTCAGTAGTGCCACGCTCTCCGACATTGATAGTAGCTGTGGATGCTGGCACTATAATATTAGGACTACAGTCGGAGCACAGCGTGGCACTACTATGCACAGTCTGTATCACTAGCGCGCACTTTGTGTATCTACTGTAGTATTTGGACACTACACGACTTGGTATTTCGGACTGTATGGCTGCACTTTTTCTCGTAGCAGTTTTATTTGAATACTATTATAACCATTACTGTATATGGGGACTGATATCAGCAGGACTTTACAGACACATTTATTACATGGTAATATACAAATTATACTATAAGGAAGTTTTATATGGCACTATTGTAAGGCAGTATTTTATAGGTAATTCTATAAGGAGGTATTTTAAGGTACAACTATAATGTAGTATAATATGGGTATAGAGCGGTATTATATGGGTATTACTATAGGGGAGTATCATATGGGTGATACTATACAGCAGTATACTATGGGTACTACTATAGAGCAGTATTATATAGGTATTTCTATCAGCAGTATTATATAGGTATTTCTATACAGCAGTATTATATAAGTAATAAAATAAGACAGTATTACATGGATAATACCATATGGCACTATAATATGGGTACTACTTCAGGAGAGTATTATATGGGTAATATATGGTTATAACTATGTCAGTATAATAAGGGTAGTACTACTGTAGGTCAGTATTATATGGGTTTTTGCTACTAATCAGTATTATATGGCTAATATTATAATGCAAGGTTATGCGCGTACTAATACCGTGTTTTCCTGAAAATAGGACATCCCCAGAAAATAAGACCTAGTAGAGGTTTTGCTACAGTGCCTAATATAAGGCCTCCCCCAAATGTAAGACCTAGCAATTTTTTTTTTGCAGCATGCCCACCAACCAGAAGACCAGGGCATGCTGCTGTGATTCATACTGGTATTGCCGTACCGTAGCCCACCGCCTTTGTCCCAGTGACCGCCATTGTATTTATTCCGGTGTCGCTCTAAACTCTCTGGCTCAGCTGCTGTAAATCTATGGTAAGCCGCTGGCCAATCAGAGGCCAGTAGCCGCCGGCCAATCAGAGGCCAGCAGCTATTGTTGGTGCATGACGTTACATGCGGGGCTCTGATTGGTCCTAAGCTGCCGGCCTCTGATTGGCCAATGGCTTACCGTTCATCTATGGCAGCTGAGCCAGAGAGCCCAGAGCGGCGCCGGGAATACATACATATGGAGGACCGGTGAGAAAAGGGGTGGGTGTGTTTGTGTGTTGTTTTTCTTTTTTGAAGAACAGTAATGGGGATATTGGGGGCTGCATGGGGATGATAGGGATATTGGGGGCTGCATGGGATGATGAGATCATGGTAAAATAAGACATCCCCCGAAAATAAGACCTACTGTATCTTTGGTTGCAAATATTATTATAAGACACTGTCTTATTTTTGGTGAATCCGGGTATAAGGCAGTACTATTATATGGTTAATTTTTTTTAACAGAGATAATTACAGATAATACTATTATAATGTACAATATGGCGGAGCATACGGTACATGTGTTTCCAGTGGTGTGCGGGGAATAAGCTGCTACTGGACACCTCTGTTAGAGAACAGAAGGAGTGGGCATGTTGAAATCCCATCGGTCTGACCTATTCCCTCTTAAATCTGCTGTTGGGAGAAGATCACGCCAGCTGTTATTCATTTCTTGTCTTTGGTCACTGTAGGGAGTGGAGGAAGCAGATTGGCAAAACTTGATCTTTGCTATGGATTGCCATGTTTGGCGAGGGACACATAGCGCAACAGGAAGGGTACACCAGAGAAGATGTAGAGGAAGGCCCTGATGATAGGGAGAGGTGTCACCACCTGAACTCACCTGTGGCTGATCCCTGAGCTCCCTAACAGCCCTAGACAGATCCCCCATGAGCGAACACGTGCCTGGGCACTGGCTGACTCTGGACTTGCCCTGCCTAGTGAGCAGGCCAGCAAGACACTAGTATTACTACTAATGTAAAGATAATACAAGGAGGTGGAACAGGCAAGGGAAACAAATACAGCAGAGACTCCAATTCTCTAGAAAGGAAATCTATCTCATCCACTGTAAAGTTAAAAATAGCTTTTTCCTGAGACAGCTAATTCACTGGTCAGCATAGAATGAACCATAGTCGGCATAGGGAAGTTCAATGGCAAGAGTGGGTTTGTATAGCAGAAGAGAGTGGCTGCAGCTGAGATTGCAACTTCATGCTAAACACAGCAGGCTAGAAAGGAACCTTCACCTACAGCACAATGGTGCCTTTGTTATGTGTATCACTGGGAATGAATTGTGATATGTATATTCCCTGTATACTCCTTACGTAAATACCATATGCGACATCTGAAAAATAAAAAAAATCGAACCCTCAAAATATAAAAATTCAAAAAAGATGGTACAAGGGGGACGTTCCACATTCTTGTGAATAGTTAGGTGATTTCAAGCTCAATTTAATTGAGCAATTATAAAATAATTGCTTCAGTAAATAGCTGATTGTGCGAGCGCCATGAGGAGCAGCCATTCCTATAAAGAAATAACAGCGCAATGCAAATTTTCACAAAGAAACGCACAATAAATCTACTTAATTCAGGAGAGCAGCGCTATTTATAGGAAGTGGAAATGTAATCGCCAACCGCCACCAAATAAATATTCACATCTTGTTTCTTTCAATTGTGAATACAAAAAATAGATATTCTTAGGAGAAGCATATTTTATATATATAAAGCTTATATTATAGCAGATAAAGCAAAATCGTAACACTCACCTTCACATTGGAAATAGTCAGTGTGTATGTGTATATATGTACGGTATAATAATGATATTTTGGTTATACCAGCTGTGCATATATAAATATATACAGGAATTGCCCAGGTTATACCAGCTGTACATATATAATTATATACAGGAGATGCCCAGGTTATACCAGCTGTACATGTATAATTATATACAGGAGATGCCCAGGTTATGCCGGCTGTACATATATAATCATATACAGGAGATGCCCAGGTTATACCAGCTGTGCATATATAATTATATACAGGAGATGCCCAGGTTATACCAGCTGCATATATATAATTACATACAGGAGATGTCCAGGTTATATCGGCTGTACTTATATAATTATATACAGGATATGCCCACGTTATACCAGCTGTACATATATAATTATATACAGGAGATGCCCAGGGTATACCGGCTGTACATATATAATTATATACAGGCGATGCCCATGTTATACCGGCTGTACATATGTAATTATATACAGGAGATGCCCAGGTTTTACCGGCTGTACATATATAATTATATACAGGACATGCCCAGGTTATACCGGCTGTACATATGTAATTATATACAGGAGATGCCCATGTTATACCGGCTGTACATATGTAATTATATACAGGAGATGCCCAGGTTTTACCGGCTGTACATATATAATTATATACAGGAGATGCCCAGGTTATACCGGCTGTACATATGTAATTATATACAGGAGATGCCCAGGTTTTACCGGCTGTACATATATAATTATATACAGGAGATGCCCAGGTTATACCGGCTGTACATATGTAATTATATACAGGAGATGCCCAGGTTTTACCGGCTGTACATATATAATTATATACTGGAGATACCCAGGTTATATCAGCTGTACATATATAATTATATACAGGAGATACCCAGGTTATACCAGCTGTACCTATGTAAAGGTTATCACAGCATTGCTATAGAGGTGTTAGCGGTAAGATGAAGCGCTGGGGAAGACCAGATCTTGACCTTTTCTTCGGATCAGCTTTCCGTCCTTTCCAGGTAGTTATTCCCTGACAAGTCTCTGCCGGTGATTCCTGCTTGAGATGGAATTTACTTTTGTATCCGTAGATGAGAGATAATTCTCTGGGTCCTGCTGGCTACAATGTCACCGGTGGAGGACGGCTACAGGGGACTGGAGGATTAGGCTATTTTTTTTGAAGTATCGCAATAATATAGAATAAAGATAGAAAAAGCGTTTCGCTTAAATCTCAGGAGCAGAAACACGTCTTATCTATAGGAATCAGGGAGAAGCACAACCCTGTAAAGCATCTGTTATAAGAAATCACCTTACAATATGTATATAGGAGAGCCTGTAGGCAAAGACCAGGAGACAATAATGCACAAGCAGCGCCACACCTATCCACAGGACGAGTCTTGTATTACAGTTCATACTGTTGAAGTGAATAGAGCTGGCCTGAAGTACCGCATACAGCCTGAACATAGGGGTGGAGCCGTTTTTTGTGTGTGGGGGAGAGCAACTATATTTTTCTTATAATTAAAGGGGTTGTCCAGAATAAGTCTTAAAGGGAACCTGTCACCCAAAATCACCTTCCTAACCTGTTAATACCTGTCCCTGCAGCCTTACACTGCTATCTAAGCCATCCCTATCTAACCTATTTTAGTAATCTAGGAGTAGAATAAAGTAGTTAGCAAACTTACAAAATTGATGACAGCGGGGCGTTCCTCGCGGCGTTTGTGACGGGTAGGCGGGTCCCCTGTGCCGCGCTACCCCCGCCTCGCTGCTCTATTACACCCTAATGGACGTCATTACATCCTGCAGAGCTCTGGATCCTATAGAATAAAGAACTACATAATTTTGTGCATCGACCTATGTAGTCTGTATGGCTACTTGTGTCATTTGTAAGGTTGTCTATATAGGATGTACCAGTCGGGCTCTTAAGAAAAGGATCACAGAGCATATCATAGCTGCTGATAGATCCAATGTGTATGGTAAGCGCTCAATGTTAGGTCTGACCAAACATTTCCTGCAGGTTCATGCGGGATGTACAAATATCCTAGAGATTAAAGGCATAGAGCGGGTTTATAGACCAATGCGCGGCGGGGATTGGGTTCAAGCACTACTAAACAGAGAAAGTTTCATTCGCGGGCCATATAAATTTATTAACTTAAAAAACATTGCTAAACTTACATGTGCTGGCGGTGTCGGTGAGGAGAAACAGCTGATCTGACAGCTGTTTGAATGTTCACGCGCCGACATCTCCTCTCTGTGTCGGCGCAGGAGATTCAAACAGCTGTCAGATAAGATGTTTCTGCCCGCTGACAACGGTCGGAGCTTACCAGGGGCCCGGAGGAGATCTCTGCCGCTGATCTCTATCTCCGGCCCGCCTCCCGAGCGTGCCGATTGGCTGGCCGGGCTCCATAGTGATGTGTCCGCAGGCGGAAATTCTCCGCTGCGGACACATCATAATGAACAAAAATGACCCTGCTTTCACTGCGTTTGTGTCTGCATGCCCTCTCATGCAGACACAAACGCAAATGTGAAAGTAGCCTAACCCCATTTCTGGGGGCCTGAGGTATACTGCACATGGGTAGATAGAGCCTGAGGTAGACAGCACAAGGGTAGACAGAGCCTGAGGTAGACGGCACAAGGGTAGGCAGAGCCTGAGGTATACAGCACATGGTTACACGGAGCGTGAGGTATACAGCACATGGGTACACAGAGCATGGGGTACACAGCACGTGGGTACACAGGGCCAGAGGTATATGGCACATGGGTAGACAGAGCCTGAGGTATACGGCACATGAGTACATGGAGTTTGAAGCATACGGCACACGGGTACACGGAGCACAAGGAATACGACATATGGGTACAATGAGCGTGAGGCATACGGCACTTGGGAACACAGAGCCTGAGGTGTACGACACATGGGTACACTGAGCCTGAGGCGTACAGTACATGGGTACACTGAGACGGAGGCATATGGCACACAGGTACATGGGGCCAGAGTCATACAACTCATGGGTACACAGAAGGATACACTGAGCCTGAGGCATATGGCACATGGGTACACAGGGCCTGAAGTATAAGACACACAGGTACACAAAGTACAAGGTACAAAAAGAGATCCAGCAACACATCCAAATGAAGGTAGATAAAAATCAATGTGGATATATATGATTTTAACATGGCTTCACATGATTTTTATCTCCCTCCCTTGGCTATGTTTCTGGATGCAGCTCCTTCTTATACTGCTGACAGTTTTCATCCCTGCACAGCCGACGATCACAGAGGAGACACTTTATTTATTTACTTATCTGACACCTTTAGATTTACTCACGGACTTCCCGAGGTGGAGGAATTGTTTATTTAAGATAAGCAGGAGGTGATTGTAATCCTCCCGGGAGCTGAGCTGGACAGTGCAGAGGCTCCTGCTTCACAGAACGCCTCACGCTGACTATGTTTCAGGTCGGAGACAATTCCGGCACGCACCGCTGCTGATTTAAAGGGACCGCGCTACAAATAAAAGCAAAGTGGCCACGAGCCGGATCAGGTAACATGGCGGGCCGGACCCGGCCCGGGGGCCGGACGTTCCCCACCACTGGAATAAAGGATAAATGATGTTAGCATGAGTCCTATGTATTAATGCAGTTTTGTATATATTTTGTATATCCGTTGCCATTGCATTCATTTACTTTGAAGCTTTCCTTGATCTCTAACTCTGCATTAAGTTTGTTCAGAAACTAAACAACATGATTTTATACACCTGATATAATTCAAGTTTTCAAATGTGTGTTTAATTGTTTGTATATTTAACATTGTCAGTCTCTGTAAACCTATGTCATTGAGAGAGGTTTTATTCCCGAAATGCGTCTGACTAGGCATACCGCCTGACAAGATGCTATTTAACTACTTGTATGTGAACATTGAATAAAGAAGTCATCGTTTGAACTGGATTTGCTGATGGCCTTTCATTACACAATTTCTGGACTAGGTGGATACCAGTGCACCTGTGACAGATCATTTGGAGGCAGGGGTGAGCATTTCCCATTCCCTTTTCCCATGTTACTGCTTGTTGTCCAGGGCCAGTATCTCGCTGGCTATGTCTTTCAGATGATCAAACTGAAGAGCCGCTTCTGGTGTTGGGATTTTTTCCCTGTTGAAGGGTATTTGGTTGCACTCTATGAATGTGGGAAGTTGTATCTCCATGGAGCTGAAGAGAGAATTTATTATGAGGCCACTGGCCCTTCTTTCAGTGGCTTCTGTTACACGCTGCAGGTGCCCAAGGTGTAGAGATAGGTGCTTCCCTTTAAGCTGAGCAAGTTGAAGAGTTCTGACCTGACCAAGGATTTGTTGACCTGGTTGTCCAGGCTGACGTACACATTGACTGCCTTTTCTGGATGACCTTCAGGATATACCCTTGCCAGGCAAATCCTCGTGCAGGACATGTTGCGAAGACCTTCTCCGCAGACCTTGGTGCAGGGTGAAGATACCGCAGGGTGGTTTGTTGCTTTGTCTGTACTCTCCCCGCCATTGCCTGTGGTGGGAGAAGGCATAGACGTTGAGTCAGGTTGTGGCGGATGGAGCGCTTGTACATGGTCTTCGCTGTCGTACTCTATACACTTGATGGGGATGACACAGTCCTTGGCAATGTGTTTGGTAGAGGCACAGCACCTGAAGCATACTCCAAACTTCTTCAAGAGTTCCTTCTGTTCTTAAAGGGGTTTCTTCCTGAAGCCGATGCACTTCTTCAAGGGAGGCAGCAATTTGTGGATAGGACACTGGCGGTTCAGATTTTCTACCTTCTCACCTTCGTTGCCCTTGTCTGGCGCTGACATCTGTGTAGGCAGAACTTCGGACCCTTTCGTTGACACCGGACCACTTCAGTTTTTGTCATGAGAGTGTGAACGCTCATACTTAGGAGATGAAGTAGAGCCGCTGGGTTCTTCATAACAGAAGCTGGGGTTGTTTTCACACTCTGCAATCTCCTTGACGAAGTCACAGAAGTAGAATGGAGGGAAGGAGACTTGGTAGTGACTCTTATAGTTTGACTCTTGTGTGGTCCACTTTTCTTGGACGTTGTAAGGCAACTTGGCGACAACATGGGTTTTACCCCACGAGCGATGTCCAGGTAGCCGATGCCAGGTAGAAATGTGTCTGTCTTGGCCAGCTGAAGCTCGGACAGCAGGTTGCACACTTCCTGGTACTTTGAAGCATATTTGAGCAATTCGTCTTCAATTGCTTCGTGACTGCCAAAACCTCTCTCTAATCTGTCCCATGCGGTTGCGAGACCAGTCGTTGGGTCGCTGAAGTAAACAGATCTGAGTCTCTTGATTCTCCCTGTAGACTGTGGACCTAGCCACTTGATTTGCAGGTTCAGTTCTTCAGCAGCGGTAATGCCGTGGTCACTTGTTGCGGTTTTGTAGGCACACTTCCACCCTCTGTAGATCTGAGTCTCTTGATTCTCCCTGTAGACTGTGGACCTAGCCACTTGATTAGCAGGTTCAGTTCTTCAGCAGCGGTAATGCCGTGGTCACTTGTTGCGGTTTTGAAGGTACACTTCCACCCTCTGTGGTTTTCGGGCTGGTCGTTGAACCTTGTGAGACCGGTGTTCGTGAGTTCTCGGTGTATCATGTACCTCACAAAGTCAGACATGTCTGTTCTTTCTGACCTTGGGGGCACATTCGCTGACTAAGCGACGCTGGTTGCGTACTTCATAGCTTCTTATTTCAGGAATGTGGGAAGGTACAGAGTGGCGTAGACGTTTAGACCAGTAACTGATTTGGTGTGAACAGTCTCTGTTGCATGCGGGGCTGGAATTACACAGTTGTCAGGAGTGTAGTGCCTTGCTGGCATGTTGGGTTGCATGTGGACATTGGCATACGGGGGTTGAGGTGCAAGGTCTGGCTGTGCATTGGAATAAGAAGCAGGTTCAGGTTTGATTGGACTGACCTGTGAAGCTGGAAGCTGCAGACAGATCGGCGTCTTGATGTTCTGAAGAAGTGTCGGTTCTGACGGGAATGTTGGTGTTGATCGGTGGTTCATTGACTTGGCTCAGCACGTAGTCCCTTGTGTGCTTAAGGGGGTCTTCTATGTGAAGTTTATACACGCTGATGCTGTCTCCTTGGCTCCCAACTAGAGCTTGTTTGCAGACCTTTCGGCTTGCCATGGCTGCCGCCAATTTACAATCCCTCTGCAGGGCTTCGACTTTTGCCTTTTTACGTGCATTCTCTGCTTCCATCTCCACTTCCTCTGCTTTGATGTCTGCCTTCTTGTGTGCAGTCTCTGCTTTGACGTCGGCCTTCTTGTGTGCAGTCTCTGCTTTGATTTTTGCCTTCTTGTGTGCAGTCTCTGCTTTGATGTCTGCCTTCTTGTGTGCAGTCTCTGCTTTGACGTCGGCCTTCTTGCGTGCAGTCTCTGCTTTCTTGCGCGCGGATTTGACAACTGCACTCGTTTCTATCTCTACTTTCCTTTGAGCAAAGACGGCTTGTACTTTTAGGGTTTTTGTGTCAGCACGTGCTATTATGAACTTTTCACTGAAGGTTGAGCGCCTTGATGAGCTCGATTTAATTGAGTGTTTTGAGCTCTTAGTAGACCTGGATCTGTGCAATGTCGCTTCTAAAAGTACAAGCCGTCTTTTGCTTCTATTTTGTCCACGATGTTACGCACGGTGCAGTCTCGTTCGGCATTGAGCTGTTTGAAGTCCTGGAGTTCTTTTAGAGACTCGGACGTATTTCATTTCAGCAGAATAGAGCAAAGTCTTTCACAAGTGTCCTTGTAAGACTGGTATGCTGAGTACAATTGTTCAAGGGCTCCCTCTGGTGGCAGCTTATGAGTGCCGAGCATAGATAAAACAGTCACTTGGTTTAGCACTCTTTACCAAAGTAATGTTATATGGTGTAACAATTGACCTATGGTGGATTCTAGGTTCTCTTTCACTCTCCATGTTGATTTGGTTAACCGTTTAGGTCTTTCACTATGAGTTGAGTGTGAGTCCATCCTTTTTACTTGCTGCTTCAGGATGGGCAGTGAATGAGAGCTTTTCCTCTCAGCCATTGTGCACAGGATTGCAAGGATTGGGGCTTTCTGCTCCTTGTTGTCAGGGAGACCGAGTACAATATACCAATTCCTGATCTGGGGAGCAGCCTGTGTCTATAGAATCTATGCAAGCTGCTGCTGGGGCTGTATTTGCAAGTCTGTTAAACTGCAGCTTCACAATAGTTTATAGATGATCACTTCTCAGGATTTCTAACCTGTATACTGTTCTTAGTGACAAGGTATTCTCTTCACTGAGCTTATTTCTGTCTGCAAACTCATGCAAACTGCTGTACGGTAATGCTGTGACTTGTTATCAGCCATTTATGGATAATCCTTTCACATACCCACCCTGGTAACAGGTTTCCTTTTAACTGTTCTGTCCTCTTCTGATGACTGCAAATCCCGAGCGCTCTAATTACCAGTCTCTTAGATAATTGTATGCTGGTACTTACACCATCAGGGGCAAACGAGACGGCTTTGAACTCAGCTAGAATGATGACTAGGAAGACAGGAGAAACGCTGCAGTTTTCTTCCAGAATCTTGTATTAAGGTCAACGTAACAGCAGGTGAAAAGGAATAATCTGTACTGGGGTTGCAGACATGCGTCTTCAACAATGGCTTCTCTAAACTAAACTGTGGAAGTAAGGGAGGAGCCCCCACTACAGAGGCAAACTAAGGGAGGGAGGTAGGGACAATCTTAATACGCAGTCTAATCTACCTGGTGACAGTAAGATAAATTTTCTGATTGGAGGAAAAAATACACAATGCATTACATAGAGATAAAGCAAATAACAGGTTGCTCCCATTTGTGGGACACAACATAGGGACGAAATCAAATGGTGTTTTGGACTGTAAAGGCGGAGTAGTGACAATGTAATCATTTGTGAAGTGCCTAAGAAAAGCAGAAAAAGGATGTGGCATTTGTTGAGATAGTAAAAACTGGTGACAGGTTCCCAATAATACCATTAATTGGCCCCGACAGTTTTGCAGGTTGTTGGCAGCACATCGCCTACTACCAGGGAAAATGTGCTGCTGACAACAATTGTTTTTAGCACTCAGAAAGGGTTTGATCAGATAATTGCTGACCTGTTTATTATAAAGGTCAATGATCGGATTCGGGAATGAGCAGTCTTGTGGAATTAAAGGGGCTTTTTCTTCTTCAAGTTTCTCCACAGTGGTGACAATACCAGTGGAGAAAATATCCACACTGTTAGGCCACGTGCACACACTGGGTATTTGGTGGGATTTTTACCTCAGGATTTGTAGCCAAACCAGGAGTGGAGCAATCAGAGGAAAAGTCTAATAAAACACGTCACCATTTCTGTATTTAATTATCCACTTATGGTTTTGGCTACAAATCCTGAGGTAAAAAACTCATCAAATACTCAGTGTGTGCACGTGGCCTGAATCTGAGTCTTCTTGGCTTGAGTTTTAGGCTACGTTCACACAATGCGTTTTTTTTGTGTGGGCACTTTTTGCAGCGTTTTACACCTGCAAAAAAAAGCCCCGTAAACAAACGCGATGCATTCACACACCGCATCTTTTTATGGACTCACTTTTTCCCCAAAAGCGCAGGGGAGAAGTGATCTCACACAGGGGAGAAGAATCCGCCCATGTGACATCTGTGACAGCCCCTTTTGGGTTTCGTAGTGTATTAATATCAATTGCGATACCCAAAATTAAGTAGTCAAAATGTGTAAAAAATAATAAAAACTAAATACTTATTTCCTCGCCGGGTGTTCGGGGAGTCGAGAGATCCACAGGTATCGACCTTTCAGGACCTATCAAGATTGCTGATTGGCCGGTCGCGGTCATGTGATATGTGCATCATAGCACGTCACATATCACACGACCGCGAGCAGCCAATCAGCAATCTTGATAGGTCCTGGAAGGTCGATACCTGTGGATGTCTCGACTCCCAGAACACCTGGCGGAGAGGTAAGTATTCAATTTTTATTATTTTTTACACATTTTGACTACTTTCATTTGGGTTTCACAGTGTATATTAATACACTATGAAACTAAAAGGGGCTGGCAGGCGTATTCCCGCTGGAATTGTGCATTGTCTGAACGGCGATGCGTAATACCAGTGGGAATAATGGGTCTCTATGGGAGAAAGCGCGGGCGCAGCTGCGTAAAGAATTGACATGATCATTCATTTTACGCCCGCACTTTTTCTCATAAAAGCGCTGCTTATATTCACGCACTGTCTGCACGGCAAAGTGAATTTCACATTCACGTTGCCGGCAGACGCACATACTGCGCTTTTTTAAAAAATGCACGCAAAAAAGCGCCATGTGTGAACGTAGCCTTAGAAGTAACCACATGCCGACCTGAGATGATTATCCTCAATGCCAGGTGGAGAGGTGTAAAGTCACCGCTGTTGGACTATGGACTTGTGGAAACATTCTGGGAAGTATTCTAAGCACTCTACTCATGGCTCAGATCTCATGGCATTTACCACATTAAAGTCCCCTGTGTGTATTTGATTGAAATAAAAATGATTGTTCATTGATTAAACAAACCATCAACAAGTATTGGCCAATACTGGATTATTTCACCAGTGTTGATCAAATGAAGTCAACATGTTAAACCCGTGTTACGAAGGATGATAATCATTTGCAAGTCAAAACTGTGCTCCATTCACCGGACCAGGGAACAATGTATTGTAACTGGCTATTTCCTAATGTGTATGGGCTCCCTAAGGTTTGGGGCCTCGTATTCCAGGGTAGACGATCTTTTAACATTTTAATAAGACCGTAACCCCAGATGTAGAGCAAGGTCTACGGTAAAAGCATCTACCAGGTTTGCTAAAAATTACATTCATCCACTTCAATGACTCCAGGGAAAGACTGGAACACTGACCAGACCAAACAACCCAACATCAGTGCCACACCCCACCAGAGCTCCTTGGACAGGGTGCCCATGATGCCCAAGCCCCTCGATATATCAGCATTGAGCAGTTCAGCACCTGGGAAATGTCAGTTCTGAAACATCAGAAATGTATATTTGCTTTCCAAGAAATCTTCACCATTTCCCCCCTCCCCCTCCCTGGAATATGCAGTGACATTTCCATACTGACAAATGTACTTATGGCTGAGTCTTGTCTTTACACTTCATTCTTTCCTGAATAAATTTGCACATATTGTCCTGTATCTGTCATCTGTGATATATTGTCCATAACTTGGTGGCTAAGAATAGTGCGGGCTCACTGGCCACCCCAGAGGCTCTTCTTCATTGATTTTCTGTACAGACGGATGTGCAGGATCTTCTGTGTCACTGTCACCATGTCACATAATATTATTAAAACTGAATTTCTGGGAGGACATGAACATTCCTGGAAAACTCACGGCTCAAGAAGAAACATCCTCCCGATATGGCTGTTACCGCAACTCAAAAAGTCTAAATCAAGAGAAGAGACCAGACAATATTACTAATGTTACACTACGTTACTGTAATAAATCTAATATTCATTCTGAATTTTCCCCATTATACCGTAGGCTCCAGCACCAAATCCTGAGCTAAATGGCGACACCTGCAGAAATATCTGTGCCTATGAGCGGCCAAGAAAGTAAATCACAGGGATTAAAGGGGTTGTCTGGGCATTTTGGATAATTTCTATGTGTATCTAGGCTGCAAAATGTTAACAGTTTGTAATTTACATCCTGTCAACATTTTACATTGTCACCCAGATATCACCTGTTTGTGTCTGTCAGAGAACGGCCAGGGTGCGTGTTTATGTTGGAGTCTGCATGGAAATGCAGAACTGGACGTTACGCTCAGACGCCTCCAAATACATCCCCTCACCCAGTCTACAGTATGCCCAAGCACACCCATACCGCTACAGGGCCGCCCCAACCCCTAATGTGACCACCCACCCGCATTGCATACAGCAGCCCCATCCTCCACTGACACAGTGTGCTGAATCCGCAGCTTTGAAGGAGATTCTGCACACTGTCAGTGGGGGAGGTGACTGCTGAATGCAATATGGTGTGTGCACTCACTTTATGGCCCTGTATTATGGTGTGTGCGCTCACTTTATGGCCCTGTATTATGGTGTGTGTGCTCACCCTGTGGCCATGTAATATGGTGTGCTCCCACCTAGTCCCCTTTGGCCACTGTCAGTGGAGCCAAGGATTGCAGCTGCCGGCTCTCTGTGCAAAGACATGACTGGCTCCACTGTACAGAGAGCCAGACCTGTCTATACCACAGCCGCCAGCTCTCTATGCCCCGCTCTGTGCTGCAGGAGATAGAGAGGAATATTGGCTTCACTATGCATAGAGAGCCAGTGGCTGTGGTATAGACAGGACTGGCTCTCTGTACAGCGGAGCTAGTCATGTCTTTGCACAGAGAGCCGGCAGCTGCAATCCTTGGCTCCACTGACAGTGGCCAAAGGGAACTAGGTGGAAGCACACCATATTACATGGCCACAGGGTGAGCGCACACACCAGAATACAGGGTCACAGGGTGAGTGCACACACCATAATACAGGGTCACAGGGTGAATGCACACACCAGAATACAGGGCCACAGGGTGAGCGCACACACCATAATACAGGGCCACAGGGTGAGTACACACACCATAATACAGGGCCACAGGGTGAGTACACACACCAGAATACAGGGCCACAGGGTGAGCGCACACACCAGAATACAGGGCCACAGGGTGAGCGCACACACCATAATACAAGGCCACAGGGTGAGCGCACACACCATAATACAAGGCCACAGGGTGAGCACATACACCGTAATATAGAGCCACAGGGTGAGCGCACACACCGTAATACAGGGCCACAGGGTGAGTGCACACACCATAATACAGGGCCAAAATGAAATGGGGTTGAATGGTCATATTAGGGGCTGTGGAGGGCCTGTAGTATCCTGAAGGTGGCTGGCCATACTGTAGACTGGGGGAGGGGGCATGTTTGGAGGAGTCTGGTCGGAATGTCCAGTTCTCCATTTTCATGCAGGCTCCAACACAAACAAGCCCCCTGGTCCTTCTCTTGCAGACGCAAATAGATGACTTTTTTTCAACAGTATTTACACAAGAAAATCCCATGACAGACAATATGATCAGTGATAACAAAAAGTCTCAAATGTCACCTGCTTAACCCAAGAGGAAATACGGCATCGTCTAAAAATCACTAAAATTGACAAATCCCCGGGCCCGGATGGGATACACCCCAGAGTGCTGCAGGAATTAAGTACTGTCATAGATAGACCATTATTTTTAATATTTAAAGATTCCATAATAACAGGGTCTGTACCACAGGACTGGCGTATAGCAAATGTGGTGCCAATATTCAAAAAGGGGACAAAAACTGAACTTGGAAATTATAGGCCAGTAAGCTTAACCTCTACTGTGGGTAAAATCCTAGAGGGTTTTCTAAGAGATGCTATACTGGAGTATCTGAAGAAAAATAACCTCATGACCCATTATCAACATGGTTTTACGAGGGACCGTTCCTGTCAAACTAATCTGATAAGCTTCTATGAAGAAGTAAGTTCTGGACTGGACCAAAGAAATGCAGTGGATGTGGTGTATATGGACTTTTCAAAAGCTTTTGATACGGTGCCACACAAAAGGTTGATACATAAAATGAGGGCAATGTGGATAGGGGAAAATATGTGTAAGTGGGTTAAGAACTGGCTTAGTGATAGGAAACAAAGGGTGGTTATTAATGGAACACACTCAGAATGGGTCACAGTTAACAGTGGGGTACCACAGGGGTCAGTGTTGGGCTCGCTTCTATTTAATATATTTATTAATGACCTTGTAGGGGGCATACAGAGTAGAATCTCAATATTTGCAGATGACACTAAACTCTGCAGGGTAATCAATACAGAGGAGGACAATTTTATATTACAGGAGGATTTATGTAAACTAGAAGCTTGGGCTGCTAAATGGCAAATGCGCTTTAATGGGGATAAATGTAAAGTCATGCACTTGGGCAGAGGAAACAAAAGGTATAATTATGTGCTTAATTGTAAAACACTGGGCAAAACTGTCACTGAAAAAGACCTGGGTGTATGGGTAGATGACAAACTCACATTTAGTGGCCAGTGTCAGGCAGCTGCTGCAAAGGCAAATAAAATAATGGGATGCATTAAAAGAGGCATAGATGCTCATGAGGAGAACATAATTTTACCTCTATACAAGTCACTAGTGCGACCACACTTAGAATACTGTGTACAATTCTGGTCTCCGGTGTATAAGAAAGACATAGCTGAACTAGAGCGGGTGCAGAGAAGAGCGACAAAAGTCATTAGAGGACTAAGGGGTCTGCAATACCAAGACAGGTTATTAAACTTGGGGTTATTTAGCTTGGAAAAACGAAGGCTTAGGGGTGATCTTATAATAATGTATAAATATATGAGGGGACAGTACAGAGACCTTTCTAATGATCTCTTTACTCTTAGGCCTGAGACTGGGACAAGGGGGCATCCTCTATGTCTGGAGGAAAGAAGGTTTAATCATAATCATAGACGCGGATTCTTTACTGTAAGAGCAGTGAGACCATGGAACTCTCTGCCACATGATGTTGAAATGAGGGAGTCACTACTAACATTTAAGAAGGGCCTGGATGCCTTTCTTAAAAACAATATTATTACCAGTTATACATACTAGATTCTTTGATAGGGCGTTGATCCAGGGAATTAGTCTGATTGCCATATCTGGAGTCAGGAAGGAATGTTTTTCCCCAATGTGGAGCTTAGTGTTGCCACATGGTTTTTTTTGCCTTCCTCTGGATCAACATGTTAGGCTATGGGTTGAACTAGATGGACTTAAAGTCTTCCTTCAACCTTAAAAACTATGTTACTATGTTATATCTGGGTGACAATGCAAAATGTTGACAGGATGTATTTTGAAAACTGTCCACATTTTGTGGCCTGGATACACATAGACATTATCCAAAAAGCCTGGACAACCCCTTTAATGACAGTTACTGGATCAATAATGACAAATATCAACATGCAGCAAGGATATAACTACTATAATACTGCCCACTGTGCAAGAATAAAACTACTATAATACTGCCTCTATGTACCAGAATATAACTACTATAATACTGCCCCTATGTACAAGAATATAACTACTATAATACTGCTCCCTATATACAAGAATATAACTACTATAATACTGCTCCTATGTACAAGAATATAACTACTATAATACTGCCCTATGTACAAGAATATAACTACTATAATACTGCCCCTATGTACAAGAATATAACTACTATAATACTGCTCCTATGTACAAGAATATAACTGCTATAATACTGCCCCCTATGTACAAGAATATAACTACTATAATACTGCCCCTATGTACAAGAATATAACTACTATAATACTGCCCCCTATGTACAAGAATATAACTACTATAATACTGCCCCTATGTACAAGAATATAACTGCTATAATACTGCCCCTATGAACAAGAATATAACTACTATAATACTGCCCCTATGTACAAGAATATAACTACTATAATACTGCCCCCTATGTACAAGAATATAACTACTATAATACTGCCCCTATGTACAAGAATATAACTGCTATAATACTGCCCCTATGAACAAGAATATAACTACTATAATGCTGCTCCTATGTACAAGAATGTAACTACTATAATACTGCTCCTATATACAAGAATATAACTACTATAATACTGCTCCTATGTACAAGAATATAACTACTATAATACTGCCCCTATATACAAGAATATAACTACTATAATACTGCCCCTATGTACAAGAATATAACTACTATAATACTGCTCCTATGTACAAGAATATAACTACTATAATACTGCCCCTATGTACAAGAATATAACTACTATAATACTGCCCCTATGTACAAGAATATAACTACTATAATACTGCCCCTTTGTACAAGAATATAACTACTATAATACTGCCCCTATGTACAAGAATATAACTACTATAATACTGCCTCTATGTACAAGAATATAGCTACTATAATACTGCCTTTATGTACGAGAATATAACTACTATAATACTGCCCCTATGTACAAGAATATAACTACTATAATACTGCCCCTATGTACAAGAATATAACTACTATAATACTGCCCCTATATACAAGAATATAACTACTATAATACTGCCTTTATGTACGAGAATATATCTACTATAATACTGAATAAAAATAGCAAAGGAGCCAGCGCTGCCTGTAGTCAGAATGCAGTATAAAAAGTGCATATGCACATATTAATTTCTAACTATACTTTAAAACTGAGACATTTGGCAAAAAATTTATCAATTCTTTGATCCACCCCACCACTTCACGGCATTCTCAGATGTGACAGTCTTACTGTACGTTTTTTATATACGCTGTACCATTATGGCCTCCTAAATACATTAAATGCAAGACCACATTAAATGCAACACGTATCTGAAGCATTTCTGAACCACTTCCACGGCGCCAAAAGAGCAAGTGCAGATAAAGGCCGACCAGGTCTGGATATAACATCCAGACATGATCAAATCTGACCCCCACACCTCCAGACCAGCAACCATGGATGAGGGAGGAACAGGCCCAGACACATGTGCAACAATCAAGCAGAGCCTATGGGCAAGGTATGGCTGCTGCATGTGTGTACAGCGGCCTAGATCAATCACAATAAAGACAGATAGAATGGCATGCACAACCAAGTGCGCACAGCAAAAAGTGGGGGTCAGCCACAACCAATAACAAATAAAAATGCCCTCTTTTGTGCAGACATTAGATGTAGAGTCCTGATGTCACTGTACTGAGCGCCGGCCGTCACTGACGGTTATGTGATGTTTCTCCTGTGTGGTCTGAGCCGCGGCCTCCGTCCTAGGGATTAATTTCGGCGGCGTAATTGTCCGTATGTCTGCTGACTCCGGATAACAGAATAATTAATAATGTGCAGTGGAATATGAAACTACTTAAAGAGCGCGGCTGCTCAGGCGAGGAGAACCTTTAATTTATTAGTTTATAGAGAAATGGAAACAATTTCACAACGTAAATGAAAATGGCCGAGTAATTATTGTTTTTATGATGCAGCTGATGTATATGATGGGTCAGGAGGGAACACAGAAAATAGAAAGCAGATCATTGTACTAATGGGCTCCGCAACGGCTGTGACCCGCGGGGTCGAGATTACAGCAAACAGAGGAGAGGTGACATCTGAATATAAGTTTCATAGGATTTATATAGGTAATATACTGCACAAGCAACTGGTATAACCTGAACATCTCCTTTATTTAATTATATATGTACAGCTGGTATAACCTGGGCATCTCCTGTGTATAATTATACCATGTTCCATATTATTATGCAAATTAGTTTTAAATGTCATATGGTGTTTTTTTTTGTCAATGAAACCCATTGATGGTATTGTGTCTCAGGGTTCTTTGGATCACTGAAATCAATCTCAGATATCTGTGATAATTAGTTTGGCAGGTGAGTCCAATAAAAGGAAAACTGGGTGTTCCATAATATTGAGCAGACAGTTTTCAAGTAAGGCTGCCTTCACATCACGATTTTGTGCTGTCCTTGTTTTTGCAGGATCCCCCGGACAGCCACGGATCCAAACAGATTCCTGCAATTGGATGGCAAATAGCCATGTTTCTGAATTTATGCAGGATCCATATGGATCCTGTGGTCCCTGTTCTCCCTGCTACTACATCATTCTTGTCTCCCTGTACTCCCTGCTCCTCCCTCCTATCTCCTCTCCCCCCTCTCCTCTATCCTGTCCCCCTCTCCTCTCCCCTCCTCTTTCCTCCGGTATGTTAAAAATGATAAATCTCCTCATGGAGGATACTTCACCTGTCCAGCGCCTCTGGGGATGCAACCGTCTGGCTGCAGGACTGCTTGTCACGTCACCGAGCCGACCAGCGCTCACGTCAGCTGTTCGTCTTGGTGACGTAATAACAGTCCTACAGCCCAGATGGAGACGGTCGAATACCCAGAGGTGCTGGACAGGTGAAGTATCCTCCGTGAGGAGATTTATTATTTTTAACATACCGGAGGAAAGAGGAGGGGAGAGGAGATGGAGGAGGGAGAACAGGGAGAGACAGGGTTATGTACTGAGGAATGCTTCTGGGCATGCTCAGTACATAACCACGGAGTCGACATCGGATCCGTGTCTGACATCGGATCCGATGTTGACACAAATCCAATGTCCATAGGCTCCCATAGTAAATTCCAATGGACCACCATGGTTCCGTGGTGTCTGATTTTAAAGACGGAGGCCAAAATCATAGCAGGCTATGATTTTGGCTCCATGACTAAATCTGACAGCAACGGATGGTGATAAAAATCGATGCCAATAGGGACGCATCCAAGCACATCCGTTACCCATAAGGATTCATGGGAGGCAAAATCGTGATGTGAAGGCAGCCTTACATGAGAAAGGAAAAGGATCTCTCTGCTGCCGAAAAGCAACAAATAGTGCAAAGCCTTGGACAAGGGATGAAGACATTAGATATTGCACGAAAACATAAGCGTGATCATCATACTGTGAAGAGATTTGTGGCTGATTCTGAGCACAGACGTGTTCGTGCAGATAAAGGCAGAATGAGGAAGGTTTCTGCCAGGCAAGTTCATCAGATTAAGAGAGCAGCTGCTAAAAAGGCCTTACAAACCAGCAAACAGATATTTGAAGCTGCTGGTGCCTCTGGAGTCCCTGGAACCTCAAGGTGTAGGATCCTTCAAAGGCTTGCTGTGGTGCATAAACCTACTATTCGCCACCTCTAAACAGTGCTCACAAGCAGAAATGGTTGCAATGGGCCCAGACATACATGAAGACTAATTTTCAAACAGTCTTGTTTACTGATGAGTGCCGAGCAACCTGGATGGCCCAGATGGATGGAGTAGTGAATGGTTGGTGGATGGCCACCATGTCTCAACAAGGCTGCGACGTCAGCAAGGAGGGGGAGGAGTCATGTTTTGGGCCGGAATCATAGGGAAACAGCTGGTAGGCCACTTTAAGGTTCCTAAAAGTGTGAAAATGACTTTTGCAAAGTATATAGAGTTTCTGACTGAGACCTTTCTTCCATGGTACAAAAAGCAAAAACGTGCCTTCAGGAGCAAAATCATCTTCATGCATGTCAATGCACCATCTCATGCTGCAAAGAATACCTCTGTGTCATTGGCTGGTATGGGCATAAAAGGAGATAAACTCATGGTGTGGCCACCATCTTCCCCTGACTTCAACCCTATAGAGAACCTTAGGAGTATAATCAAGCAAAAGATCTATGAGGATGCAAGGCAGTTCACATCAAAACAGCAGCTCTAGGAGGCTATTCTGACATCATGCAAAGAAATACAAGCAGAAACTCTCCAGAAACTCACAAGTTCAATGGATGCAAGAATTGTGAAGGGGATATCAAAGTAGGGTTCCTATGTTAACATGTAACTTGGCCTGTTAGGATGTTTTGGAGTTAAATAGCTTTTTATTTCAGTCAATGTGACCTCCTAATGCTGCAAATTCAACAAATGAACATTTTCAGTTCTTTCAAACATATCAAAAGTTTAGATACTCTACTGTGCGTAATAATTTGGAACCGTGCATTTAGAAGTTTTTTAATTTTGAAGATTGTACTGTTATCATAGGGAGATTTCTTCAATAAAGTTTGATGTATACTCTAACGGGTGATGTCTTTTATTACACTGTCATTTGCACCGATAATTTAGGAAAATCAGAGAAAAAGAACATTTGTATAATGAGTTGGAACATGGTGTATATATGTACAGCTGGTATAACCTGGGCATCTCCTGTATATAATTATATATGTACAGCGGTATAACTGAGCATCTCCTGTATATAATTATATATGTACAGCTGCTATAACCTGGGTATCCCTGTATATAATTATATATGTACAGCCAATATAATCTGGGCATCTCCTGTATATAATTATATATGTACAGCTGATATAACCTGGGTATCTCCTGTATATAATTATATATGTACAGCTGGTATAACCTGAGCATCTCCTGTATATAATTATATAGTACAGCTGATATAACCTGGTATCTCCTGTATATAATTATATATGTACAGCGGTATAACCTGGGTATCTCCTGTATATAATTATATAGTACAGCGGTATAACCTGGACATCTCCTGTATATAATTATATATGTATAGCTGATATAACCTGGGTATCTCCTGTATATAATTATATATGTACAGCCGTATAACCTGGGCATTTCCTGTATATAATTATATATGTACAGCGTTATAACCTGGACATTCCTGTATATAATTATATTGTATAAGCTGATAACCTGGGTATACTCTGTATATAATTATATATGTACAGGCCGGTATATAACCTGGGCATCTCCTGTATATAATTATATATGTACAGCTGGTATAACCTGGGATCTCCTGTATATAATTATATATGTACAGCTGGTATAACCTGGCATCTCCTGTATATAATTATATATGTACAGCCGGTGTAACCTGGCCATCTCCTGTAAATAATTATATATGTACAGCTGGTATAACCTGGGCATCTCCTGTATATAATTATATATGTATAGCCGGTATAACCTGGGCACCTTCTGTATATAATTATGTTGACGGTTGTTGTACGGTGTGGATGTGGCCTGGAATATATCCACTAATCTAGCAGCATTTTTTCCTGAAGTGTAAATAGAACATTTTAATTACATCAAAGCTAATTGTGAAATTAATTTGCCTGTTTATAAGTGCAATCCTCTGACACTTCATCCAGCAGCTGAGAGAGCTTCGCCCGTCAGGTGCCAGCAGCAATCAGCCAGGGTTATCCCAGATTAGGGGGTGTTTGCAAAGCATCGCCGAGAAGATTTAATAAACAAAACAAGAGTCTGTCAAGGCTGACAATGGATTCCAAGAGGGAATAATAATGAAATCCAGTAATTCTGCAGGAAAGGAAAAAAATCTCTGCCGGTTTGAGGTTTCTTCTTACAAGATAAAATCAATGGTTTTACAGAGGAAAGGTCTCCATCTGCCTGATGTTTAGTCAATAGGGCGCGACCTTCGCTCTTCAGAATGAAATACCTAAAATATCAATAAACAAGAACGAATGGCGAGAGTCGTCTACAGCACAAGTTTATTAAATTGTAGAAGAACACAAGGTTTTAGTTTCCTTAAATGTAGCTAAGGGGTGCATACATAGACACGTAGGTGACCTGAAACCTATGTAGGTCTTCCAATCAATAAGCTCATATGTGTTTGGGTCATTCGACCTACAGGCTATTGATATTTATAGCCGAGCATCCCAATCCATGGGGGCAACATCAAAGGTATCTCATCCAACCGGTACCCTGCCCTGTGCAGAGGAGCATAAAGATCCCTGGAGCGGCCGCTACAATTGGGGGTGTTTTCCTTTTTGGAAGCATCTTTCGTCATGTTGATATTTGTAGAGATGCTCAAAGAGATTGGCAAGACCCTGGTCCAGCAGCCACATCGGTAGTCCATGACAGCCGGACTAGCGCCCTGGAAACCTTCCTTTACCAGTGTTGCCTTTTAGATTAGTAGGCTCTCGTGAAGTCATGCATGTGCTGCACTACAACATAATGACATCGCGAGGTATACTAATCAGAAGGAGGGGGAGGTTTGATCCATTAGGCATGGACCACCCACATAGACATTGGACCAGGGTCCTGCAAATCCTTTAGCGGAACTCGATTTAGTTTTCTTCCTTCTGGAGGAGAGATCATTTGTATAGAAATTATTTTGATGTTTTCTTTAAATGTAAATGTAAACCATATTACAAAAACACGTTCAATATAGTTTTGGAAATATTTCAATGTATTTGCCAGTGCCAATAGGTTGTCTCAGCTATGTAAAGGTATAAGTTACTATAGGGTGAAATAATTATGCCAGACATACTATTCCTTTGTTTTGCAATTCAATGTACATGAGGCATTGTTTTGTGTGAGACTGTCTGGTGCCCATTTTTTGTCTACTTATTTATGGAATGTCTGCTGATTACGGATTGCATCATCCCCCTGCGGTGTACTAAACTGCATCATTTGTAGGGTAATTATACATTTGGATTGAACTATCGAACAATAAGGAAACAGCCATCCCTCATCAGTCCTGTGGGGCATAATGCGCTGAAATGGGAGCTGAGGGGTATTAAAAGCAGCCTACTCCTGTTACTGGTGTGATTTTACATGACCTCAGCCTATGGACCATGGTTCCAGCTCAAGGATTACAGAACTGCTCTACTGCCCAACACTGAGCCAATAAAGTTATTTTGAGAACCCTGGTGGAGACAATCCAGTCACCTGGTCACATACATCACTGTGCTTGTTTGATTTCCTAAGCTTGATGCTGCCTCCTCTTAGTGAGTGCCCACCAAAAGTGAGGTGCTGCTGGATGGGGTAGTTGGTCTTGGATTCCCCAAAGTCGCGGAGGTTTAGATCTATAGCAAGCTAGCAGAAGGGTTAGACCATGCACCATCGTGTGTCATTGCTGAGAATGTACTATATGCTGTTGACTGCTGCTGACTCAATAAAGTCTTACAGAGCATGGTTCCCTCACCCTTTGTTGTCTCAGTAGTGTTCTGCTCATGGGAAAGGAGTACGGGTGTTCAGTAGGATGAGCCCCCACCCAGGTGGTCTTTCTACAAACACAGAAAGTAGTTCATATCTCTCTACCACCTAATATTCTCAGGACTCTCAGGCTCCCGGATTGTATCTTGGCAATCACCATAATGCATAAAAATGTAGAAAAATCCGGTGCCACATGCGATATTTCTTTATTCTTTTTATATAAAAATCACATAGCTCATGAGGAGCTCTGACACCTTCGTGGGCTATCCCACGAAACGCGTCCAGTACTTTCTACAAACAGCCAGACCAGCAGATGAGATTTTTCCAGGGACAATGTGTCGTTGGTCCGCGCTGCCACAAATAACTCGAATCAAAAGTTCACTCAATACATTTATTTGCATCCATCCAACGCGTTTCGGAGTCTGCTATGCTCCTTCATCAGGGAGTGTATGACCAGCAGATGAGAGACCCACTGACCTTCATGTCACCACATCAACAGCTTCTCAATGATGGCAAAGGTTGGTTCATAAACCTCCCTGTCTACATGACGTTGAACTGCTCATGTGCGGACGTTTTGGTATATGAATTGATCGTTACTATTTGGAGTAACCAGCTAAGAGACCATATTTTCACTTTTGTCCTCATTCTTTTGAAATATTTAAAGCCTTCAAACTTAACTATACCAACTTTTTGATTTAATTACAAAGTCTGTACATAGCGGTAGTCTCATACAATATAGCCAGGATACAGTATCCGCCATACAACATGAGTGCTACTAGATTCTAAAGCACCAGCTTGTCTTATGGCCACCATAACTGTGAATGTTATGTCCAGTCATTTCTTGATCTTTTTATTGCTTTTCTAAGTTTCGAGCATCTGGAAAGGGAAGAGTTGCCAATCTGGAGGTTGATAAATGAACTCAAGGCTCTTATCTTGGCAGAATCTTTCCACCTTCAAAGATGAATATGTTGGGAATTGCAACTTTCTGTAAATTGACTATTGACAACTGCAACGTGCAGGTCGTGTCCTGGTCAGAGAAGGTTACGGATAAAGCTCAAAGAATTAATTTAGTCTTGGATTAGTAGATCGTTGCCCGATTCTTGGCGGCCATGGCTCTAATTTGGCCGGAGAATGATTAGGTCTGACTAGTAACGTCTGATACTGTTTAGTTCAATATTCTCCAGTTTTTAGGCAAAATATCATATTTTCCATTCGTAAAAATATTTTGCACAATTTTGTAAGCATAGCTCATCAAAAACGAGATTATGAAGCTTGGTATGTCCCATACTGGGGGGCTTATTTCTTTTGCAATTGTGAGTGAATGTAAAACACCAAACCCTTGTCCACAAAGAGGTTTTTTAACGAGTGTTTTTTTCTTTTAAATGGTTCAACTCCTACAAAATTACTTACAAAGAAATAAGAATTTTTCAAATATTTGTTATTGTAAAATCCTTTTTCGTCGCAGTGTTATTTTCTGCTTCAGATTTTGTTAAAAAGACCTGGTGGAAAAGTAAAGTGCATGTTCCTTGCAAGACGTGTATCTTGATAGAACTGGCTCCAAACTATGCACAGTCCAATCAACAAGGCTGCAAAAATGCCGGAGAAAAAACTTCAAAAATGCTTCCGAACCACCTCAAATACACGAATGAATCACAAAAAAACGCTTCCAAATACTCCCCAAAGAAGTGTTACCTAAGGTGGTTTCCACGTGAAAAATGGGTCATGTTTGAACTCAAAAGAAAAACTCCATCAGTACAAGCAGTTAATTATTCAGTAAAAAACACTGCATTTCATGGATTTGTCCAATTTTCTTAAAGCCCCCATAAATGTCCACACTGAGTCCATCATTCCCATGGTAAAATACGATGGGCTATGACATATGATGCCTTGGTATAAGCCCAGAGTCACCAACACAAGTTGAGTAAGTGGAGGAATCATAGTTAATATAAGTGTATAGTGCCGCCATACTAATACCATGCATCAGGGTTCAAACCCTTGATCCTGTGCTTTGCTGTCTGAGCTTGTGAGTCCGATGAGACACAGCAGATATACCTGTTTTCTGGGTGTTAATTATGTATTATCCTTTCCTAAAGGTACCGTCACACGCCGCAATCTCGCCTGGGAATCTGAAAGGCGATATGTCGCCCCGTTGAAATTGCTGTGAAATTGCCTCACAGTTGCGGCTTGTGATTGGGCGTTTTCGTAGAGATAAATCACCCTTCAGCCGTTGCCTGATTCCTGAACAGTGCTCAGTAATCAGCCGCAATCGGCAAGGCGATAATTTCGTGTTTTGGTGTGCGACAGGGGATGGTGATGGAAAGAGCATTGTCTAAGATTTCCTGTAGGCGTGCCTCAGCGTGCTGTAGTCCGCTCCCCATCTGAAATGATTGGTGTGGGCTACTGTGTTCCCATTGGCTGTCAATTGACACCGCGTCATATTTGAAGAGCTGTCCGTTCAGCACCACACAAATCTTCAGCTACACAACGTCTGCAAACTCCAATAGACAATAGCGTCATGTATTAGCCAGCCTTCCAGAGCAGGCTGACCAATCGTAACCCTGTTGTGTTGTCCAATGAGCGTGTATGGGGCGCGGTGTAAACCACTGAGGCACGCCTATCTACTCGCCGCACTGAACATGTACACCCACATTGCCTTTGAGCTTGCAGCGTGTGAAGCGGCGATGGAATGAGGCAAGATTGGTTCTACTGTGGTGAGACTGATTTCCAGAGCGACACATCACCTTAGCTTCAGGGCAAAATTGCAGCTTGTAATGCCGCCATCGGCGATCTGAGGCGACCACGAAAAACATGAGCGCACACGTTAGATCGCCTCATATCGCCAGCCGAGATTGCGCCGTGTGACGGTACCTTAAGTCTTTTAGGTAACAGGTGCTTTAATTTATCTATTTGTCTGTCCTATCACATTTCGTGTGTGGCTATAATATACCTTCCCCCTGCAGTTATTTCCTGCTGGTGATATTCTCATGTCGTTTCCAGCCATACATATACTGCTGTTGTATATGTCAGTCAGTGTAAAGGGCCGTTACACGGTATGATATCGTTAAAACGTCACGGCTTTTGGGGTGGTACAGTGACACGTAGATACGACTAACAATAAGTCGGCTGATCGTTAATCGCAGGTTTAGGAACAGGACCATAAATCAGTCGTCCGTCGTTCGTTCAACTAGCAACATCATTCTGTGTCACACACAGCAATATTGCATGCAATTTCACTGGCAATTTGCTGGTTGCAGTGAAATCATGGACACATTGTTCTATTTTGTTGCCGTGTACAAATGGAGCAATGTGTCCATGATTTCACTGCAACCAGTGAGTTGCAAGCAATGTCTCCCAGAGATATCTCTGCGGAACCTTTACACCTTTCAAACAGTCTCATTTATGACTTCGCCTATGCAGACTGAAGACGTAGGTGATTAAACGATCGCAGTATTATCACTTGTCGCGGAATCGTTGTTGCGTCGTTCGCGATATCTGTACGTGTGACACTTCACTAGCGATCAATTAACGACGTTCAAGTGATGCAGGCCAAGTCGGATCGCTGGGACATTGGAGCGTGTAACGGGCCCTTAAGACTAGCTGGGGCTCATCTCTTTGCTAATTTTGCTGTTCACCCTGCACCCATCTTCTGTTTGTGCTTAGGATATGCGCTGAATGCTGACAACTTCCTATCATTTCTCTTTGTGTTACATGATTTGTGTTAGTCACTCTGTGATCTATTTCCATCTCAGCACTTCTTCCTTTCTGTAGATAAATGTCACTTGACTCTGCCCTCTAGTTCCTTACAAGGAACGTGAAGCCCTTGATGTCCGTTTAAGCAGCATAGATCTGAGTTGCCATAGTTTAGTCTGGGGTTAGGACCATTCCAGCCTATGTAGGTACCACTAGGGACTGTGGTATCCTCATCTCCCGTCTGTACATGAGCCGGCTCGGTCAGTTGCAGTTTTACCCATCTTTCCCATGTGAGTTGGGTACACTATCATAACAGCTACACAGCATATTATGTCAGTTATATTTCAGTGCTGACTCATATAAAGCAATAACAAGTAACCCAGGCTCAGCCGATGAAAAAAAACACAAGGAGGTGAATCACTGAGTGTCAAAGCTGCCAGTAACTGTGAGCAAGCAGTGTTAGTAATAGAGAAGAATAAATTATTAGTATTTAAATAGAGACCCAAGATGAAGAAAAAAATAAGTTCAGCCTAAAATTTAATCAAACATTAAAAGCAAAACTGATACACCTAGTGTTGGATCTGCAGGGGCGGAGCTTGATACAGATATATTCTTATTGGTGTTTTTATAAATCTGCCCCACAGTTGCGCAGTTTTGCCAAAAATGATATTCTGATAACAAGAGTTCCAAAGTTCTTCATTGCAAGTTGTATTAGGGCTTATGTATATTCATACAGGTCCTAGGAAAGGAAGCTGCAGGGTATTTGTCACGTGCAGACTGCACTGCAGTCTGTGCGAATTGCGCTGCAGTAGTTACTTTCACGTGTAACATGCTCTGCAGTTTTTGGGAACTGCTCTGCAGTGTTTAAATGTATTTGTTTGTTGGTGCCTTTGGGGTTAATGTCAGTATCTGTAGCATTATTGCTGTCCCAGGCCTGGCTGTGGCTCTCTAGTAGTAGGTAGCTGCTGCTGCTGGCTGTATCAGATAACATGGTTCTCTACTCCTGCAGCATTTAAATAATCCATTACCCTTCAGGTGGTGTCGGTGAAAGAGTTCATTCTCTGCATGTCCGTGTTCTGTGTAGATGCCGTGTGCTGTTCTGCTGAAACTGTGCTTGTAGTTTCAAGGATTTGCCATCTGACTGGAGTTGCTGTGCTTATCCTGATTCCTGTGGAGGGGAGGAGGTTGTAGCCTAGGGTCAGTCATGAGCATGGCAAGGGTGGCAGCCCAGACATCCTCACTTTTAGAGATAATTCTGGGAACAGGGTCAGTCAGTGAACCTCAGTCTACAGTCACACTAGCTTCCCAGTTTCCCTTAGTCGGTTATAGCCACCCATGACTAGGACTAGATACAGTAGGATTATGGTTTTTGTAGTTTATGGTGGCGTGTCAGATTGAGATTTGAAGGTTCAAATTGAGATTAGTGTCAATGCCTGCTGGTTACTACTGGACTGAATGACTTATTTTTGTTCATTAGGTGTGTTTTAGACCTAGGGACTAATACAAAAAAATGACTTATTCACATCAGTGTGAAATTCTGTAGGATCCTCTATGTGAAGGTGAATTGGGGGAACCTGTTTTATTGCAGAGTTGCAGAAAGGACCTTTCTATGGAGGACTCGTGGCGTCTTTGAATTACAGGTCACCTATTGATTTCATTGGCGTTATGTAATGAGTAGTTTCCACTGAAGCAAATTAGCCACTTGCCGGCAGGTTCCCCTGAAAATAATAGGTGATCCTGGAGACACAGCTGGAGGATCCCCATCCTCTGCCATCACCGACTCCATGGGGAGCTGCCTAGTGAGAAATAATGTCCCAGCGGAACATTTCCCCTAAGCATCTTACAGATATTCTTTGTCTCTGGACTTTCCCTGTAAACATATGTATATACATTATCATACGTCTCCTGTATCCTAACAGAAGCCTTCATATCAGATGTACAGACCTGTCATAGTAAATGTAAATCTCTGACATGGGAAGGTGTGGGGGTATACAGTAACAGTATGTCGTCGCTGTAATCTATGGCCGTCCTTGTCCTTATGAAGGTCTCGCAGCCGGAGTTACAGTAAGACATTCCCATTGTTTTCTGCCTCCGTATACATCGTAGCTTTCTCCATACCTGTATGTTATGTGCTGAGATTCACTCAGCGGGGACGGCAATCATTTATATATTATATACACAAAAAGCCGCGCCGCACATTATTGCCGCTCGCTATTGTTACTGTGATCTGTAATCCATTTAATTGGATATTTAAAAAAAACTCTGAGCTGCAAAGTATTCCCGCAGGTTAAGTATAGGGAGGCGGAAACAAGCTGCGACTCCCCCTGTACACCACTATATCGTTACACTTCACATCACACTGCTGTCTTGTTTGTACAAAGGAACATGCTAATAAATAGAGGCAAATACCATACTAAATTTGCACCAGAGACCCCTCACTTACCCTTCCAACCCCTGTATGGTAAATATGGTATTTTTCCCGATACAGAGCTCCAATTCCAGAGCTTGACATGGGGAAATTTCTGTCTACCTGCAAATACCACTAGGGGGAGCTCTCTGAAGACAGATTTATTCAGTGTTAATAAGAGTTGAGAAGAAGTCTGTAATCATAAGACAACCATTTTGAGGACTGATCACCAGATAAAAGTGGGCAGTTTTTGCTCGTATTTTATTCCTGCTGCTTCCCGGAGAAGAGCAGTTTTTGTTTTTTGCAAATCGGCCATAGGGTTAAATAGATATGGACCTAATTATTTACTGGAAATTATTATAGCCGTTACTAAAGGGGTGTGGCTCACAGGGTCCTCAGGGGCGTGTCTTAAGGCTGCTGTTCATAATTACTCTGAGTCCTGCAAAAATATCCACACTGAATAAAAAAGCCCATATCTGTGGAATCATATGGCGGATTTTAGAAAAGAAAACAGATGACGGAGGGGATGAGTGGAAATAAACTTAGAATAACACGGACCCCTTTTGACCTGGTGACAGGTCCTCTTTAAGCCCCTTCTAGTGGCAACTGCAATGTTTGTTCAGAGGACGGCCCTAGAGTAAGCTGTGTATTCACCCAGCCATTACAGCCCTGTTTTTTTAACACAGCTGGTTAGGAATTGCTTTATGATGGTTCTTCTAATACCATACATTGAACTTTGGTTATTGAGTTCCTCAGGTAATTGACTGTGAGGTGGACTAGTGATGAAACGAGACTAGAACGTTTTTAAATATATTATTTTCAAGTTCTATAAACTTAAGACCTAAAACTTCTCACTGTTGAGGGTTTGTTACTAAGTAATACTCTGCACATTTTACCCATATGGACACACATTAATAAACATTATTTATTATTGTTCAATGGTTTATAGCTCGATCTTGAGCCATGGCAACTTGATGGATAAACGCTCTGTAGGAAGATTAATCTTGTCCAGCCTAAATAGGCTAACTAAGGTCCTCTCTAAGCTGAAATAGATCCACCAGGGTCTTTTCCAAGTCTGGATATGTCCTCCAGGGTCTTCTCCAAGCCTAGAAAGGTCCACCAGGGTCTTCTCCAAGCTTAGATAGCTCTACCTGGGTCTTCTTCAAGCCTAGATGGGTCCACCAGGGTCCAATCCAGGCGTAGATAGGTTGACATGGGTCTTCCATATGCTTAGATAGGTCCACCAGGGTCTTCTCAAAGTATAGATAGATCCACATGGGTCTTCTCCACGCCTAGATAACTCTACCATGGTCTTCTCCAAGCTTAGATAGGTCCACCAGGGTCTTCTCCACCATAGCTTGAAAGTATCAAGCCATCAGGTTGCTGGTCTTCCTATTCACCTTGTTCCTTCTATCATTCCAACCATGAAGTCCATGTCCAGTGATTGCTCTCTTTGTACAAGTCATATCTTGGTGATCTTTGCTTCCAATGACATGTCTGGCTTGATTTGTTTCAGAATTGATATGTTTCTTCTTTTTGCCATCTATGGTATTGACAGGGGCGGACCGTCACCCCCGGGGCCCCTGGTGCAGGAGAGGACCAGGGGGCGGGGCTACTGGCCGTCGGCTCGGCCCGGGGGAAGGGGTGTCCCTGGCCATCGGCGCGGCCCGGAAAGGGGGGGGTGCTGCTGGGAGCCACAGGCGCGATGCTCTCCTACCTGGGAGCCACGCGGAAGTATTCTAGGGGCCGGAGGAGCAGAGGAGAGGAGGGGCGGGATCAGGCAAGGGAAGCAGGAAGCTCTCTGCTTCCCTTGCCTGACCCTCCTCTCCTTTGGCGGCGGCTTGCGGGGGTTGGCTGGGGGCCCCCCTCCAGGCTTGAAGGGGCCCCCAGCCGGTTGGGGCCCTGGTGCAGCTGCACTAGTGTAGTTCCGCCCCTGGGTATTGATAACATCCTTCTCCAGCTTCAAATTTAAAAAGTGTTGATTGTTCTTCTTTCTTGTTCCTCTATTGGCCAGCTACAGAAAAAAAAGACTGTAAGACAGTATTATAACAATTAGTGCAGTTGCTGTCTTGAGTTCACAGTCAGAGTCCTTCTTTAAAGAGTTTGTAAGGCTTGTGACATTTGAGGAGGATATCAACATTGGGTGTAAGGGTGCCCCGGAGCTGGGACCACCGCTGATCCAGAGTGTAATTAGTTATCTTAATTTGGTAATGCTATATATTAGGCAATGGGTAGCAACTCTGCTTCAATGTCCATTTCAAAAAAGGACAAAAGATGGAAGAATTCAAGCTTTGGAGACCTCCATAAAAAAATGGGGGGCAGACCTACTACCAAATGTTACCGACCCCTGAATGTAGAAATCATCAAGGGTCAAGGTGTTAGATTCCTCAATAGAAGTGTCAACCAACGCTTCTATAACTTCTTGGGGTTGTGTTGGAGAATCACATTTCCTCTCTGCACAGTGCAAAACATTTTTTGGTAAATTAAAGGAGGTGGATGCCTTGGGGAAAAAACAAAATGCATGTAATTTGGGCAAAATAATTTCTGCAATTGGATTCCATTTACAAATCCTGTACCGTGTTGTGTTCCTGCTTAGTTTTGGCTGCAGAATAAATGAAGTAAGAGTTTGTACGTCTAGGTTCACACAAGCGCATTTCACAGTCCATACAAGGACTACAATCCCAGGATCGACCGCCAGGCTCCGAACCCGAACATACAGCCTAATATTAAGCTGTATGTTCAGATCGGGAGACCCGCTGCCAGATAGGCCCGTATACAGATCCTGATATCCGCTTGTGTGAACCCGGTCTCAGTCATTTCTTTTACTAAGTCTTCTCATCTAGGATCTCGGATCAAACAAAAGTTGAGCTTTCATATGACCATAAATCAGCTGAGAAAAGCTTAGTAAATCGCTCCAGAACAGCTCACTGACAGATTTTTAGTTAACTCATTTTAACACCAGCAGGAGAAGGATGCAATACAGGCTTACAGTAAGCAAATAGTAAAAACTAATAAAATCCAACTGCAAAAATCATTTTTAGCCCAAAATAAATGTGTTTAAGATAACAAATCCACCCCAAAGTTGTCCCTATCCTTTAAACCTGCCCTTATGCCCTGAAAATCCAGGGTGACTTCACATTTTGAACCCCATAAGTTCTATTCTCTTAGGTCTTAAAGTCTCCATCTGTAGCCTCTAGAGGTGCACATGGGCTGTAATGTGAAGGCCATTCAGTTCATGGTTTCGGTATATTTTAGAGGGAGTTGTCATGGAGTAAAAAAAAATGATTTGCTCTTGTTCAGAGGGCAATTACTCTTTGGGTTGTACTCAATTCTGTCTCAGAGAAGCACACTGCATTACTTCTCCATCATGTATATATTGAATATAATGTTGAAGTAACATTTTTTTTTAGCCTGAGTAATATTTGGTTGCTGTTTTAAATGGATATGTTTGTGGAACTGGTTAAAGAAACACTCTCATCCCAAGTTTTTATCCTCTTAATATATTGCAATAATATTCTATAGCATTGTGTACTTACAATTGCTTATTTGGCCCTGCTACTCAGTTAATTCTTCTCTTTTCCATTAGGTCTATGACTTTAATATTATGTAACACTTTGTAATTAAAACTGCTCATTTTGCTCTTTGACCCAGTTAATTCTTCTCTTTTCCAATAGGTCTATGACTATCATGAATATATATGACAGCCCAGCTCACCATATATCACCTTTCCACACCGTTCGGAGCACAGATTCGGGCGCTGCTCTGGCCCGGGTACTTGAATTCCAAAGAACAGAGATAATCCAGCTTCTTATTAATGGTGATTTATTACAGGATACATTAAATGCAACTATCATGCAACAATCATGATCATGATTAAGGGTGCCTTCATACACCTGAAATGCATAGCCATGTCTTCTACCTATCATGGATAAACCTGCCATGTTGTTGCATTTAACGTATCCTGCAATAAATCACCGTTAATGAGAAGAAGTATTATCTCTTTTCTTTGGAAATCTATGACATATTATATGTCACTGTGTACTTATAATTGCTCATTTTGCTATTTCTACCCAGTTAATTCTCTTTTCTATTAGGTCTATGATATTACGTGATTAAAAAGGGACTAGCTGAATCATTCTAAGGTCTATGGAGAAACAAGAAGTCTTTTTCCTGTATGAATCATCAAAACTGCAAATCTAGGTCTCTGAAACCCCTCTAATGATGACTCAGGCAGGGAAGAGAGACTTTCTGTTTCTCCATCGAGCTTAGAAGGATTTAGTTAGTTTTTAATCACGTAATGTCATAGACCTAATGGAAAAGAGAAGAGTTTACTGGTTAGAAGGGCAAAAAGAGCATTTGTAAATACACAGTGCTATATAATATTATGCTTGCAATTTATTAAGAGGATAACAATTTTGCTAGGAATATGCCTTTAAATATGAAAAAGAATTCCTGGAGCTATCCCTTAAGATTAGAGACTGTGGTCGGCTACAAATGTGATAAAGTTAACATTACCGTATCCTGCTGTATTATCACAAGGTGACACCGGTAGTCACTGTATTATTCTGTGCGGCCGCTGGAGCCTTCACTAACAAGGTTTTCATAGCTGAAATTTCTCGCGGCACAAGACAGGCACTTGGAGAGGAAAAAAATTATCTGAGTATCGACCTTCTAGTAATTAATGGTAATGAATTGCCCTCCAGCTCATCGCTAGTATTTTACTAGGCAAGAAAAAAAATTGCAAAAAAAAAAAAAAAAAAACTTACATAACTCCGTCGCTTAAGTAGCTAATTATAACCGTCACCTGATGTTTCTATGGGATCAAATCCTAAAGTGATGGATGAAAGAAAAATGCTTTGTTCTTTGTAGTGTCAAAGGAAATTAATTTCCGGCTGGCTTGTGTTTTTCTCTGAGGCAGATATTGATGAGTGTGCAGAAGGGATCATTCAGTGTCACAACCATTCCCGCTGTGCTAACCTTCCGGGATGGTACCACTGTGAGTGCAGAAGCGGCTTCCATGACAATGGGACCTACTCCATTACTGGGGAGTCCTGTGTTGGTAAGCGAACCTCACTCAAGTCAAATATTTTTTTCTTTTTCTTCTCCTATCTTCTCTCTTCTGCATGGTAACAACCTATCATAACAATAAAATGTTTAATGTATTTTGTTTTTTACATTTTCCATATTACTACTTGTATGACTATAATAAGAAATCTTATCATTTTCAAACCGACCAAGTACTAGTACTAATAATGTCTAAATACTGTAGATGACACATGATCCACTATTCACAATAGGTGATATCACAGCTCACCTCCTCCTCCTATACAATGACTGATAACACCTCTATATACAGTAGATCACACAGGATCTACCATTCACAATAGATGATGTCACAGCTCACCTCCTCCTGTACAATGACTGATAACACCTCTATATACAGTAGATAACACAGGATCACCATTCACAATAGGTGATATTACAGCTCACCTCCTCCTCCTATACAATGACTGATAACACCTCTATATACAGTAGATCACACAGGATCTACCATTCACAATAGATGATGTCACAGCTCACCTCCTCCTGTACAATGACTGATAACACCTTCTATTACAGTAGATAACACAGGATCCACCATTCACCATAGACAATGTCACAGCTCACCTCCTCCTCCTGTACAATGACTGATAAGACCTCTATATACAGTAGATAACACAGGGTCCACCATTCACAATAGGTGATATCACAGCTCACCTCTTCCTGTACAATGACTGATTACACCTCTATATACAGTAGATAACACAGGATCCACCATTCACAATAGGTGATATCACAGCTCACCTCCTGTACAATGATTAATAACACCTCTATATACAGTAGATAACACAGGATCCACCATTCACAATAGGTGATGTCACAGCTCATCTCCTCCTCCTGTACAATGACTGATCACACCTCTATATACATTAGATAACACAGGATCCACCATTCACAATAGGTTACTATACATTTACAAGATGGGATTATCCATTTAAATTAACTGATTATGAATGTGCCCATATATTAGAGGAAAGATGACCAAGCCATCCAAATTTAATTATATTTATGATGATTTCTCAAATGACAGCTGTTAGGCAAAAGAAAGATTGGACATGTTGAATTTTAACAAGTATTGAGTTGTGGTTAATGTGTTATCACCGCATTCATAAAAGTCCATGACTTGCTCGCCGGGGCCGTGGGGTACTCAGGACCGGGCAGGAATTTCTGCTGAGATAATGTCACAGGGGTCGAGACCCGGCTCCGTGGCCCCAGGCAGTCAATAAAAGGGGAAGAAACAGTTTTTTAGAAATTAATAGTGACGCCACCCGTGGTGTGCGGCTATGGATTGCCGCCGCTGCAGTTGGGACCTCTGGAGATGATAGGGGTAACAGCAAGGATTTTGAGCCCTCCACGGGTAGGGCTGGCCCCAAGGGCAACCGTGAAATCTGTGGGTATGGCGGGCTGCAGCGTTCACTGTCACAGTCAGCCTCTTGCTACCGAATCACCAATTCAGTCTACCTCCTCTTAGGCACAAGAAACACAGTCTCAGACAGCATCAAGCTTTAACCGGGTTTTACTCTTTTCCTTTGCAGATGGTACAGGTTATAACAGTTCAGCAGCAGCTCTGGTGTGGTCTAAGCAGCTGAGATGGTTTGTCTACATCACCCCCTTTCGTGTCTCTTTCGGGCCTTTTTGGTCTGTTCTGCATGCTCGCTACGATCCAGCGGTCACGGGCTTTCAGTGGGTGACTTTCCGGGTCCTCTAGCCCTAATACGAAGGCCTTCTTTTCACTGCACCAAAGATTGGGTCTCAGGACATAAAGACCCTGCACCCCGCTGGGGTTCGTGGTCTGGGCATAAAGCTTCCCTGCCACTTCAGCAGAGCCGGCACTCTGGTCGTGGCCCAGTCCCACAGTGTCTCTGCTAATCTGGGCACACCTAGACTTCTGTCTTTCACCACGGTCTACAGCCTTGGACCGGGCAAGCCCCATCGTGGACAGGCCGCCGGGCCGTGTTTACTCAGTCCTGTATGATGGTCTCTCCTCTCCTTCTGACTGGTCTGGCTTTTTCTGGGTTGGTATGGTCTGGTCTGGTCTCCTACTACTTCACTTAGCTCTCCTTCTCCCTCTTCGTTTCCAACTTCCCTCTGGACTTGGTGTTGTGTGTCCTTTTATAACCTCCCCTAACCGGGTCTTTCTCTAACTTTCCACCCACCACCTGGCTCCTCCTGTTATCCCGTTGCTCGACATAGAGTACCTAAACTTGAGATCGGGAGTGTGTTGTGTTGTGTGTGTGTGGGGAGACTGACTTACCAATCCCGGCTGCTGCGCCATCTAGTGGCGACCGGTCCGCAGGGGCGCCACATCCGCTCTATCAAAATATAAAAATAATTAACCCAATCGGTAAACATTTGAAACAAAAAAAAACTTCCAGAAATGCCAAAATATTTTTTTATTGGCTGCAACACCACAAAAAATGCTGTAACAAGTGATCAAAATATCACATGAATCCTAAAAATCAATCAAAATGTTGTCTCACCCCACAACCAATAAGACATCACATGGCTCCACCCACCGGAAAATGAAAATGTTACGGGTCTTTGAAAATGGCGATACCTCCTCCCAAATTTTTATTGGTAACTTTGTTTTCTTTTTCAACACAAAATAATTATAAGCAGGACATGTTTGGTATCACAGTAATCGTACTGAGGAGATTTTAGGTAATTTTTACCACAAATTGTACATTGCAAAAACAATTCCCACAATTGTGTTTTTTTTCACAATTTCACCCATTTAAATATTTTTTTTTTTACAGTCCACCATGTGATAAAATGTAAGGTGTCATTCAAAAGTACAACTCGTCTTACAAAAAACAAGCCCTTATATGTCTTTATTGACATAAAAATAACTCTGGGAAAAAAAGGAGGATAAAAGTAAAATGTAGAAATGAAAACTGAGGTTAAAAGCAACAAAGAAGACTAGTCGGACAGGCACGTCCCTGGCATTGTCTCCCCTTGAGTGACAGGTCTCTGACTGTGTGCTTGTACAGGAGAAACCTTTCTCAGGCAGCAGGCAGGGAGGTGTCTGACTCGTCTCAGTGTGGATCATTCTTGGTGGCTGAGATTGTACAACCGGTATCTGATATGTGCTGTCCATGTCAAGCAGCATGTATCGGATGTCCGGTTCCCTTTACAAAATAAAAACTTGCCCACGTAAAATGTCACCCATAAGTCCTGCACACATGGGATGAATGAAGCCCCCTACCCTCTTCGGCGAGTCGGCTGCCACATTAAGCAGATAATTAATTATGCAGTGTCCATTCACTTCAATGGGAGTTACAGAAGTAGCCTAACATTTTATACCCCTGTTCTCCACATAGTTGTGAGTTCCGGAGCTGAGATGCTCGTCTATCAGACATTTGTGGCTCATCCTGGCTCCGGTGATTGACGCGCAGTCATGGATGTCTCGATCGGATCAGATTAGATTAGTTCCTCTTCCTCCAATATCCGGAAAACGTCTCCCCATCACAATCGCACGATCCGTCTACAGAATAATTAATTCCAATACACTCAGGTCTAATTTCACGGAAAAACATGGCTGGTGCGCAGACATTTCTCAGGATCTCTTGCATGCTTTATTGGATTATAGCCGGTAAATTCCTGTATAATTTTTCTGTGAAATAATGTGAGTTTCTTGCTGAATATTAATGATGTTCTGTCCGGTGTGTTTCTGCCTTCATGTTCCCACTTCTAGGATTATTAGATTGTTTTGCTTGCCTTTGTATTATGATATTTTTTTGCTTTAGTTTACACGCTTGTATGGTGTCGCGTTGTGGCCGGTGACATAACAGCGGCAAATGTTTCCACGTGTGCTGGATTGTCTGTCGCTGGTCGCAAGTTGCACGCGATTCACTATCCATAGACTTTGCTACTTGGCAACTTTCTACATTAATATCTCAACTCTCAATAATTGCAAGTCACAAATAAGTTTCACAAATGTTTTTGGTCCCACAACACATTCTTCACCATGTAGCTCAGGGGTCTCAAACACGTGACCCGTGGGCTGCATGCGGCCCCTGGGGCTTCACTGTGTGGCCCGCGGCACCGTGGACAATTAACCATGCCAGCAGCGGTCCAGTGCATGGGGCCGCCGCGGTCCCTGCTGTATTATTACTTCCGGCCGCTTCACTGACAAATTCTGCCGCTCTCGTCTTCAAGTTCAATGCAAGCCGTCAGTCAATAAGAGGCCTGCAGGTGACGTCGGCGTATGAAGTCACCTGCGAGCCTCTCATTGACTGACGGCTTGCATTGAACTTGCAGAACGGCAGAGCCAGCAACAGAGTTTGATAGTGAAGCAGCCAGAAGTAATAATACAGTGGGGACCGCGGCGGCCCCATGCACTGGATCGGCGCTGGCATGGTTAAGGTTACAAAGAGTGTGAGTGTGTGTGAGTTAATGTGAGTGTGTGTGTGAGTATGTGTCTGAGTGTGAGAGTGTCTGTTGAGTGAGTGTCTGAATTGAGTGAGTTAATGTGTGTGAGTTAATATGTGAGTGGTGTGATTGTGAGTGAATGAATGTGTGTGTGTGTGTGTGTGTATAAAAAGAAGATAAACCAGGTTGGGGACATCACTACAAAAGAAGTCCAGCATGGGGGTCATTACAGCACTATGGAGGTGAGGCTGGTAACATCACTACAAAAGGGGACTAGGATGGGGACATTACTACAATATGGGGAGCAGGATGGGGACATTACTACACTGGGGGCCAGGATGGGGGACATCACTGCAAAAGGGGATTCGAGGCAATTGTGGACATCACTACAAAAGGGGACCATGCATGGGGACGATTACTACACTATGGGGCCAAGATGGGGAATCACTACAAAAGGGGATAAGCATGGGGGACTTCATTCACAAAGGGACCAGCATGCGGGACATTACTACACTAGGGGGCCAGGATGGCGACATCACTGCAAAAGGGGACCTGCATGGGGGACATTACTACAGAAGGGGATCAGGATGGGGATATTAGTACAAGAGAGGGGGACCAAGATGGGGACATACGACAAGCAGGGGATCAGGATTTGGACATTACTACATTGAGCAAAAAATTCAGGTATTTCTAAAAATGTCACTTAGCACTACAAGCAATGTGGCTCCCCGATTTCAATTTTTTTCCATGTGCGGCCCACCAACCCAGCCGAGTTTGAGACCCCTGATGTACCCCATTATTATTTTATTATGTCAAGATAATTTATATAAAGTAAGGTCACTATGAAATAACACCGAAGATCCAGCTTTTCTGCTAAGAAATCTTCAAGCTTTCTCAGAAGTTTGTTGTTGTTTCTTTATTATTCCTCCTGAAAAATACATTTGAACTGAATATTACCAGTCTCATCATAATATAACTGCTCAAACCAAACACGGCAGTCAGTGCACCCTTGACGTGTACAAATAGTTCAGTGCACCCTTTGGTGTGACCAATCAGTTCCAGCGCACCCTTGGTGTGACCAAACAGTTCAGCGCTCCCTTGGTGTGACCAATCAGCCTCCCAAACTACTTGATTTTCATCTATTTCTGCTCATTTAGAGTAGATGGAAAATAACTAGGTGGGAAGAGCCACTACAAGAGTGCACTGAGCACCTCTACATGGTTTGAACAGTCATTTTGTGTTGATAGACTCCCTTTAAAGGGAAATCATCATTGGCTTGTTTAAATCCGGTTTTCATGTTACATGTATTTTGGTTTTATTTCGTCTTTTGTTTTCTCATTTTCATAATAAGAACTTTACTAAAGAATTAAATGAGTAATCTTGCAGTTTTCACTCCATCCACTGGGGCTCTCCTAGACTCTTGCTCTATGTCCCTTCAGGAACAGTTTTCAGCAGGCTCATTATCATCAGAGGCTGGATTACACTGAACACCTCATAACAGGGAAAATTGCAAGGTTTTATTTATTGATCTATTGTTATTACAGATTTCGATATGTATAAACAAAAATGGCAACATCGTTTTTGTTTTGTTTTTTCACATTTAACAAAAACCTCATTTACTCAATAGGTCATTTTCTGATAATGGCTTCCCTTTAATACTGTGGGTCAATGAGACACACAAGTACAAAGAGTGACACAATGTTTACATTTTAGAGGGAGAAACATGGCTGATGGTGGTTAAAATTTACATCCAGTGGAAACAACTAAATTATATTATCTATCTATCCTCATTATCTATCCATATCTATTGATTCTTATCTATCTACAGAAAAAAGTAAATTTTTGGATTTTTTTTTGATATTTTATTTTTGTAAACTAAGGTTCTTGGTACACATATTGGCCCATACCTGTTTGCCCATCAATTTTTCAAGAAATGATAAAAATGGAGGCTTAGCTAAGCCCAAGGAAAGAGTGACATGCTATTATAGGGGACCCATCAGATCTAAGGTCACCTTGAAGCTGGTTGATGGGCAAACAGGTATTGGCTAATATGTGTACTAAGAACCTTAGTTTACAAAGATAAAATATCCCAAAAAAAATCGAAGAATTGAGTTTTTTTTAAAAAACGCATGTTTTTATATTTTTTCTCAAATGCATAGGTGTTTCACTTCTATCTATCTATATGTATGTACACACATGATTGGCAGTGACTCTGTGCTGATGTGAAATGTTTTCTGTGTATTGTTCAGTACTGCAGCTTGCACCAGTTAGACTTGAGTGCTGTTTAGCATTTATATCTATCTATCTATCTATCTAAATGTATTTTATTAACATATTGATCAATACATTGTTCAAACAGTATTAAATAAAAATTTTTACAATTATAAGACATAAAATTAGATTTATACCATTATAATAAAAGAGGTATTAGAGACAAGACAAAAGAATTAAGGATGACAAACATTAGGAAGGAACAAAAAAAAACAAACAAATAATAACTATATACATTAACATGGCATATATTGGTCATAAGATTGTTTAGACATTTAATATAAACAGAAGATGACAAGTCTATTTCTATAGCCACAGGATCATATAATTGAAAGAAAAATCAATCTCCATCCAATGTCAATGAAGGTGCATATTGGGAAACCCAAGATGACCACTTTTCTATATATTTGTGTCGGTTTGGGTTCCTCAGAGCAAATAAGTACTCAAACAGGTTATGAGAAGCTAATTTATCCATTAGCAGTTCAATTGTGGGTGGATCATTTTTCAACCAGAGGGAGGCTATGATATTCTTAGCTAAAGACATTCATGAAGACCTTCTATCTATCTATCTATCTATCTATGGCCCACGTCACACCCACAGATATCTGTGCAGATATTGTTGCAGATCTCTGGTTGCAGTGAAATTATGGACACATTAATCCATTTATATACAGCCACAAAATGATACAATTGTATCCATGATTTCACTGCAACCAGAGATCTGCCAACAATATCTGCACAGATATCTGTGGGTGTGACGTGGGCCTTTCCCATATCTATCCATCCCATATCTATCTCTCTATCTATCCATCTATCCATATCATCTATGGCGGCCGTCACACGCTACGATATCTGTAAAGATATCGCTGAAACATCACAGATTTTCAGTCGCTCTAACGACATCGTTACGTGTGACACATGGATCTTACAAGCGATAAGTGGTCAGATCGTTAATCACAGATATAACTGGACCCCATATCAGACGACGTCGATCATCCAATCTGCTGTATCGTTCTGTGTGACAACGCATAACCGATCTCCTGACCGATTTCTCCTATTCACAACATTGACAAGCCACGGTCGCTGGTTGTGTGAACGATCCCTGCACGTAACATCGCTGCTGTGTCTGAACATTATCTATACATGTGACACCTCACTAACGATGTGTCCACAAGTGCACACCACTGAGATCGTTATTGAGTTCCTCACAAATCGTAGTGTGTGACGGCCGCCTATCTCATATCTATCCATCCATATCTATCCATTATCTATCTATCTATCTATCTATCTATCTATCTATCTATCTATCTGTCCATATCCATCTATCTCGCTCTATTTGGTGGATTTACTCTTCTTATGACTTATTTGTAGGTTTGTCATCTCCAGGTGATTTTCATGGCGCCTTACAAAAATAAAAAGGAAACAATTATGGAGAAAGAAAATACTCCCCAGATCAAACAATCCTTCACATTTTGATAGCTCTGTCTTTTTTCCGAGGGTATATTTCACTTTTTAATTATTTACTGCCACAGATAGCAGTCAGTGATTTATATGCATCGCGAGCAATAAAGACATTTAAAGCTGGGAGTCCCCCACCTGCCTGGGACTCATGGAGGAATACGAGGACCACGGGATCCATATAAACTGCAATTAGCGACCGTAAAACTGGCGACTCATAATCTGAGCAAGGGGGATTCACTGCTGAAATGATCAGTGAGCGGAAATGAAAAAGACAAAGCAATGGCGTACAGCCAAACCAGAATCAGACATCTTGGAAAAGTCTTAACCCCTCATAAGAGAATTTTGTACACCCCTGATCCCGGTAAGTGGAGGTAAAACTGGCCACTTATCGGAATCACAGACTTGATCCAACTGATCTCTGATATCTGCATAAACTCCACAGCCCCATTACAAAATCAGGTCTCCCCATCTGCCATTTGACTTATATCCTTGTATTACTACTAGAGTCTACTTTTGTGGGAAAGAGGCTTCTGTTCTGGAGCCCAATTCTCGGCTCTGGGTGCTTGAAGGGGACAAAAGGAGGTAAAAAGTACAAGTCATTCCTTTATGCTTCATGTGATTTGGTATTTTAGAACTCTAAGAACAGTTGGCTGAAAATATTTAAAAAAATCCTTCTGCATAGATAACAACAAGAATTGTATTTATAGACCCCCAATAATCCTCATCTCATGAGCACAGGTTGGTGTGGCAGTAATATATGTGGAAAATAATGCATAGGTATAAATTAATACAGTGGCATGTAAATGTTTGTGCACCCTTGGACAGAATTACTGTTATTGTGAATGGTTAGGAAGGTTGAAGATGAAATGATCTCTAAAAGGCATAAAGTTAAAGATGACACACTTCCTTTGTAGTATAGGCAAAAAAAAAGTTATTTTACCTTTTAAAAATTTACAATAAGGAAAATAGGTTGATGCAAAAGTTTAAGCATCAAGCATAGTTAGTATCTAGTAGCAACCCCTTTGGCAAGTATCACAGCTTGTAAACACTTTTTGTAGCCGCCAAGTGTCTTTTAGTTCTTGTTTGGAGGATTTTCATTCATTCTTCCTTGAAGTCTTGCAGTTCTGTGAGATTCCTGGCTCATCTTCCAGTTCTGTGAGATTCCTGGCACGTCTTACAGTTCTGTGAGGTTCCTGGCTCGTCTTACAGCTCTGTGAGATTCCTGCTAGTCTCCCAGTTCTGTGAGATTCCTGGCTCATCTTCCAGTTCTGTGAGATTCCTGGCTCGTCTCTCAGTTCTGTGAGATTCCTGGCTCATCTTCCATTCCTGTGAGATTCCTGACTCGTCTCCCAGTTCTGTGAGATTCCTGGCTCATCTTCCAGTTCTGTGAGACTCCTACCTAGTCTCCCAGTTCTGTGAGATTCCTACCTAGTCTCCCAGTTCTGTGAGATTCCTGGCTCATCTTCCAGTTCTGTGAGTTCTCGGCTTTTCCTCTAGTTCTGTGAGATTCCTGGCTCCTCTTCCAGTTCTGTGACGTTCTCGGCTTTTCCTCTAGTTCTGTGAGATTCCTGGCTCCTCTTCCAGTTCTGTGACGTTCTCCGCTCTTCCTCTAGGTCTGTGAGATTCCTGGCTCCTCTTCCAGTTCAAAGAGATTCCTGGTTCGTCTTCCATGCTCTGGTCATTTGCAGTCCAGTCACAGATTAGCAATTATGTTCAGATCAGGGGACTGTGAGGGCCTTCAGCTTGTGCCTTTTGAGGTCATGTATTGTGGATTTTGACATGTGTTTAAGATAATTATCAATGTAGAGAAGCCATCCTCTCTTCAATTTCAGCTTTTTTACAGATGGTGTTATGTTTGCATCAAGAATTTGTTGTAATTTAATTGAATCGATTCTTCTCTCTACCCGTGAAACGTTCCCTGTGCCATTGGCTGCAAAACAATCCCAAAGCATGATTGATTCAATCCCAAGCTTAATGGTTGGCGAGATGTCTTTTCTTTTAACTCTGTGCCCTTCCCCACATACCTTTGATCATTGTGGCTAAAGAGTTCTGTATTAACCTCATCGGTCCACAGGACTTGTTTCCAAAATGCATCAGATTTGTTTAGACGTTCTATTACTTTTGACGCTGAATTTTATGGTGAGGACACAGAAGAAAGTTTCTTCTGATGACTCTTCTATGAAGGCCTCATTTGTGCAGGTGTCTCTGAACAGTAGAACAATGTACCACAACTCCGGAGTCTGCTAAATCTTCCTGAAGGTCTTTTGCAGTCATACGGGTGTTCTAATTTGCCTAGGAATTCTAGGAGCAGCTCTCACTGAAATTTGCTTGGTCTTCCAGACCTTATCTTGACCTTTGTTGTTCTTGGTAACTGCCATTTCTTACCGTATATACTCGCGTATAAGCTGAGTTTTTCAGCGCAAAATTTGGCTGAAAAGTCCCCCCTCGGCTTATATGCGAGTATATAAAAAAAATAAAAAAATACCGCAGCAGCCCCGGAGGTATACAGGCCCCCCATCAAGTTCCAGGGCCCCCCCACCTTGCGCGCAGCCTGTAAAGGAAAATCATACTTGCCAGAGTCCAGTCGCGCCGTCCGCAGCTGCCGACATGACGATCCCGGGCTCCATTCAGCGCCTTCCGCATTTCCTGTAGTCGCGGGCAATGACGTCATTGCCCGCGCGCACAGGAAGTCGGAAGCCGGAAGACGCTGAATGGAGCCCGGGATCGTCATGTCAGCAGCTGCGGACGGCGCGACTGGACTCTGCAAGTATGATTTTCCTTTACAGGCTGCGCGCAAGGTGGGGGGGCCCTGGAACTTGATGTGGGGGCCTGTATACCTCCGGGGCTGCGGCTGTATACAGCCCTGGGGCTGCGGCTGTATACAGCCCTGGGGCTGCGGCTGTATACAGCCCTGGGGCTGCTGCTGTATACAGCCCTGGGGCTGCGGCTGTATACAGCCCTGGGGCTGCTGCTGCTGTATATACCTCTGGGGCTGCATCTGGGGCTGCATCTGGGGCTGCATCTGGGCTGCATATGGGGCTGCATATACCTCTGGGGCTGCATATACCTCTGGGGCTGCATCTGGGGCTGCATATGGGGCTGTATATGGGGCTGCATATACCTCTGGGGCTGCATATACCTCTGGGGCTGCATATACCTCTGGGGCTGCATATGGGCTGCATATACCTCTGGGGCTGCATATACCTCTGGGGCTGCTGTATACTACCACTGGGCTGCTGATGTATATACCACTGGGGCTGCTGCTGCTGTATATACCTCTGGGGCTGCATATACCTCTGGGCTGCATATACCTCTGGGGCTGCATATACCTCTGGGGCTGCATATACCTCTGGGGCTGCATATGGGGCTGCATATACCTCTGGGGCTGCATATACCTCTTGGGCTGCTGTATACTACCACTGGGGCTGCTGCTGCTGTATATACCTCTGGGGCTGCATCTGGGGCTGCATCTGGGGCTGCATATGGGGCTGCATATGGGGCTGCATTACCTCTGGGGCTGCATATACCTATGGGGCTGCATATACCTCTGGGGCTGCATATACCTCTGGGGCTGCATATGGGCTGCATATACCTCTGGGGCTGCATATACCTCTGGGCTGCATATGGGGCTGCATATACCTCTGGAGCTGCATATACCTCTGGGGCTGTATATACCTCTGGGCTGCTGTATACTACCACTGGGGCTGCTGCTGTATACTACCACTGGGGAGGCTGCTGTATACCTCACTGCTGGGGGTTGTATACCTGTGCTGGAGTCCACCCTCGGCTTATACGCGAGTCAATAAGTTTTCCCAGTTTTTGGGGGCAAAAGTAGGGGGGTCGGCTTATACACGAGTATATACGGTAATTACATTTTGAACTCAGAAAAATATAGCTTAAAAACACTTTACTATCTTCTTATAGCCCCTCTTGCTTTACTTATCCCCACCATTTTCTTTTTCAGAGTGCTCAGTATCTACTTAGAAGAACCCATGGCTGCTGATTTTTAGTACAAGGATAGAGGGGCTGGGTTTTTGTAAAGCTGTGATGTTTGTATCACCTGGCCTTTCCTAATGATAACAATGAACAAGCCATAACCCTAACAGAATTATTAAGGTCTGATACCTTGGTCAAAGTAATGTCGGCACACAAATCTTCAAAGGTGTCCAAACTTTTCCATCGGCCCATTTTCCTTTTTGTAATTTTTAAAATATAGGTGATGAAAATATATATATTTTTTGCCTAACATACAAAGAAAGGGTGTCATGTTTACCTTCATGACCTGTAAGAGGTTATTTCATCTTCATCTTGCTTAGAGGGAACCTGTCACCAGGTTTTTGCAAACTAATCTGAGAGTAGCATAATATAGGACCCGAGATCCTGATTCCAGCGATGTGTCACTTACTGACCTGCTCAGTGTAGTTTTGATAATCTCCAGATGAATACACAGTGATTTTATCAAAACTACACTGAGCAGCTCAGTAAGTGACACATCACTGGAATCAGGGTCTCTGTCTCTACCTTATGCTGCTCTCAGATGGGGATAGCAAAAACATGGTGACAGGTTCCCTTTAACTGTTCACAATAACAGTTATTTTGACCAGGGGTGCCCTAACTTTTGCATGCCACTGTAGTTTGAGGGATTGATTGATGGATTGCACTGAGATAGATATCAGACAGATTACATAAAGAAGTCAGGCAGCCCTCCAAATAAAGTATCCAATAAATGTGGGGGTAGTTTGACATATCTGAAATACTGTGGTTCATCTTGGGAATAGACAGTGATGGGGCTTTGCTTGAGAAAGGCTCATCCCAATATCCCTGTGTTTTCTTGCACCGAATTGTCACATAAGAAAGGGGTCAATAAAAAAAAACACCCACGTTGTCCAGAAACTGTATATGGGGGGCTACCTGACTGTCCGGGGATTGCCCCCAATATTCTGCAGTGCCATTCCTTCCCTCTGATGTACAATACTCAGCCATAGATATGTTGTATTCTCAGTTCGATACATTCTCTGTATGGTGTGAGTGTGTTTCTTATATAGTTAACTACACACAAGTGATGTTTCTGCTCCCTGTAATTGTCATTTAAGTACTTTATTTTAGAGAATGCTGTACCATGAGATTATAACAATAGACATCAAACAGAGGAAAGGAAAGAGACGTTACACATTATTTTACAGCAATTAAATCTAACTTAAATGTAATTATCTTTACAATTGAGATATCTTAAAGTAATGAATAAGTAATTAGTCCATTTGCATGTATAGTCTTCTGTGTGATTATGAGATCACACTCTACTGTAACTGCTCCGCACAATCCACAATACATACAAAACTACCAATTTACATTATTCTTAAAGATCTAGGGCAGTATTATAGTAGTTATATTCTTGTACATAGGGCAGTATTATAGTAGTTATATTCTTGTACATAGGGGCAGTATTATAGTAGTTATATTCTTGTACATAGGAGCAGTATTATAGTGGTTATATTCTTGTACATAGGGGCAGTATTATAGTAGTTATATTCTTGTACATAGGAGCAGTATTATAGTAGTTATATTCTTGTACATAGGGGCAGTATTATAGTAGTTATATTCTTATATATAGGGGCAGTATTATAGTAATTATATTCTTGTACATGGAGCAGTATTATAGTAGTTATATTCTTGTACATAGGGGCAGTATTATAGTAGTTATATTCTTGTACATAGGAGCAGTATTATAATAGTTATATCTTGTACATGGAGCAGTATTATAGTATTTATATTCTAGTACATAGAGGCAGTATTATAGTAGTTATATTCTTGTACATAGGAGCAGTATTATAGTAGTTATATTCTTGTACATAGGGGCAGTATTATAGTAGTTATATTCTTGTACATAGGGGCAGTATTATAGTAGCTATATTCTTGTACATAGGAGCAGTATTATAGTAGCTTATTCTTGTACATAGGAGCAGTATTATAGTAGCTATATTCTTATATATAGGGGCAGTATTATAGTAATTATATTCTTGTACATGGAGCAGTATTATAGTAGTTATATTCTTATACATACGGAGCAGTATTATAGTAGTTATATCCTTGTACATAGGGGCAGTATTATAGTAGTTATATTCTTGTACATAGGAGCAGTATTATAGTAGTTATATTCTTGTACATAGAGGCAGTATTATAGTAGTTATATTCTTGTGCATAGGGCAGTATTATAGTAATTATATTCTTGTACATAGGAGCAGTATTATAGTAGTTATATTCTTGTACATACGGGGCAGTATTATAGTAGTTATATTCTTGTGCATAGAGGCAGTATTGTAGTAGTTATATTCTTGTGCATAGGGGCAGTATTATAGTGGTTATATTATTGTACATAGGAGCAGTATTATAGTAGTTATATTCTTATACATAGGGACAGTATTATGGTAGTTATATTCTTCTATTTAGGGGGTCAGTATTATAGTGGTTATATTCTTATACATAGGGACAGTATTATGGTAGTTATATTCTTCTATTTAGGGGGCAGTATTATAGTAGTTATATTCTTGTATATACGAGCAGTATTATAGTAGTTATATTCTTGTACATAGGGGCAGTATTATAGTAGTTATATTCTTGTACATATGAGCAGTATTATAGTAGTTATATTCTTGTATATAGGGGCAGTATTATAGTAGTTATATTTTTCTACATGGGGCAGTATTATAGTTGCTAAATGCTTGTATATCAGAGACATATAAAGTTCTTATTATCTTGTACATATGAGCAGTATTATTGCAGTTGTATTTTGCACATATGGGGCAATATTATAGTAGTTATATTCTTGTATATAGGGGCAGTATTCTGGTAGTTATATTCTTCTATTTAGGGGGCAGTATTATAGTAGTTATATTCTTGTACATAGGAGCAGTATTATGGTAGTTACAGTGCCTACAAGTAGTATTCAACCCCCTGCAGATTTAGGTGGTTGACACATGCGGAATTAACTTGCCATTGTGACATTTGGACTGTAGATCAGCCTGGAAGTGGGAAATGCACTGCAGCCAAAAAGAGTTTTTAATTTTTGTTTTTTTTTTTTTAGTTAATTTAGAGGGTCATTTATTATTCAACCCCTCAAACCACCAGCATTCTGTTTGGTCCCCCTAAAGTATTAAGAAGTAGTTCAGGCACAAAGAACAATGAGCTTCACATGTGTGGACACAGTATTTTAAAAACCCTCCCCAAAGTGACAGCACTCGCTGATGGTGCCAATGGGATAAGACAAACAGGAGAATTCACAAGATTCATCAGAGACACATGACAGCTCAGAAGGGCACATCAGCTGGGCCCCAAGGGGTACAAAAACATATGTCCAAGATTTTATCAAATCTACACTGAGCAGCATCATTGGAAAGCTGGATGGCTTAATGGATAGCTAAAACCTGTGACAGCCCTTTTTGTAAAAGTTTTTGACCAGGGTGCCGAATGGCCACTGTAGTTGTGAAGGGATTGGAAGGTAAACCAAAGAACAACAAGATAGGAGCTCCAATAAAGATCCATAAAAGTGGGGGTATGTTTGCATATCTAATACTCATTAATAACAGTGACTTTGCTGAAAAAGGCTCTTCCAATACCCTGTGTTTCTTTGACCGTTTCACATAGATGGTCATAGCTCTCCTACATTGTCCAGAAACTGTTGGGGGACTCTTCGGATTGCCAATATCTGGGTTCCGTTCTATCCTCTGATGTACAAATCGAGATATTGTGTGAATCTCAAGTTCGTTTGTGAGATGGTTCATAAGTTACTACACACCAATGAGTTTCTCTCCCTTAATGTCAAATACATTTGGTGCTGTACCATAGATATACATGACTGATCCAGAGGAAAGGGGACTTACCATTCTGTTACAGCAATCAATTAACTTAAGATGGTAATCAGTCTTTACCATTGAGATTTTAAGTATGAAAGTAATTAGTCCTCATCATAGTCTTAGATGTGTTAATTTCTATCTTCGCAATCCACAATATACAAACGTACCAATTGACATTATCTAAAAATCTAGGCAGTTTCATATATATTGCGAAAATCAGGTGTTGTGCCCTAGTCAGTCCACTGCACAGTTAACGTTCATGTGGATAAACTTGTGGAGCGGCTCAGATTTAAGCGAATGCTATGACCCCCAGGACAGGATCCCTAGAGCAAGATTGCCAGGGCAGGAGTAGGAGCCTTTAGAACTCCAGATGCATGTGCTCGGGCCCCAGTAGTAGGTTATTATAAATGGGACAGATTATGTAGTTTAATTTGTACAAAGCAGGTTATTATATAATTATTCTGTACATAGGGGTTAATATTATAATTTGACCACATGTAGCAGTATTAAATTTATTAAAATTCTTAAACTGAGACATATATATTTTTTTTGTATAGATATTAATGCATTTTCTGTAATAAATCTACTTTTTGAGTTTAAGTTCTTGTTACATGTGGCAGTATTATCAATACTAAATTCCTGTACAGGGGCTTGATATCTGATAGTATTTTATATTCTTGTATATAGGGCAGTATTATTGTAGTTATATTCTTGTACATACGGGGCAGTATTATAGTAGTTATATTCTTGTACATAGGAGCAGTATTATAGTAGTTATATTCTTGTACATAGGAGCAGTATTATAGTAGTTATATTCCTGTACATAGGGGCAGTATTATAGTAGTTATATTCTTGTATATAGGGCAGTATTATTGTAGTTATATTCTTGTACATAGGAGCAGTATTATAGTAGTTATATTTTTGTATAAAGGAGCAGTATTATAGTAGTTATATTCTTGAATATAGGGCAGTATTATAGTAGTTAATTCTTGTACATAGGGGCAGTATTATATGTTATATTCTTGTACATAGAGCAGTATTATAGTAGTTATATTCTTGTAATAGGGCAGTATTATAGTAGTTATATTCTTGTACATAGGAGCAGTTAATTTATATTTATAAGATTATTTATATTTCTTGTACATAGGAGCAGTATTATAGTAGTTATATTTTTGTAATATGACAGTATTATAGTAGTTATATTTTGTATATAGGGCAGTATTATAGTAGTTACATTTTGTATATAGGGCAGTATTATAGTACTTATATTCTTGTAATAGGAGCAGTATTATAGTAGTTATATTCTTGTACATAAGGGCAGTATTATAGTAGTTATATTCTGTACATAGGGCAGTATTATAGTAGTTATATTCTTGTATATGGGAGCAGTATTATTGTAGTTATATTCTTGTACATAGGAGCAGTATTATAGTAGTTATATTCTTTGTATAAAGGGGCAGTATTATAGTAGTTAATTCTTGTAATATAGGGGCAGTATTATAGTAGTTATATTCTTGTAATATGGGCAGTATTATAGTAGTTATATTCTTGTATATAGGGGCAGTATTATAGTAGTTAATTCTTGTACATAGGGGCAGTATTATAGTAGTTATATTCTTGTACATAGGAGCAGTATTATAGTAGTTATATTCTTGTACATAGGAGCAGTATTATAGTAGTTATATTCTTGTACATAGGATCAGTATTATATATTATATCTTGTATATAATATATGTGTATACGAAAGGGGCAGTATTATAGTAGTTATATTTTATGTTATCATTTTAGAGTGGGCAGCATATTATAGTAGTTTATTCTTGTATATAGGGCAGTATTATAGTAGTTAATTCTTGTAATAGGGGCAGTATTATATACTTTATATTCTTGTACATAGGAGCAGTATTACAGTAGTTATTTCTTGCATATAGAGGTAGTATTATAGTTGTTATATTCTTGTAATAGGGAGGCAGTATTATAGTAGTTATATTCTTGTATATCAGGGGAGCAGTATTATATATAGTTTATATTTTTCTACATGGGGCAGTATTATAGTTGCTAAATGCTTGATATCAGAGATATATAAAGTCCTTATTATCTTGTACATATAGAGTATTATTGCAGTTGTATTTTGCACATATGGGCAGTATTAGGATGCTTATTAGCATACATAGTACGGTATTAGATTTATTTATATTTTGTACACAGCGGATATCTTATCTTAGTTATGCTCCTGACATTATCTGTGCTGATATTAGGATTACAGTAGTTTGTAGAGATGATTGTCACCTTTATAAATGCAGTTTGGAAGCTAAGTTGTTATCACACAGCATGGATATCGGTTCTTACCATTATGAATATTGTGAAATAAAGAAATTGTTGGGTAGTGAGCGGCTGCGGGAGATAACCTGCTTAAAAATGTCAAATGTAAATAGTGCAGAATAATTGAGTCTGCGGTGGAGGAGTTATTAATCTGATTCAATGTTTCTTTCATACCCTGAAATGTTCAGAAGTAAGAAGCAGATTAGATCTCATCATTATCATCCGCGCGGCACATTGGACAGTGAAGAGCGTTTACTCGTGGATTTTCTGCCTCCTGATTGGTGGATGAATCCCCAGTATAGAAGTTGGAGCCAGTGGAGCTGCCTATCATTGTGTTACTGATTGGATGACTTGATAGGTTGGGGTGTTAAAGGGCCATCACATGCGTCAATGTCGTCAGTGATCTGATCGCTGACAACATTGAAGGATGATCGCTGGTGAGCTGTCACACAGGCAGACTCACCAGCGATCATTTTACCTGCGACATCGTGGAAATGATTTCTATATCGTTTCCACAATGTCTGCAGGCTGGTATCCAGGTTAAACTGCGGGTAACTAGGCAGCGCACGCTGCCTAGATACCCGATGTATACCTTGGTTACCAGCCTTCTCCGCTCACCGGCTGGTATCTAAGGTACACATCGGGTATCTAGGCAGCGCGCGCTGCTTAGTTACCCGCAGTTTACCCTGAATACCAGCTCCCAGCGCTTCCACCGGGCGACCATCGTCAGGTTTTAGAACAGATTCTAAAACCTGGCGACCATCAACCAGTGATTTATCACTGGTTGATTGAGCATGTCACACTCGTCAATATCGCTGGAACGTCACGTGCAGCAGTGATCGTGCACGCGATATTGACGCGTATGACGGCCCCATAATGGTCGCGGTTGCAGAGATCACGACTAGGCTCATACTGTAGGGGGAGCCGCCAACCCCAGCGCCTACTTCAGCTTGATGTTTGTCAGAGGACGCCACATACAGCTGAAGTGTATAGCGATGCAGAGATCTGACCGATCCCAGCACTGTAATACCGGCTATCGGCCAATCAGAGGAAAACAACTGATGTCAGTGTGCAAGTCTCTGGGGATACATGGCACTAATGTCATGCCACATGGTGCACATGCAATGTAAGTTGCTGGGTCACTACACCGGCTGTCGAAGAACACAATGCACAGTGAGGGATCAGAGGAAGACTAGTAGAATGGTATTAAATAACAGCAGCAAAAAGGGGGAGATACATACCAGGAATTGGGACATATATACCTGGAAAGGGCCCATGATGGGGGACATATATACCAGGATGGGCCTATAAAGGGGGACATATGTGTATATAGCAGGATGAAGGACACACATATTAGGATGGGACCCATAATGTGGTACTTGTATACCAGGATGACAAGACATATATACCAGTATGGGACTCAGGATAGAAGACATATATACCAGTATGGGACTCAGGATAGAAGACATATATATCAGGATGGGCTCAGGATAGGTGACATATATGCCTGGAAGGCTCTCAGGATAGGGAACATATATACCTGGATGTAATATGGGGAACATTACTACATACTGGAGGGAGAAAAACACATATGGCTTTATAGGATTTAGAACACCACAAAGGTGCACACATCTTGCCAATATGCAAGGGGGGCCCAGATCCATGACTTGCAGCGGGGCCCATTGGACTCTAGTTATGCTCAGAGTGATGTATAAAGGACAGGAGCCGATGTCTGTGTGGATCTTTCTTCTCACTTATTAATGATCTGAATGGTCACAGTAGCCAATGAAAAACGAAGCAAACAGGAGTTGTCAAGCAGGTTATATACACACAATGATGATGCTCAGTATTCTGTACCATATACCATGTACATGATGAGGCCCTATATATCCTATCTACACACCTCTAAATCCCTAGTATTATATCGCTCTATATAATGACACTTACTATACACAATATGTTATATATACTCGCCTAGTACATCGCCTGCACTATATGGACACATCCCAAACATGTCCACTTTTAGTCTCTTGTTTCTTCCGATCTTCCCGCGGAGCACAGAGCTGACAATCTGCTAATAGGTTACCGCTGTTCGCCCTTTGCCTCTCCGGAGAAATGTATAATAGATTAAGTTGGCTTTGTTCAGTGCAAACAAGTCTGCGTAGTGGAAAATATGAGTAATGCCACCATCCTAAATTGCCAACATCTGGCTTTCTATAAATCTGCTAAATTGCAAGGAAGGTGAATTAGATTTTACTGTCATAAGTAAAGCAATTACACGCGGGCGAGCGTCCTCCGAGTTCATCCGTAAAGCCCTGCCTGCTCTGAATGGCGCGCTCCATCCCGCATCTTGGCCCCTTAATCCGCTTTCCTAAGACATGTTTACATCTTATAGTCCAATTATTCTCAGCAGCTACTGTACTACAAAGCCGACGTGTTAATTTATTTTCCAGGTGGAAGTGAGAATCAATTTTTCGCATATTTGCCAGTTTAGCCGCCCCTGGTCTGATTGAGCACTCCCCGAGATCACCGCTGTACAGTGGCATTGGCTACAAGGCTGAAGTATGATCCAATTAGGCCATAATGCGTGTCCAGCCCCCGATCCTTAATATACCATTGATTTTCTTCAGGTGATGAATATTATCTGTAAAATTGGTTTCATACAGTAAATGTTTCTCTCCAGTGGAGCGAATCATCACACCTGGATTGTGAATGGTTCTTACGTTTTATGCCATTCTTGCAGTTGTGCCATTCCCAGCACTGAGAGTGCGGTCATTGCTGACAATACCTGGGCAATATTAGGGACAGTACATGGGAAAGACGACAGCCAATCAATTTCCACCAAATAGGGATATATTGATACTGGGATTGTAATTGGTGAATCTGTAGGATCAAATGATTCCTCTCCAAATGTAATTTATCACAGAGCAACTACCAACCGTCAAAAAAGAGAGTATGGGACATAAGTATTATTCTGTACTGTGACATCGCTGTGTGTATTATCCTGTACTGTGACATCGCTGTGTGTATTATCTCTGTACCGTGTCATCACTGTCTGCATTATGCTTGTACTGTGACATAATTGTGTGTATTATCCCTGTACTCTGACATTGCTGTGTGCACTATCCTTTACCGTGACATTGCTGTGTGTACTATCCTTTACCGTGACATTGCTGTGTGCACTATCCCTTTACCGTGATATCACTGTGTGCATTATCCCTGTACCGTGACATCGCTGTGTGCATTATCTCTGTACTGTGACATCACTGTGTGCATTATCCTTGTACTGTTACATTGCTGTTTGCATTATCCTTGTACTGTGACATAACTGTGTGTGTTATCCCTCTACTGTTACATCACTGTGTGTATTATCCCTATACTCTGACATTGGCTATGGGGGTACATTATATTATGTGGAGGGCTATGGGGGCTTCAGTATACCGGTAATATATTGAGGAATATTAGGGCTGCATTATAATACACGGAGGTCAATGGGGGTGCGTTATAATATAGGGAGGACTATGAAGGGTGCATTATAATATAGGGAGGACTATGGGGACTGCATTATAATAATCTATGGAGGACTATGGGGCTGCATTATAATATATCGGGGAATATGGGGCTGCATTATAATATATGGAGGACTATGAGGCTGCATTATAATCTATGGAGCAATATGGGGCTCCATTACAATATTTAGAGGGCTATGGGGCCTGCATTATAACGTATAGAGGATTATGGGGTGCATTATATTATATGGAAGGGTATATGGGGCCATGATAATATTTGGAGGGCTATGCGGGAGCCTTTATACTTTACAGTAGGGTCATTATACTGTGGGTGAGGAATTCACTGTTGGGGCATCATGCAGTGTTTGGGGGGCATTTTTGTTGGCACCATACTTTATGGGAGCAATGGAAGGAGAATCTGGAGCTTCAGTAGGAGGAAAATTACTTTGTAAGGGCTGTATTTCTTTTTATGTGTTTGTGGGGCAGTTAGAACTTCTGTTATGGGGCCTCATGATTTCTATGTACGCCTCTGCACTATATGGTCACCGTATGGCGATAATATCGGTGTAAATCTATGTAACAGCGCACTCATCCCCTGAGATTCCCCTATACCCATGATTAGGCTGTGCCACCTGTACACAGTTACCTTGTTATTGGCCACTCAGATGTTTTGATCCCCTTGCTATGTGGCCTCTGGTTCTGGTATTAGCATTTTGGGGTGGTTCCAAGTAAATGCTCACCTGGAACTACAAGTCCCAGCAGCTGTAGATTCCCCCTTAGCATAAAATGTGTAAGAACGTTTCTCCCCACCTTTCTCGTTTTTGGAGAGATTGCCACCCACCCTTTATTTATATTTCTTTAAGGTGGTAAATCTGTGCCGATTGTGCTGCCCACGCCGTAAATCTGCACAATGAAAAGTTACATTTTAAAGTAATTGCGGTGTTTTGTGGGAGGAAAACATCACTTGTGAGGATTGCCGCACATTATTATGTGTTAGAGGTTCTAAAATTGACTTATGAAGGGTTTTATGGATCGGAGTACGCGCCGGCCTCCATTTTATCGCGCTGACATATTTCATATCAGCATCTGTGTAACAAGAAGAAATTTAAAGGGACTTTATGCTTTTGTTTCATTCGGCAGCACATGCCATAAACTTTCCAGGGGATGTAGAACGATAATGTATGGTGCTCGGAGAGAAGAGCGGCGTCGTACCTGTGCTCATCACTGGAGGAACACTGCGCAATAACTGGATTATTATTAGGAATCATCAGCCATTGGGCGGCACAGAGGAGCGCAGTGTGTCAGTAAGAGGGGACAGATGGAGGATAGTAAATGTCTTCACTAAGTCTCATTTAAAGGGTGTCAATACTTATTTCTGAGGACGGTATGTGTTGTAGAGCTATCTACAGGAATCTGGGTGTTTCAGGATGAGGCTCCATTTCTGAATTACAGCCATTTATAAACAATACTATATGACCCACCACAGGTGGCGCTGTTGTACTGTTGTCTTTGGCAAATATTAAGCACCTGGGAGCGGCCACTGAACGGTGCGACCCGCTTAATACACTGTGTAAATCCCGCTGAGGCTGGTAACTGTTCATTGATTGGGGGTGTAAAGTGGGCTAGGGTTCTGTCACCCAGGTCCCAGAGGGTACATTGTCTTTATGTCTGTGCCTAAAACATGTATGTTTACTTATGAGTATGTAGCCCCCTAGTGGTTAAGGTGAAGACTGCTCCCTGGTCCCCTTCCGTTATGAATGCTTTGGTGGCTTCTCGGGAAGCAACTGATCCCTCCGGTACATGTGTGGTGAACTTCAGCTGTAGACTTGGGTGCACAGGTTGACACAGTGCTGGTGGTAAAGAAACATTGGTCTAAAGGTAGCCCTAACCTACAGGAAGAGTTCAGCTGGAGCCAGCGGGATACCATGGTGCTAAATGGAATAGGCAAGAGTCAAGAGGTACCGGAACGGCAGGAGTAGTCTGCACCAAAGTCAGTAATTGTGAATACCCATAACAAAGGAACGTATAAGCTGTGTGCCCACGTTTTACAAGACTGTTTAAGTAAAGAAATGTTTTCGAGCATCATTGACTCTTTGTCTGCCAGATAAAAGAAAGGGAAGGGAACAAGAGGCGCAATAGTGCCCTATCACTTATGACACTAGACGTATGGGTGGTGTATAGGGAATTCACTCACCTATGTCAGTTGTGAGACCCACAACTGATATGCTGGCATGTAGTATTAATATCCTGCTGGCTGCTGCTGGACTTCCACCGACCACTCGCACGTGGAACCGTCAGAAGATGTAGGGAAATAAAGGTGTGCAACAGTTCGCGCTGCCAAGGTCCACTCACTTCAAGGAACACACAGATAAGTGATGTTCAGACAGGTTTTCGTTATTGTTTCCGACGCGTTTCGGTGCCCTCCTGGCACCTTCCTCAGGGATAATCTCACCCCACAATCCCACACATATATATAGTACACTTCATAAAGATAATTGGTGGGAGTTCCCATTAATGATGACGTCAAAACCGTCACCAAACAAGGAGGATTCCCTGGTTTTGGCGCAATTTTCTTTAAAAACTGATATTAACCACATTATCAGTTTTTAAAGAAAATTGCGCCAAAACCAGGGAATCCTCCCTGTTTGGTGACGGTTTTGACGTCATCATTAATGGGAACTCCCACCAATTATCTTTATGAAGTGTACTATATATATGTGTGGGATTGTGGGATGAGGTTATCCCTGAGGAAGGTGCCAGGAGGGCACCGAAACGCGTCGGAAACAATAACGAAAACCTGTCTGAACATCACTTATCCGTGTGTTCCTTGAAGTGAGTGGACCTTGGCAGCGCGGACTGTTGTACACCTTTATTTCCCTACATCTTCTCTCTCTTTGTCTGCCAGGGCCCTCAAGGAGGGCAATTATGAACTGAACTGTTGCCCTGGGGAGACATGGCACACACTACAAAACCAGGGCTGCTCCTCACTCACGACTGCCGAAGCCCCACATGGCCGACATCTCACCAGGGGATGGGTGACGGACTCCCGGAGACCTGATATTAATTGCCTATTCTAAGAATATTACTTCAATATCAAAGTAGTAGAAAACCCCTATAATTGTACAAACGTTCAGCTTTATATTATATATTCTTTTTTTCACCATTTTATTAAGACCTTTGCTTACTTTTGAGAAGTAGAGACTTTAAGTACAATGTGGTCAATGTGACTCCATACAGATTGCACATGTAGGGATTTATCTTTTTCATAGTACAAGACAAAGATTAATACACCTAAAGGACAAAAGTATCAATACCACCTCCAGGAGCTACTCTGACATCCCAGTCCCAGTCTGTACATCCATAGACATTAACATGGAATCGGCCCCTCTGCAGATATAACAGCTCCACTCTTCTGGAGTGGATTTCTACAAGGAGAAGTCTGTGGGATTTTTTCTCCTTCATCTAGAACAACATTTGTGAGGTGACACTGATGTTGGGGTGAATCCGGGATCACAATCTCCATTATAGGTTGGGGCTGGGGTCCAGGCTCTGTGGGGTTGGATGAGGCTGAGGTCCGGCCCTGTGGTGTTGGATGGTGCTGAGGTCCGGGCCCTGCTGTGTTGGACTGGGCTGAGGCCTGGGCCCTGCTGTGTTGGATGGGGCTCAGGTCCGGGCTCTGCAGAGTTGGATGGGGCTAAAGTCTGGCTCTGCGGTGTTGGATGGGGCTGAGGACTGAGCTCTGCTGTGTTGGATGGGGCTAAGGTCTGGGCTCTGCAGTGTTGGATGGGGTTAGGTCTGGGCCCTGCAACGTTGTATGGGGCTGAGGACTGGGTTCTGCTGTGTTGGATGGGACTGAGGACCGAGCTCTGCTGTGTTGGATGGGGCTGAGGTCTGGGCTCTCTGGTGTTTCATGGGGCTGGGGTCCGGGCTCTGTGGTGTTGGATGAGGCTGAGGTCCAGGACCTGTGGTCCTGGATGGCGCTGAGGTCCGGGCTCTGTGGTTTTGGATGGGGCTGAAGTCCGGGCCCTGTGGTGTTGGAGGAGGCTGAGGTCTGGGCTCTGTGGTGTTGGAGGAGGCTGAGTCTGGGCTCTGTGGTGTTGGAGGAGGCTGAGGTCTGGGCTCTGTGGTGTTGGAGGAGGCTGAGGTCTGGGCTCTGTGGTGTTGGATGGGGCTGAGGTCCGGCTCTGTGGTGTTGGATGAGGTCTGGGCTCTGTGCCGCCATCATGTTTTTCCCCTCCATGTCTGTATGGGGCTTGTGCACTGGGTACAGTCATGGGCAACAGAAATGGTCTTCCCAAACTCAAACTGTTCCCACTAAGCTATAGCTACAATTTTTCCTAGTGTCTTGTGCTGAAACTTTTAGATCACACCTATAGCAAACATTCATCTGTAAGAAATAATACAGCAGGATCATGTTGGGTTTTCACCAATTGGGGGTGAACAAGAATGTTCCCATTCATTCACAGCAACAGGGGCAGAGTATGGGTGGGGGAAGGTGCGGAGGTATAATAGGGGTCCAATGTCCCTTCTGCACACAATTAGAATAGCAGTATTAAAAATCACACCTGGTGGGAGAGGTCGAGCCACAGACCTCCCAATGTGGCCCCTGAGGATTCAGTTACTCCTCTGGACAACAGCAAAAATCTTTAAGATAGAGAAGAGTAAAAACATTGCAGGATGTCATAAAATTCACCAATTCTGGGGGTTAAATTTCTACTTTCCCCTCTGTACAGGAACTATGACATGGTAGAGTTTAGGCATTAGAAGTCAGATTTTTTAGTATTACATTGGCACTGTATGGCAGTACTATGTAGGAACTATGTGGCCTATTAAGACAGGCCTTCCATATGCCAGTCCTAAAGCGGTTATCCAGGACTTTAGAGGTCCGGCAGATCGTTAGCAAATACTAAGTTTTTAGCCCCATATGAAAAAATAAACAAAGTCCCAGATAACCCCTTAAAGTATTTTGCATCCCCTGCTTACCCTCTTCATGACTTTATGCCTCTAGTTTATATCCATATGGTATATGGTTTTATCTTCACATATTCATGTTTGAGTTGGTGATTTTTTAAGGATTATTTACTAAAGTATTTATGATTTTATATTCTAAAATATATATCCTTTCTATATGTTTTATCATCTGTAGGATCTCTGCTTGCTCTCGTTGAATGACCTCAGTGCAGTTGCCAACTTTACCATTCAGTGTTTCTGGACAGATCATCAAAGAATCATGAACCGACAATGATTTTTATGGACACATTGGAAAATCATAATAAATGATTATAAGTGTCTCTGATGTGACACGTTAGCTGCAGTCACTTTGATCTGTAAAATGATGAGAGGGCGGCTGGTTTCACACTACCGTTTTTCGGCATCCATGTGAATCTGGCCTAAACTGGATGCACATGTATCACTTTTCGGTCTCATTGACTGTCAATGGGTCTGGAGACACTTGCAGGTACATCCAGTTGTGTACAGTTCGGCCTGGATCCGGGTGTTCACAGATTCTTCTCAGAGACAAAATTTGCATCTTGTTGCAATTTGGTCTCCACGAAAAAAAAGTGAACCCCCAGATCCAGGGCTCCACGGGTGAAATCTGAATGGGGTCTAGGTGACACTGATTCATCCGGACTCCAGATTGTGGTGGATCCAGATTTCTGGTCCGTTTGTTGCGAACTGCACATGCGCAGAATCACCCACCGGATCCTTGTCAAATATGCAATCAAGATACTCCCGCATGGGGTGCGAGTGCATCCAGTTTCATTGGGAATCTGGGGGGGCAGGCTTTTCCTGCATGTCCCCAGATTCCAAAAAAACACTATTGTGAATCCAGCCTGAGGCCCCTTCACATCATGTTTTTTTCCTGTTTGTGGGGATCCTGTTTTTGCAGGACCACGTGGACAGGAATGGACAGGACCAGATGTGAACTCCCGATGCCATTTCTGTGTCCAAATCCGTGATTTTGAGGGATCCGAAAACAGAAAGGGCTGGGAGGAGCCGAGCCTGCAAAGCACAGGCAAGTGGGGCTGTATAGGCAAGTGGGGCTGTACTTTCACTTTCGCTATGTATCTACATACACTGTCTACATACATTGCGAAAGTGAATTAAAGCAATGTGTTAAAAATAATAATTAAAAAATGCTCACCTCTCCGCCGAGTGTCCCGCGGTGTCCATGTCCGTTGGCTGCAGGATCGGCAGGTGGGCAATTTAAACCGCTCAGCTGATGCTGTCATGTGACACATCAGCTGATCGGGGGCCCCGCTCCACCCAGTCAGCTGATTAAGGTCTTGCAGCCATCAGAGTGGATGCCGCACATCGCAGAGTACTCAGCAGAGAGCTGAGCATTTTTTTTTTTTTTTAACACATTGCTTACTTTAATTTCACTTTAGCAGTGTATGTAGATAGTGTATGTATTAGACTAACACCAGATCTGGGAAATTATCCTGTTTTTTCCTGGATCTGAGCTCCATAGGCCCCCATGTTATTTGAATCGCATAGCGTTGGATCCGATGCTGTCCGATTCTATCCGATTGTGTCTGCTGCACCCAAAATCGGAGCAGTCTCCGATTTTGGAGATGTGAAAACAGCGGACACAATCGGATCCCTGCACACATGTATGGCTATTAAGCACCAATCGTGCCCAGTAGTGCCCGTAGGGATACAGAGAGGCCAAATCAGATCTGTGGCCATCCGTTTTACAACGGATAGCCTCGGATCCCCAAAAATCGTGACGTGTGAAAAAGGGCCTTAGGGCAGAGGCACAGGCGTGAGGCTTGTTACATTGTATCAGCTCTTGGCAAAGCATTCTGTGCCGGAGTGGCCTTGATGTATTGACAAAAGGTTTCCAGATTCTGGATGTGAACTGCTGTGTTTCCATTCACTGCCAGCACACAGAGATCCTGAAACAAATTGTATAAGGCTGTGCACACACGTTGCTTTTTTGCTGTGTTTTTATGTATTTTTTCATGATTTTTATGCCTATTAAAAGCTGTTATTACAGCAGCAGCAAAGGCTGTGAGATCTCAGAGATCTCCTGCACACGTCGCTTTATTTCTCTGGACTGAAATAGAAAACTGCTGCGATTTTTAAAGAAGCGGCGTCAATTCTATCAGTGTTTTTGCAGCGTCTTTTCACTATTGACAGCAACGAGAAAGTGCAAAAACACGGCCCGCTTTGTTTCTTCTGCTTTTGTTATGTATAAAGTAACTTTATTAAACATGCACTGTAGACAAACGGCAATAAGAATGCAACAGAAAAGCAGCAAAAATTGCAAAAACCTGAAGAAAAATGACAATGTGTGAACATAGTCTTAGAAGAGAGGTGATACTCCGGCTTATTCCTAGACAGTCTAGACAGTCTCGCAGGTATCTCGTCTCCTGTGGACTGCCCATGTTCAGGACACCCTTAAGTGACATCTCAATACTTGGTCATTACTTTCTGGTTTATAGTAGAATTCATATCTCTCACATCCAAAGCTGTTTCTCAAACTGTAATGTGGGAGTCCACAATCCCTCTTTACCGGGCAGTCACCACCCAACAGCATCATTTTCTATCTGAATTCCCACAATGCACTTTGAGTGCAGATTTGGAGGTGACTGGAGTAAATACACGATGTAACAAGATTATTAGAAATTGGGATTGAATAAAATAACTGAAAGGCTTTTTTTTTTTAATTCTGCAGATATTGATGAATGCGCATTAAGGACTCACACGTGCTGGAACGATTCGGCTTGTGTCAACTTAGAAGGAGGATTTGACTGCCTGTGTCCGTCTGGACCGTCTTGTACGGGTGATTGTCCTCACGAAGGCGGACTGAAACGCAACGGACAAGTCTGGACCCTAAAAGAAGACAGGTGCTCTGTATGTTCCTGCAAGGTAAATCCAAAGAAGCAGCGGATGACCCTGGTTAATGGATAGGGGACGTATGTTTGACTGAAATTAATGTATTTTGGGATAAAACTATTTTTTGCAATTGGGTTTCCCTAAATATTTTGACTTTTATATGTTTTTTCACATTGCTGGCTGGAGAATGAGTTAACTGTGGATCCATCAGTGAGCCCATTGTAACATACTTTTACTGAACTCCTCTGAGCTGACTTATTGACACAGACCACACCAAAGTCCAGATTAACTTTGATGGGGTCATCAATCGGCAGAGAGGAGCTCAAAAAGAGAAATTAAATAGCATGCCATAGACCTCGAGGAAATGAATTATGATATGACATGGACTTCTATAGCCCCCACCCTGGATCTGCTCCCATCCATTGTTCTTATAGCCCCCACCCTGGATCTGCCCCCATCCATTGTTCTTATAGCCCTCACCCTGGATCTTCCCCCATCCATTGTTCTTATAGCCCTCACCCTGGATCTTCTCCCATCCATTGTTCTTATAGCCCCCACCCTGGATCTGCTCCCATCCATTGTTCTTATAGCCCCCACCCTGGATCTGCCCCCATCCATTGTTCTTATAGCCCTCACCCTGGATCTTCCCCCATCCATTGTTCTTATAGCCCTCACCCTGGATCTTCTCCCATCCATTGTTCTTATAGCCCCCACCTTGGATCTGCTCCCATCCATTGTTCTTATAGCCCCCACCCTGGATCTGCTCCCATCCATTGTTCTTATAGCCCCCACCCTGGATCTGCTCCCATCCATTGTTCTTATAGCCCCCACCCTGGATCTGCCCCCATCCATTGTTCTTATAGCCCCCTTGATCTGCCCCATCCATTGTTCTTATAGCCCCCACCCTGGATCTGCTCCCATCCATTGTTCTTATAGCCCCCACCCTGGATCTTCCCCCATCCATTGTTTTTATAGCCCCCACCCTGGATCTTCCCCCATCCATTGTTTTTATAGCCCCCCACCCTGGATCTGCTCCCATCCATTGTTCTTATAGCCCCCTTGATCTGCCCCATCCATTGTTCTTATAGCCTCACCCTGGATCTGCCCCCATCCATTGTTCTTATAGCCCCCTTGATCTGCCCCATCCATTGTTCTTATAGCCCCCACCCTGGATCTGCTCCCATCCATTGTTCATATAGCCCCCACCCCTGGATCTAACCCCATCCATTATTCTTCTAGCTTCCACCCTGGATCTGCACCTATCCATCGTTCTTATAGCCCCCCCTGGATCTGCACCTATCCATTGTTCTTCTAGCCCCCGCCCTAGATCTGCCCCCATACATGGTTCTTATAGCCCCCACCCTGGATCTGCCCCCATTTATTGTTCTTATTGCCCTCACCCTGGATCTCCCCCATTGATTATTCTTCTAGCCCCCACCCTGAATCTGCCCCATCCATTGTTCTTATAGCTCTCACTCTGGATCTGCCCCACCCATTGTTCTTATAGCCCCCACCCTGAATCTGCCCCATCCATTGTTCTTATAATAATAATAATAATAATAATTTATTCATTTATATAGCGCTATTGATTCCATAGCACTTTACATACATGAGTAATGCTGTCTCTCTTGGAGCTCACAATCTAAACATCCTATCAGTATGTCTTTACAATGTGGGAGGAAACCGGAGTGCCCGGAGGAAACCCACGCAAACACGGGGAGAGCATACAAACTCCTTGCAGATGTTGTCCTTAGTGTCCTTGGTGGGAATCGAACCCAGGACTTCAAGACCCCAGCGCTGCAAAGGCTACAGTGCTAACCACTTGAGCCACCGTGCTGCCCGAGCTCTCTTGATCCAGAGCTCTCACTCTGGATCTGCCCACATCCATTGTTCTTATAGTCCTCACCCTGGATCTGCCCCACCCATTGTTCTTATAGCCCCCACCCTGGATCTGTTCCATACATTGTTCTTATAGGCACCACCTTAGATTTGCCCCATCCACCTTTCCTACGGCCCTACCCCACATCCCTACAGTCTCCATCCCTATTGTACACTTTGGCAAAACTAATGTATATTTAAATCTGCCAATAAAGCTTATTTGAACTTGAAATAGTTACACACTCCCCATCAGATGGAGCTCACTGACTGATTCTCAGTTAACTCATTTTATTAACTGGGTGGGGGGGGGAATAAGTATGATACCAATATGAAAAAGTGATTTTTGGCTCAAAACACTTGTATCAAAGTTTAAAAACATAAAGCACCCGACAGTGTCGATCTCCCTAAAGCTGAAGTGTTACTCTTCTTCATTTAGCAGACATGTTCTGCTCACTGTCTGTGGATATGGACTTTGTTGTTTATGTCTAAAAAATGTGTGGAAACTGAATATTTCTATTTTGCCAATTGTGGCAAAAACAGTCTTGCCGTCCTCTGAGTTTAGAGGTTTATTCCCATCATCTTTCAAAAGGCTAGAAAAAACGTCGAGAGATTTCCTGAATGTTTGTAGTCTACAGCTGCACCATTAGTGGATATTGCAGTATCTATGGTGACTCAGTAACATAGCTACCGGGGGACAGAAGAGCCCGACAACCTCAGGGGCCTACCTGGAGCCATGCTACTTCTATCTGTGTGCACCACACCCAGATACAGTTAAAGTATAAATGTCATTTCATAAAAAAAAAAAAAAATTCTCCACTGGTTGTTAATGATGGGTCACATAGTCGCTAAGATAATGTATTTTTTTGTGCCATATGACTTATTTTTTCACATTTTCCAGTTCTCTTTTAAAAACTGCATTTTAGGGCTGTGTGGGCATGGCCAGCAGCTGATAGCAGAAACAGCAGAGAAGGGGTTAACAGAGATATGTTTGAGCTGTGTGGAGTTAGATGACAAATTAGAAGACTGTGCAAGGGAAGAGGAGTTTGCAGTGATCCTGACATTGCTCAGTGCTGTGGTATTAGGCTGAGCTAATCTGCTACATTGTTTCCTCACCAGATGCAGTCATCAGTGCAGGCCCCACCCTTCCATTATATGGTTACATGCCTGTATTCAGTGTGAAGACGGATCTGACTGATAATAAATATATGTCTGCTTCACACACAGTGTAGTGGGGACACCTTGTGTGAGGTTTATGAATGGTTCTCAACCAGAATTTTCTAATGAAAGTATTTTTGAAGGTGTATTAGTCACTTGCTCTACATTATTATTAAATAAAAATTTAAAGTGTGGTTACACTTTAAATAATGCATTGGAGCAGGAAGACTCGATCTCCCTGCTCTATCGCTCCCTGTTCTGCAGTCTACAGGACAACAGGGAGACATCTGTATGCAGTGGGTACATGGAGCAGCGTTATGATGTCATCACACTGGGACTCTGAGTGCTCTGGCGCAATGACATCACTGCGTTGGTTCTTTCAGCTGGCAAACTCCTCAGGATCCACGACTAGGTGAGTATAAGATGTGTTTTGTTTTGGCTTTTTTTTTGCTTGTGGGGGAAGTATTGGGGGGCTATAGGGACTGCGCTATAGTATATGGAGGGCTATGAGGCGTTTTATAATATAAACAGGACTATGGGGGGTATATTATACTATATACAAGGATATGTGTGGCCATCACAATATTTGGGGAGCTATGAGGGAGCCTATATACTTTATAGAGGGGTATTTGAGGACTGTATTGGGGACCATCATATATTGTGAAGAGGTGTAAAGGCCATTATACTGCATGGAGGGCTGTTAGGGTTACAGCTGTGGATCATACTATGTTGGGGTCACCATTCAGTGCCAGGGAAGTGGAGAGGGTACAGTAGGGTCATCACACCTGTGTGGAGGCATTCACTATGGGGGAATCATACAGTGTATTTGGGACACTATTGTTGGCATCATACTTTATGGCTGCAATGAAAGGAGAATCTAGGGGCTTCAATAGAATTACTTTGTGAGGGCTTTTTTTTGGGGGGGAGGGGGGGCAATTAGAAGTGCTGCTTTGGAACCCCATGATTTCTTTGTACATCCCTGCACCATAGGTTCATCGTATAGTGTAAGATTTGTGTTAATCTATGTATTTTCAGTAACAGTTCAGTCATCTGCTGTGGTTCCCCTATACCAGGGATCTCAAGCTCCAGGTCTTAAGGGCCACAAACAGGTCAGGTTTTAAGGGTTTCCTAGTATTGCACAGGTGATAATATGATCACTGGTGATGATTCCAACCTTTCTGCAATGCTAAGGAAATCCTGAAAACATGACCTGTTTGTGGCCCTTAAGACCTGGAGCTTGAGATCCCTGCCATATACCTATGATTAGGCTGTGCCACCATAGTTATTACAACGTTTATGTGGATAGGGGCCCCCTCAGATTCCCCCCTCCCCGAGCTGAACCATTGCTATACCTCTGATTGATACTCTTGTGTGTATACCCACCATCGGCCGTCATCTGTAGCGGCTCGGAGGGGTTTCCTTTGGTTCTCCCGGGTCTTGAGTGGTAGGAGGAGCGGAGACCTGAGGACGCTCATTTTTCTCCTCTCTTGTAGAAGGATTTGCTCACAGTAATTGTTGAAATGTAATTTACTCAGAACTAATGGGAGGAACGTGTCTCTGCATCGTGGCTGCAGCATTGTGTGTCCGGCTCATCTCAGACACTCAGGACCTCAGATTTAAAGGGCAATACACCCACACTACACGGTATGGACTGATCAGTGCTGTCAAGAGGGGTCATCTGAGCTCTTACAGATCCAGGACGGGTAATGACAGGTTATACTGTGACTGTTCCTGGCTTTAAATAGATTTTTCCCCATTGGTAACATTGTATCAAGATCAGTCAATTGTATAATTAAAATGCCTTAACCCTTTAATACTACACATTTTGGGTCCTACTGATCAAGCCGATATAAATACAAGTTTTTAAAAGGAATCTGCCACCAGGTTTTTACCATCACATCTGAGATCAGGATAATGTAGAGACAGAGACCCTGATTCCAGTGATGTGACACTTACTGAGCTGCTTGATGTCAGTGTGATAAGATTACTGTTTTCTCTGCTGCAAATTCCTCTAATGATAAAAATCCTAATATCCTGTCATGCTAATCTACAGTTGTTTAACAATGATTATATCAAAACTACAGTGAGTAGCCCAGTAAGTGACACATCGCTGGAATCAGTATCTCTGGCCCTACATTATGCTGCTCTAAGATTAGGTGGCAAAAACCTGTGACACATTCCCTTTATGCCAAGCTAATTTGTGCATCCTTTTTGTGATATCTTGGACATATATATTATTTTTGACTTGTGACATCCATATGATGTTTTTGCACCAAATTGTTTAAGAATGGCGTCCGCAGATCATGAATATTCATCAAAGTCAAAAATGGTCTTTATTATTGGCTTTAACCTATTTATCAACTTGTTCGTACAAAATGATGGGAGAAATGAATATTGCACAAAAATAATCCGGCATACATAACATCATTTTCGGGAGGCGCTGGATCATGTTTGGGATAGATTTTTTTGGATTTTCTGATTGAAAATTGATGAATCATGGAAAAACATTTAAACTACAGTGCATCTCAATGAATGACAGTAGAATATCATGTAAAGCAGGGGTGGGAACTCCAGGCCTCGAGGTCGCACACAGTGCAGGTTTCATGATATCCTTAGTATTGCACAGGTGATAGTATAATCACCATACTGGTGAGGATTCCAGACTCTGTGCAATATAAGGAAATCATGAAAACCTCACTGTGTGCGGCCCTGGAGGCCTGGAGTTCCCCACCTGATGTAAATCAATGTACTATGCATGCTTCAGGAATCTCTAGGAGCAGAAACACGTTGATAATAATCAATATTTACCCACCTTGATGTCTTGTTGGGATAGATAGATAGATAGAGGTTGCACATAAGCACCACCGCTCTCTTCATTTTCCTATCCAAGAGCTGCACTCAGCAGTCCCATGTAAGGTGACTGAGGATGTGCTGTGCCATGACAGAACCCTATTTTCACAGTTTGTGGGGTCACAGACATCAGACCCCACCAGTCCACAAGTTAGGATATATCTTTAGTAGTGATGAGCGAGTATGCTCTGCGCTGCTCGGTACTGCACGAGTATCACTGTACTCGGGCTACTCGGCGAGACCGAGTAATCTCGCGATACTCGTGCTGTGCTCGTGGTCCTCATCCCTGCATGTTGGCGCTCTTTAGAGAGCCAGCCCACATGCAGGGATTGGCTGGCAGACCACTGCAATGCCACAGCCCTGTTAGTTGTGGCATTGCAGTGATTGGCCGGCCTGCACAGCGTGACCGAGCCTTTATAAGACCCAGGCCGCGCTGTGCTCTGCACACAGCCATCTCCTGTGATCAGACAGTGAGTGTAGGGAGAGTGTCTGCTGTGCTTAGGACAGATTGCACCTCATGTAGATCCAAGCAGGCTGCAACGCTGCTGACAAACATCCTTCTCAGACTAATCTAGGAGGATATAGGCGTGATCCCGATCGGAATCCAAGCTTTTCTGTGACATAACAGTACTTACTACCTTGATACAGGTTAGGGACTAAAATCCTACTCTCCTGTGACCATTACAGTCACCAGACTGTTGTACTTACTACCTTAATCAGGTTAGGGACTAAAATCCTACTCTCCTGTAACCATTACAGTCACCAGACTGTTGTACTTACTACCTTAATACAGGTTAGGAACTAAAATCCTAATCTCCTGTGACCATTACAGTCACCAGACTGTTTACTTACTACCTTGATACAGGTTAGGGACTAAAATCTTACTCTCCTGTGACCTGAACAGTCACCAGACTGTTGTCGCTGTATACAGGCAAAATGCGCAAGGGTGTTGGCAAGGAACAAGGAAATGGACGTGATGGTGGTGCAGGCAGAGGCCGAGGTCGTGTGCAAGCACTAATTTCGCAACAACAAAGTGGCACATCTACTCGCTCGCACGTCCTGTCCCAAATTCTTGGGGCCCTGCAGCAGTACACGGCTCTTGAACCAAGACCAGTGTCAACAGGTTGTTACGTGGATAGCGGATAATGCTTCAAGTCAGATGGGCACCTCCACAAACACCCTGTCTTCCACACAGTCAAGTGTCAGTAGCCGTGATACTGCACCGCACATTTCCCAACCTGATCCTCCTTCCTACCACCAGGCCGAGTACACGTCCATGGACATTACTGATCCCACACTAGGACACTCGGAAGAGCTGTTCACGTATCCATTCGCAGAATCTGGCCTCTCGCCAGCTCCTGTTGAAGTGGATGATGAGGAGATGGTATGTACAGATGCCCAAATATTTGAGCAGCCACTTTCTCACGAACGGAACTTGGCAACGTGTCTCAAGAAGGGGTGGACGATGATGAGACACAATTGCCAGGAAGTCAGGAGGAAGGATCAGGGTACGGACGAGGAAGACGACGTGGTGGATGATCCAGTAGCTGACCCAACATGGCAGGAGGATATGCAGAGCAAGGACAGCAGTGCACAGGGAGGGAGGCGTAGCTTCCCAACAGGCAGTACGAAGCAGGGTCGATGTCCGCAGGCAGAAGGCAGGCAACCGTTCCCCGGAACAACAACACGACTCAAGGTGCCTCTGCAAATGTTAGGTCTTCCCGAGTCTGGGAGTTTTTTAAGTTGGCTCCAGATGACTCTAAAAAGGCCATTTGAAACAACTGCCATGCCAGTATCACAGGGGTACGAAAACTACAGCCTGACCACCACCAGCATGATCAGGCACATGTCAGCCAAGCACCCGACTTTGTTGTATTCCACAGAGTCGAGCGGTGCTTGCTGATGTCACTGCTATGTCTTCGCGTGTTGTGCGTGCGAGCCAATCCCCTGTCCATGCTGGCGCAAACAGCTCGCCTGCACTGAGTTGCCCGCGCACAAATAACACCACCATCAAGCAAGTCCTTGTCCCAGCGCAGCGTTCATTTATCCATTCAGCAAACATTTGAACGCAGGCACAAATACGCTGCCAACGCCCCACATGCCACAGTCCTGAATTCTCACATTTCGCGACTCATAGCGCTAGAAATGTTGCCTTTCCGGCTGGTGGAGACGGAAGCATTCCGCGACCTGATGGCGGCTGCTGTCCCACGTTACTCGGTCCCCAGCCGCCACTATTTCTCCAGATGTGCCGTCCCCGCATTGCATAACCACGTGTCCAACAGCATCACGACGTGCCCTGAACAACGCTGTTTCAGCCAAAGTCCACCTAACCACAGACACGTGGACAAGTGCTTGTGGGCAAGGACCGCTACATCTCCTTGACGGCACACTGGGTTAATATTGTGGAGGCTGGGACCCAGTCTGAGCGAGGGACGGAACACTCCTTCCCACACCAAAGGATAGCAGGCCCTACCTCTGTCAGGGTTTCACCGACACTCTACAGCTCCGGAATGTCATGCTCCTCAGCCTCCTCCTCGTGTGCATCCTCATCCACTGTACCCTCCACACCAGTCCCAAGCTGGAAGCACTGCAGCACTGCCTCTGCGAAGCGGCAACAGGCTGTGCTGAAGCTAGTCTGCATAGGTGACAAACCCCACAATGCAGAAGAGGCTGTGGACAGCTCTGAAACAGCAGGCAGATCACTGGCTCACACCTCTGAACCTAAAGCCAGGAAAGGTCGTGTGTGACAATGGCCGGAACCTGGTGGCAGCTTTGAGGCGAGGCCAGCTGACGCATGTTCCATGCGTGGCCCATGTGCTCAACCTGGTGGTTCAGAGGTTTGTAAAGTCATACCAGAGCTGTCTGAACTGCTGGTAAAAGTTCGCCGTCTGTCTGCACATTTTCGCAAGTCACCTGCTGCTTCAGCCGGCCTTGCCGGCTTTCAGCGCCGTTTGGTCTTCCGGCCACAGACTGGTGTTGTGATGTCCCCACGCGTTGGAATTCAACTCTGCACATGTTGGTCAGGATATGTGAGCAGAAGAGGGCAGTTGTGGACTACCTGCATCACCTAAGCCGTCAGGAAATGGGTCAAACTCCGCACAAACACCTGAGGAGTGGAGATGGATGTCCGACCTATGTACCGTCCTCCTAAACTTTGAGGACTCCACCAAGATGGTGAGCGGCGATGATGCCATTATTAGCGTCACCATACCACTACTCTGCCTTCTAAAACGGTCTCTGCTGAAAAACAAAGAGGATGCATTGCAGGCCAAGCGCGATGACTTGGAGCAAGAAACAGTAGTGGGTGTGGGTGAAAAACACAGCCCAGCCTCATCTCATCACAACGTGCAGTGGAGGACTATGACGAGGAGGATAAAGACATGGAGCAACTCTCTGGCCAAATTGAGGATATGAACATGCACACCAGTCATACCCTCGATTCAGCGTGGCTGGCCAGAGGACAGGGGAGATGAGGAGGAGGACAGCATGTTCAGTCATCGTGTTGGTCTGGATACTGAAGTGATGGCTGTTAAGAGTCTGGCGCACATGGCTGACTTTATGGTAAGCTGCCTGGCTCGTGACCCTCGCGTTCAGAACATCTTGGCCGACAATCAGTACTGGTTGGCAACACTGTTAAGTTCTCCTTGTACGTGGCTTATGTCTCCATTCCTGAGGCGGAGAGGTCAGCCAAAATGCAGCAGTTCCAGAAGGCCATAGTCACGGAAGTAGGCAAATCATTCCCTCACAAAATGCTAGCGGCATAGGTCAGGAATCGGTGGACAACCAAGGCGTACGGCCGAGAGGGGCACAAGTCCAATCCCCAGAGGTAGGGGAACAGTCTTTACGATGTGCGACAGTTTTCTCAGCCCCTCACGTACGACAGCCCCTGAGGTGCGGGGTAGTGCCACAAGAAATGCTAAGTTGGCCAGATGCTGAAGGAGTACCTTGCAGATCGAACAACTGTACTGCGAGATTCCTCTGTGCCTTACAATTATTGGGTCTCCAAGCTGGACACGTGGCATGAATTGGCTCTCTAGCCTTGGAAGTCTTGGCCTGCCCTGCCGCTAGCGTTTTGTCAGAGCGTGTTTTCAGTGCCGCAGGTGGAATCATTACTGATAAACGCACCCGCCTGTCAACTGAAAATGCTGACAGGCTGACTCTGATCAAGATTAACAAGGGTTGGATTGGGCCAGACTTCACCACGCCACCAACAAATGACAACTGAATTTAAATTTTGTTATGGGAATTTGCCATGTACCTCCACTCACCCATGGGTACACACTTCTGGACTTTGGCTAATCGCTGGACTGCTCCTCCTTCTCCTCATGTGCCACCGTGATGACCGTTACAATAGTTAGACTGTTGTTTCAGGTATACCCGCAGTGGTAAATTTTTTCGCCCATTCTTTTAGAATGGGCATTACAACGACAGGAGACCCGCTCCTTTTCAATGGGAAAAATGTTTTGAGGCTCTCATGCACATCTCTATCCAGGGACAATGTGGAGCCTCCCAATTTTTGGCTGCCCTGCCAAAGGGCTATACTACAATACACCCACTTCAGGTTTACAGGCCCTCCTGCACGTCTCTATCCAGGGACAATGTGGAGCCTCCCAATTTTTGGCTGCCCTGCCAAAGGGCTATACTACAATACACCCACTTCCTTACAATGGGCACTTCAGGTTTACAGGCCCTCATGCACGTCTCTATCCAGGAGCATTGGTGAACCTCCCAATTTTAGACTGCCCTGGCAAAGGAAAATACTAGAATAGACCCAGTTCCTCAAAATGGGCACAATATGTCAAGACAGGGCTTCATGTACGTCTCTTCTCAGGGTCATCGGAGTGCCGCACAATGTTTTCACGTAACATCTTTCATGTAATCACAAAAAGTAACATACACCAGCTGTATCTCACTATTGGGTATGTGCCCTTAACATTTCCACCTTAAATATTCATTTTGGCGTCATTTTGGAAGGTTTTCTGGTGACTCCGTAAAATTGGCGTGAAACTCGGACAAGATTGTTCACAGCTGTGACTTTTGAGTGAGAAATGCTTCCAGGGGTCTTCCCATGGTGTTGCCATGTCATTTGAGCACTCTTCTGAGACTTTTGTGACATTTTTAGGGTTTCTACATGCTGCCGGCAGTCATTTCATAAAAATACTCGGGTCTCCCATAGGATAACATTGGCCTCGGTACTCGGGCCGAGTACACGAGTATCTTGGGATGCTCGGCCCGAGCTTCGAGCACCCGAGCATTTTAGTACTTGCTCATCACTAATCTTTAGGATAAGTGACGGGAATAACCCTTTGAAGTTTACCCATGACTGACGATCACTCGGTATCTGTTCCTACTGTAATGTGAATCTGTAATCATCCGGAGAATTACAGTAAATGGGATATGCAAATGCTGAGCACATTGGCGCCCGACACCTGCAGCGACATTTTCTGCACATTATTTTTTTGGGGGGGGTGTCTGTTTCAGAAGAAGCAAATCTCCAACCTGGCATCATTCATAGCTGACACTTTACAGATTAGTTTAATATGCAGCTTTCTATTTTGGAGTTGACAACACAGCTGTGTGAATGAGCTGCGAGGAACCGCCGGGAAGGTGGATGGAGGGTAAAAATATCCTCAGAAGTTTAGATCACAGACTTTCCAAGTTATATTTGTTACTAGTAGAAATTAGCAAATTTATTCGAGTGGAGTTAAATTCTCTACGTATGTTCCAGAGTACGGATTATTTGCAATGTAATCCTGCGGTCATCCGGTGGGCCAGACCCACCCTGAGTGCAGACTATTTATATACTTTTAACACCCCTTTTATGGTTCAGCAAAATGGTGTCTGCAGCTGACCGCCATATTGCTGAGCCATAGAGGGGTGCTGAAAATATTTTTCAGCCAGGGTTGGACTGGCCCACCGGAGGATTGGAGGATTCTCTGGTGGGCCCAGGCACTGGCACCTGCTGGCACCATATAGATATTATACTTATGTGTCAGCGATGCGTTCACCACTCTTTCAGGTTGTCTAAAGGTACGTTACACGGCACGACATTGTTAACGATATCGCTTAAACGTCACAGGTTTGGAGTCGTTCAAGCGACATCGTTAGGACGTCGTTGCGTATGACTCTGATGTTGTAACGATAAATCGTTGGATCAGTGATCGCAGGCTTGAGAACATGTTCTCAAACCACACAATCAACGATCAGCCAACCTGCTATATCGTTGTGTGTGACACCGCGATAACGATGTCGTTTATGATTTTGCCCATTCACAGCAATGAGCAGGTATCGTTCGCTGGGTTGTGCGAACGATACCTGCTCACAACATCGTTAGTGAGTCTTCCACGATATCTACACGTGTGACATCTCACCAATGATGTCAAAAAGATGTCCTAAAGACCGCGCGACCATGAGATAGTTAGCGACATCGTTTCAACGTCGTGCTGTATAACAGGGCCTTAACTCTGAAAAGAGCAGTGAAGACATCAGGATGGAACTACGTTCTGTTCCTTACAATAGTGAGTTGGAGTCTACACTGTTACACACCTGTCTCGCCAGTCATTCGCCCATACCTCTTTTCGCTCTTCCCTGTCATGCATATTATTTGTCTATACATTCTGGGCCAGGACTGCCTGCTGGTCCAGGCCTATGATATAATTTTCCAGCATCACGCTACATTTCGCCAGAGATGTGTGTCACCCCAGAGGCGCTAAGTAGGCAGCAACTACATGGCGCCAGTTATATCATATGCCTGGTGGAACTAGAGGTCCGAACCCAGAGTGGAGAAGATGCGTGCAACTGCGAAAGGCGAAACTAAGAGTTACAGAACCCAGATGACGTGCTGCGAGGGCAGGTGAATGAGATAGGCATTTACATACTATGTATTATTATCTGGGGTCTGGTGAGACCCCAATATGGGATATTCAATGTGAGGGGAATAACGCAAAATCTGTGTGATTTGGCAGATTCCATCATCTTTAATTACCAGCAATTAACACAGCACCAATAATAAGAATGTGTCATCCTCTGGATTGCTACTGGAAACTACCTCCTGACATAGTTATTCAGACGGGGGGGAAGGTGAAGCATTCAGGAGCCGTCCTCTTTTTGGCAGAGCGGCGACTAGATCTGAAGGATGCAATGCCCGACATGGATGACTGATGGGCAGTGGGTACCATGTAATGCTGTACGGTGCCCACTTATCTGTCTAGGACGGCTGATCCCGGCAGCTCCACTTACAGCTCTGTGCAGAGAGTATCCTATATCATCAGTGCCATGTGTGAAGGGGCCTGGCCTCTTCTTAAAGCTTCTGAGCCAGCCCATTCACCATCATAGCAGATGAATAGACAAAAAAGGCATCTGATGTAGATATTGAAATGGGCTTTATATCTGGGTCATTTGTGATAATAGAAGCATATTGGTATTTTCCTTATAAGAATAATACTGAACTTGACAACCCCTTTAATAGAATAGTGCCTATCTATGGGGAGGGGTTCAGGGCTTAGGTCCCCAATATCAGGTGCCAGGTGTTGGACCGCCACCAATCATCTGATTGCTTTCTCCGGAGGCAGTTTTTGTTAACTGCTCCTCTGTATTGGATTTCCTCGGAACGTTCTGTAAAGATGATGGAACGTAAGATTTATGACTGCAGAGTAATCTGATCCAGTGGTGTTGGATTTGGATGGAGCACCTTTAAGTCATCACAGTGTAGATGCGCCGGCCCGGCACGCTTTATGATCTCACTGGAGACGGGCCGCCACTGCCAACATTCAATGGAGGACTGGTGTCGGCATTAACAAGGATTGAGCGTCTAGCAGTTGGGAATCAATGAGCGAGAAGTTTGTAATCACCCTTCTAAAATACGACTTTTTCTTATCCATGATCAGCTGGCAATTTAACTTCATAAATTACTTAACGCGTTTTATACCCACACCCCATCGCTAGAAGCAGAAAACAACAAACCCCAGCCGCCATTGTCCGATTCTCACCCTCCGAATGCAGTCAGTTGTGTTAAATGATTCCTTCTACCGGGTGCTTAGTGGCTTATCAGCTTTTTTTGTGAGTTTTATGGAGACGAGTGTTAATATTTTGCCGGTTATTAGCCTGGGGATGAGGACTTTGCACCTGTCGCTGCGGCAGTCTGGGTAATGACGAGTAATACCGTCACCATCATTAAAGCTGTGAATATTGGAGATGAGAGTAATTGAAAGTGCGGAGAAATGAAGGAACGTGGCAGGTAATGACTGTGGGGATATTGCTTCAGCGTTGACCTTATTCAACCCAGCCATCTGCAGATAGACAGCGCGCCATATGCCACGTGTATCAGGAGGACAGGCGGCGGTCGGGATGTTTAACAGTTCAGGAAGCAGCCGGGATAGATTGGCTGAAACGCGTCAGGTATATCCTAGATACATTCAGGATAATGCAGACGTCCTGCTGGGATACTCATCAAAATGACCTTGACATCCAACTGGATAAGTAAGAGAATGTAAATAGTGATTTATCCGGATCTGAGAAAGTGGAAAGCGGTATACCCATAATAGTCATGGCACAGGGGAGTCAATGGGAGACAGAGTCCCAGAGGAGCCCTCAACTCTTTTGATATTCTATCCTTCCCTTTCGAAAACAATGTAATTTTCCAGAGCTGATTTATTTTCTATTGTTTATCTTTTTGCAGTACGAGCCGTCGTTCTATCATGTCTGTTATGGAATCTCTATGACTTTACAATCTCTTTTTAACTCCTTAATAAAAATGAATTAAAGGCACAAATTGACCAAAAACACAGATATTTACTGCATCTCATCATTTGTATAAAATCTCAAAATTAAATAAAACGTCAACAATAAATTACCGTATATTTGATATTGCTGTGTGCTTAACTGGCCAAACTAATAATCCCAATAAATATTTTGGCTACTTAAACACACAGCAATATCAAATATAATTTATTTTTGAAATGTTGTTTGATTTTGAGACTTGATACTTTTGAGACTGAATATAAGATAAACAGGGGTGTGATACGAACTTACCTTTTTACATTTTTTTTCCATTTCTTCTTGAACCTTTGCTCATGAGATCACTTGATCTCCTGTATACTATACTCCAATGCTGCAATATATTGTAGAATTACCGGAGTCAAAGTATAAAGAGAAAGTCTTCGGCACTATTCACACGTGTGGTGTTCGCCGTAACTCCTGATGGATGAAATCAAAGGTGCTTCACTAAGTGCAATCAATGCAGTTTCAAAAAAAAGAAAGAAAAAATGAAGTGGCACTCACCATCCATAAAATGTCCAACATTTATTTGATATTTGAAGGAGAAAAAAATGGGGCATGCGGATGATGGATGTTTTGCGTTAGGTCACATCTCAAAGGGTCCTTGAAGTCCTTGAAGGCACCTTGTTTCCACCCTCACGTTTTTTAGCATAAATGTTGGACTTTTTATGGATGTAGAGTGCCACTTAGAATTTCTAAAAAAAAAAAAAAAAAGAGAAAAACAATAAATTAACTTTTATAATGCGTTTCCTGATGAAGGAGCAGGGAGAGTGCTCCAAAACGCATTGAAATAAAGCCACCATTCTTTGACCGATCCCTGTAGTCTTTTCACTGCACGGGCAGCACTGATCATACACATATTTGTCCCATTGGGATCATCTCAGAAAAAATTAACTGGCACTCACCATCTGCAACTGTGGTAAGGACCAGGGGTACTCGACCATCCAGGATCAGTCAGTGGGATGTCACAGCAGCAGTCCCGGTGGTCGTAGCCCTGTCCAAGCATGAAAAGGGGAAGATTTACAAGTGATTATAAAGTCTATCGGACGCCATCTGTGATGTCTGGTCAGGGATGACCAGCACTGCTTGCATAGGTCCCCAGGGGATATATATTGTGGCAGCTTTGATGTAACACTCCCCACAGATGGAGCAGTTCCCTGGGGTGTAGTGGGTGGTTAGTGTGGATGATGGTGGTAATTGTTTGTGCAGGGAGGCCCAGAAGGAGTGGACAGACAGAGGGGTTGCAGTTCTTATTGGTTTCTTTACTGTAGCATTTTTCATTGCAAACCCAGCCAGGGTACTGTGCTCTTCCAGATTGCAGCTTGGATGCAGTGTCTGGAAAGGAGAAAGCACAAATAGGGTATACCTGTGTGGTTGGGAGGAGAACAAAAATAGGATATTGCTCACCTTTTCCAGGTTGTGACAGGCACAACCACACCAACAACATATGCGGATTTTAATCCTGATGACGGTCAGCAGCAGCTCCCCCAACTTGTAGAGCAGTGTTTCTCAACTCCAATCCTCAGGGCCCACCAACAGGTCGTGTTTTCAGGATTTCCTTAGTATTGCACAGATGATCGTTCAATCACATGCACTGGGGATAATTCCAACCCCTGTGCAATACTAAGGAAATCGTGAAAACACGACCTGTTGGTGGGTCCTGAGAAACACTGTTCTAAAGTGATAAGCAGGATAACAGTGGAATGGGGTATCCAAACCGCGCTACCGCCTGAAGAAAATATTCCCTTCCAAAACTCAGAAAATTTGGAAGTGCCTGGGAGAGTACACGGTGTTGGCCACTGCACCTGCGGTCCAATGGACTCTGGTTTGCTGGCTTGATGATACAGTCTCAAACCAGATTGGGGCCGATCCCCTCATGCAGCCAGTTCCTCTACCACGACCTGGAAGTCGGCTGTAGATTCGGGGTTCTCTAAACTTGGCTTTTCTCGGCCGACCTACCCACTGGTCCTGTTAGCCCCCAGCTCCAGTGTCCCCTAGAATTCAATCTTGCTGCTCCTGTTTCCTCTCACTCAGTCTTACTCCTCCTACCCCCTAAATCTACTCATTCCTCCAATCAGTAGACAGGGTCTGCCCATTAGATGGTTTTTTTCTGCCCTGCATCTTCCTGTGTACGAAAGATCTCTACCAACTTGAGGGATATTTAAAAAGGTGAAAACTTTATTAAATTTCTTTATTTTAAAGAAATTTAATAAAGTTTTCACCTTTTTAAATATCCCTCAAGTTGGTAGAGATCTTTCGTACACTTTAATAACTAAACTACCTCCTAATCATTTGACAAAGTTTTTTGTAAAAATACCTGCATCTTCCTGGTCTGGAGTTAGGATGGGTCTTGGGTGTCTCAGTTTTGTGTTCCCAGCTTACCTGAGAGCAATGGTACCACACCTGTGGAGTAGGTGCAGTACCACTGTGGCCACCGAGATGCAGGGGCGCCACACATCCATAACAAAAGTCTAACATTTACTGTACTTGAATATGCTTAAAAACCATGAGGAAGGAAACAAGGTGCCTTCAGAGACTTTAATAATCTGCTGAAGCATGACATAACATGAAGCCTTCATCGTCTGCAGGCACCTTCTTACTTCCCTCATGTTTTTTAGCACATTCAAATGAATGTAGGAGTTTTTTATGGATGGTAAGTGCCGCTTAATTTTTTTTCAAATTATTGTAAATTTACAGATCTCCTATGAAGAGCAGTCACAGGCTGGTCTTCAGGAGTGTGGAGTGCAAACAGTGCAAAGCCGAGAGCCTTCAATAGACCCCCGACACCATGCTAATGCTATGAGCACCCTACAATCATGTTAACAACGGCAACTAAGAGGTTAAACTGTTGCAACGTGAGCCATATCTGTGTGCAGCAGTTAGACTCAGTTGCAGGCTGTGTATTACAACAGGCACATATTCAGTATATGGAGCAGGCTCAGCTGAACATCCACTGTATTTGTATGATAAATATCACCAATGGAAAACAAGGTGCTGGCCACTGGACCCTGTATTAGGGGAAAGGCTCAGTGGTATAATGATAAGATGGAATTCTGATTGTCTTGCCCACCCCTAGAGGGCGCACACTGCATATACTGGATATGGATCTACATCTGTGCAATGCTCCCCTGAGGGGTCTGAAAATGTCATGGTGTTATATTTTAGTAATGACCTTTTACAGACCACTAGAGGGAGCACTGCACAGATGAAGATTCATATACAGATACAGTGTATACAGTTTGCTCCCCCTAGTGGTGAGCCAGATAATTTGCAGTCCATCATTATACTGTTGAGTGGAGGACTGTGTGTAACACTGTGCATGTGCTGGTTTCTAATGCTTTGTGCAACGTAATCGCAACCGCTGATGGACAGGTCTAATCACATGACACAGTAACCACCAATAGTAACTCTCCTAGGGATCATACACATTAAAGTGCTTATTCACAATGGTGATCTCCATGTGATGTGTACGTCTTTGTTATAGTAAGGACTGTATGCAAGGAATATTTTGGTATCAAATTATTTTCTGACTAAGCCTCAGCAGCATCAGCAGACCCCATAACAAGCCCTAATTAATCCCCAGAGAATAGGTTTAGATATTGGCGACTATGCAGAACGCCATTTCCAGTTGACATGAATCACATCTGACCGGTCTGTGCACATGATGGGGGAGTTGCTCATGAACACAGAATATCACAGCCACCCTGTATGGGAGCAGTGTGGTGAGATTTGTAGTTTGACTGCAGATAATAAGCCTCCGGCTTAACAGAATCATTAGTCACTTGTTCATATTAGACTCGTACAAGTCTTTACAGTGAACCCAGCACCTGGAGAGACGATACCAAAATAATTAATCCCAATGTGAATGTTCATATAGCCGAGATAGTGCTTATGCTGCAGAACCCAAACCCGCGCCTCGCCTGCGTATACGCCATAGCATGGAAAGCAGTGACGGCTCGTTACTGTGAGATATGATCAGCCATCGACGGCTATAGAGTAGTCATCAGTGAATGGCCGAAAACATCACAGGCCAAAGTAAGGCACGTCTGGACTGATTACACTGTCCTACAGCCAAAGTGGTTCACAGACAAACACAGTTCAACTCTATTAATTTTGGGGTGCGGAGATCAAATTTGATGCTCACATTTGCTACTTGGCTCTGATTTTCAAGATCCAGAGGAGATTCTAACTACTTATGACACCTTTCCTGCCGCGCTAATTACTCACCTTCCCCACGATCCCATGGTGACCTCGTGATGTTCTCACTCCCGGGAGGCTGCAGCACCTGGGGGTTGTGTTCAGTGCTTCTATGACCTATCATGTGACGTCACACAGTCACATGGTGCAGTGCCAGGTCCTGGAGGCACCGAACAGACAACGCTTACAGGTCCTGCAGCCTCCCGGAATGAGGACATCGCTGCAGGTCACCGTGGGATCACTGGAAGGGTGAGAAAGTGTATGTGTACTTCTGTGTGTCAGAGCAAGAAAGCAGCACAAACAGATGACATTTGTGATGATCTTTTACAAAAAATAGGATCCGTTTTTTATGCAGAAACTACACCAAAAATGGATCCTCGCAAAACGCAGCAACAACGTCGTGTCTGAATGTAGCCTTGGATTCTTACCATAGACAAGTTTCTATGTGTTCATAGATATGCCCTATTTCTTGCATTAACAAAGTGGAGAAGTTTCGCTACATATCTGAAAATTAAATTTTGCATCACAAAAGCAAAACTTGATTACTATGATACTACAACCTGTATTTTGGCTGCAAAATAGGAGATCAGGACAGGTTTTGGCTTCACACATATGCTGTAATAGGTGTGCATCACACCTTACCCAGTAGTTGCATGGGAAGAGGCAATCTATGCCTTTTGCATGGTGCCCCCCATTAGGACTGGAAATTCAAGGAAGAAGAAGTGGACTTTACAGTATCTAAAAATTGTATCTGCAATACGCCCAGTACCACATACAGAAGACTGCCAGGTCCAAAATCTCCAGAAACATTTCCAGTTAAGTGAGGAAGATGAGGGAGCTTGGTGTCATGAAGCTCTTTCTCTCAGCAACTTGACCTGAAACACACCTTATAAACACAAAGTGAACTGAACGATTTTGTTAGGGTGCCTTCACACTGCGGCGTCATCCGGTCTGGGGCTGGATCAGCACACAGGACTGGAGGGCTAATATGCCACCCGGTCCGGTGTGCAGCCGCACGCAGCTGCTGCCGTTGACAGGTCAGGACTGCGGCACCGTGGTCCTGACTTAGCAGTGGGAACTGTGTGCGGCTGCACACCGGACCGGAGGGCATATTAGCCCTCCAGTCCTGTGTGCTGATCCAGTCCACGACTGTCTGGGTCATCCCGGACAGCCCCAGACCGGATCACGCTGCAGTGTGAAGCCGCCCTTAGAGATTTGGATCTTTCCATTAGTAAAACTGAGCTTGTAGACTCTGGCGTCTTTAATACCTCATTGTGGTGGGCAATCTCGTGGCAACAAGATGAACAATTTAATGAAATCTCTGAAGAGAAGTCCTAAGCCAGAGGAATGGAGGCTCTTTATCCATTTGCCCAAAATAAGGGCAACTACCTTTTAACTACCTTGAAAGAAACCCATGAAAACATGAAATAGCTGTTGATGTGTCTGAACTATGACCAACATTTGGGGCCCCCTGTGGAGACGTAAAGATGGTTGCCCTATTGGTCTCCAAGGAGGTCACACAGTCCTGCTGCTTTCTGTGTGTGGGACAGTTGTATTAGAGAATATTACTACAATAAAAGACCCTGGCTTCTCCGCATTCAGTTCAGCCTCGGGGTGAAAATGTCCTGCATCCAGAACTTGGTGACCCAAATAAGATGGTTACCATCAATGAATACCAAGTTGGACCTAATGAAGAACTTTGTAAAGGCAATGGGATACAAATGCAAAATCATTCAAGTATCTCATTGATAATTTCCAAGGTTGCGGGAAGCAAAGAAAGTAAGGAGTCATCTTTATTGGACTTCAGATTCGTAAGCTTCTTCATGATGAATATCTTTTCGGTTTATTGCACGACAAGGAGAAGGCTATATGGGTAGAGAATTCACATTAGTGGTAACTATTGGGAAACTTAAGAGCAAAAAACTATGAAGAGTTGGTAGAAAATCTCCTTGAAACATAAGGATCTTGACTGTAACATTGTCGGGCCCCACGGGACTGGGGTACTCGGTACCGGACCGGACGGTAGTGGGGATGTCACAGGTGGCTTGGTCCGGACCGTGTCCCTGGCTCGGCAATGAAGGGGAATATTTACAAGGGGATTTGTCACGGGTGACGCCACCCACTTGGTGCGGCCAACGATGGGGCCGCCGCTGCTGCAGAACCTCCGGGGGTGATGGAATGGCAGCGGAGATGGTATAGTTCCAGTGGGGAGAACTGTATCCCCCGGGGCAGTAAGGGTTAAAGTCTCTGGTGCGGGTTGTAACACACTTACTTTGCAGGCTGCAGGGATCTCTCCTCCTGGCTGCTGCTGACAGGCTGGACCTGTAGGGAGGAATGGTCTGCAGATGGAAGCAGGCAAGAGAGGCAATTCAGGGTTTCCAAAGCTTTACTCTTAGTTGTTCTCTTTCAGCAGGTTTACAAGTCATTTGCAGTTGGTACACAGTTCAAGTACACGGGTTCTCTCTACTCCTGCAGCCAGGCTCCTCTCTCTCTCCCTGTGACCCCTCACACAGTCTGTAAATGTCCCTTTCCGGGCTTTTGCATTCTCTTTCACTGTGTTGTGCGACACTGGACAGTATGGCGGTGACTCGGGCTTCTGTGAGTCCTAGTATGTCACTGAGCTGCCTGTCCTTTAGGGTTAGGGATCTCAATCTGGAACTCAGACCCCTCGTCGTGTTATCTGGGGATACCGGGTGAACTACGGTCCCCTTTAGAGCCGACACTCTACTTTAGCCCAGCCTCCAGTAGTCCTCAGCACGAGGCCCCACCAGGCTCCTTCTCTCTGTTCCTTCTGGTATTCTAGGAGGGCTTGTCCACCTGCCGTGAGTGGCTTCAGCTGCTGTCTAGGGCACGGGTACACCGTCCCTCTCTGTCCTGTCACACTCCTGGTGGTTTCAGCGTTGGACGGGCTTTCCCCCCCATCTGGCTCGCACTGGCTCAGTACGGGTCTGCACTCCTCGGCCTTACACTTCCAGAGAGCGTGATGTCCTTCTGTCTTTACATCTCAGCACACTGTGGCCTACTGCCTTCCTTCACTCCTCCCCCTCTCTATATACTGTCAGTCACCTGACCTCTGGTGTGCCCAACCCACTCCTCTCATCCACCACCCCTCTGATCTCATATAGTCTCTAATCTCAAGGCTGGATGTAACCTTCTCTGACATGTGGGTTGTGTGGGCTGTGAGGGTGTTAGTGTTTAACAATGTCCTACCTGACTGGCTGCAGTTCCCTTTGTGGCCTCCTGGACGCAGGGGCGCTACAACATCCTTCAAGAATCATTTCTTACATTCACCAAACGGCGGAGCAGTGAGCGATATCACAAAGATATTACTGCTATGGAGAAAAGATATCAATATAATCCATCAATGTTTGCAGATTACTGCTGGACAATTGTAAGAGACGATCCAATTCAGGAGGACAAGAAATTAGCAAGACAGTCAATGAATAAGGAACCAAATTCTGTAGAGCAACTTCTGTAACAGTTTACAATTCACAATAGTGTTTAGACAGGTTTTAGGTAATTGTTGGAAGGTTAAATTGTTGCCAAGTTTCCTCAAAATAAATATCACAAAATTAGCATGGACTACACAGACGTGTGTTTTTTCCCGTTACAATACCAGTCTAGGTGTCACGTATATCCTTGTGCCAGCTGTGTGCTGCACATTTTTAACATTGAAAGTGTAGGAGAATCTTTCTATATCCATACCGGATAAACATGGATGACACACTTTTTAAAAACAGTAGTAAAAATAAAAACGGATAGTCAAAATGGACCATGCCACACATATATGCTTCTGCGAACGTGTGAAGGGGGTCTTACATGGGACAACTCCATTGATGGTTTTACTTGTTTTACAAGCCTTAGGTAATCAATAGTTGTATACAATGGTCAACTGACTTTTGTGACTGTCTGCTGGCAATTACCTCAGCAGCATTTCCTTCACTCAGCTAAGAACTATGATTTCAACCCCTCTGGAGGATACCTGTCTTGCTGCAATTCCCTTCAATATTTTGTCTGTCAATTTTAAAGAACTGCAGCCTGTTCACACATACCACATCACAGTCCCTCACGCACAGGCACAAGTCTTTTCTGATGTACCAGCTGTGAAAAAGCTAGCAAATCTAATGCAATTTATATGCGAATTTGTCTGGAGGTGCAATGACGACATGTTTATGAACTTGAGTCCAGTTATATGCCCCCCCCCCTCCATGCACTTTCTAGTAAATTTGCATGGCACTTCAAAGCTTGATTTCTCAGCGCTGGCACATCGGCTTACTACAAGACAGGTATCATTTTTATTGGTGCCCCAAGACTTATACAACCAGAATACTAGTTTCAGTAATAAAATTGCCCCTCTAATTTTGTAAGAGGGTAGTATAATGAGCTTCTTACCCATTGTAAGTGGATAAAAGTTACTGGAAACATGCATGGGGGTTTCCAGCTTTAGTACCGAGTTGGTTTAAGAGAATGAAGCTAAAATCAGGCTCGACTGGCCCCCCGGGAGAACAGGGCAATCCCCCGGGTGGCCTTTCGCAGTAATATGTCACCACTAGTGAGACATTAGCAAGGTATTGGGAAGCTAAAACTGAAACTTTGAAATGTTTAACTTTCGATCCATGAGTTCTCAATTGACTTACATAGATGAGTAATGAATCAAGTATTGGGTTAGAGCTATCTGAATGCGAATATTTTTCCTACTCACTCATCACTATCACCAACAAATATTATCAGTAGTTGCACAATACACTTGTTTACATTGCAGACCAGGGCTGTGGAGTCAGCCCTCTTTTTTTGGTGTATCGATTTTGCTTACTGACTTGCACATCAGTGCTGTGGATTGGAGTCTGCCCCCTCCATTGGTGAGCAAAGTCAGATTCAGGGAAATTGAGGATTGAATTGGGGTTTTAACTTCCCCAAACTTCATGGCCTGATACAGATAAATTAACATGTCATTTTCACTTACAAAACATCCATATAATATTTGTGGATACATAGGTACATTTATGAGATAAATTGCTGTGTTGTTTCAAATCCTAAAGAGTTATGTTACTCGTGGGCCCTCGCCATCCCACCCCTGACATTGCCTAAATTATTTATTACTGATAAAACAGGATATGAAAAAAAGAAAATTTTCTTTTTCAACATGCCCGAATGTAAACCCGGGATTCCTACAGACACCTTTAGGGTGATGTAGTCACTGTAAAGAGGGGGGGGGAACCTCGGCCCCAGCCGTTGTGGCCCTCGATGACTTTTTGCGACCCCGGCAATTCCTGGGGGCCCCCAGGCCAGGCTGGCAAACGTGTTTTTGCAATTGTCTGCCCCTAAAAACCATTCGCCGTGATCTCTATCCTCGCCTCCCCAGTAGGGATATGTTCCCCCCCCAGCCTCTCCTGGATGTTTTAGGGCTCTAGCAAACCTGGGAAAAACATAGAACAGCAAGAAAAAATATCACCACGCCAAAATTTAAACACTCAGCCACCACAATAGGGGCGAGTTTATTGTTTAACCAAATATAACGGGTAATTTTCAAGTTGATCATTTGTACCCCCCGAGGGTTGTACAAATTTCCAATGGCCCTTGGCAGAAAAATGTTCCCCCCCCTGCTTAAGGGAAGCAAGCGCATAGGTCTACGTCACTAAAGCAGTTCGCTCGAAACCGCGATATGAAACTACTCACCCCTTTTCTGGTTGGTGGGCACACAACCAGTTTGAAAACGTCAGGTAGTTGCTGGGGGAGAGGGCACACACCCTGTGCAACGGGTAAAAATCCAAGAAATCAAAGACGTGTTAGTAGTCCCCTGCTGCTAAAAGGACACGACCCAAAACCTCGTTGTTAGAAGTTTATGGATCAATCCAACGCGTTTCAGAGCCTCAGCAAGAAGCTCTGAAACCTTTGATGAATCCAATAAAATTTTAACAACCGAGGGTTTGGCTTCGTGTCCTTTTAGCAGCATGGACCTACTCACACCGTCCCTTTTATTTCTTTTACCTTTAGCTGTAAACACACTGCCGAGGACATGCAACTACTTGCAGGAGTCTTGGACCCCTTCACCGACAGCCCTGTCTCTCTGATGGATACTGTCGTGGTATTTATTCCGTGGACCCACCGCTCCCCGTCCAGGAGGAGGAGCCCTACCGGTGAATGAAAAACTGAGACTCGTGCTATAATGGTATATCACTTGGACAGTGGGGGTTCCAGCCCTAGACAAAAAAACCCGGATCACTCATTGTGCTGCAGAAATGACTTTTATTTTCCAGGCTACACTACAAAAAAAGTTTTTTATGATGATCTGACTTAGATATACTAATCTCATAAGTGCAGGTTCCTGATGACATGAAATCCTGCCTTACACTTATAGGCCTCCTTTCTCTGCAGCGCTCATTCAGGCTAAAACATAATAGCTTGAGAAACTTGATAGCAGGATTCCCTTTTGTTAAATGAAACTCCATTTTCTACTTTTGCTATGTATTTTCTGCAGTGCCAGCAGAAAAAGGGAAAATTCCAAAGTTTAGTTAATGAGGTCTGTTTTTCCTTTTTTAATCGAAACTTAAAGAAAAGTTGGAATTTTAGAATAACACTAGCAGTGTGCAAAGGGTGCTTTTGTTCACCCAATAGGACAAATATATTCAATCCAAAGGTTAGTTGACCAATGATAAAGTATAATGCTGGTCCAAGAAAAGGCCTATAAATTTAAAAACAATGATGTAATAAAACACACTGAACATTGAGACAAGGAGTTGCTGATTCTGATGCATTTCTGTCTCAGGGGGGGCTGCCCTGTTACGAGCGTACGAGATCTCACTGGATTTTTGATTTGAGCACACACACACCCAAAAAGGTTTCTATATTTCCCCTGTTTAAATGGTGACAACATAAGCAAATGTTGGAAATATTCAGGTTCGGATTATTCTTACTGAAACTTTTACTATTCGGGTTTTCATCTCAAATACTGAAGCTAATACAAGTCAATGGGGAAGTTGAATAGTTTTCTGGGAAATCTTCCAGCCAGATATGAGAGTTTCCAATTGACTTGCATTAAGGTTCAGTATTCGAGATGATAAGCCGAATAGTAAAAAGCATTTGTAAGAATAATCCAAACATTTCACTATTCGCTCATCTCTACTGCTTGCCCGCTTCATAAATTCAATCCCCAGTTCATCAAGCAGTTTTTAACAGTTTCTGGCATAAAACTGCTCGAGACGTCACAATACTGCTCCATCTTTAGATGTATTACTCCAGTATCTGCAACTCTACCGACTTTTTGGAAAGTGAGCGGAGCTTAACTTGGAGGGGCGGGGTGGGGCGGGGTGGGCAACGGGCAAAAAAATTAATCATGGTTTGCAAGAACTGGTGTAAATGTTTACAACAGAAAAACGTTTGAGTACAATTCTTGTGGAAATGCACAGTGGAAGCTGAGAGATGTGCCAAGTTCATCCAGTCTGGATGAATCAAGGCCCAAGTTTTTTGCTTTTAAAGAGGACTTGTATTACGATACTTTTGGAGAAAATAAGAGAGTTTCCTAATATCCCTTATAGCGGTAGACCTCTTGATAATGATAGGGGTTTAGTTTCTCTCATGTTTGTATTATGTGAACATGGAAACGAGCCGCCCTATATATGAAGCAGGTTTACAAATTGGTGATTATACATTGAACTCTACCCTTGTATTGATTTCTAAATGTAAAATTCATAACTTGTATTCACTGATTTATCTTTGCTTGTATGACTTGTAATGCTTTTTCCTTGTTTCTTTTATAAATTAATAAAAAAAGAGATTAACCATAAAGAGGACTTGTCACCACCCCTGGTGCTATGCAAACTGAATGCAGCGTGTCTCCTGCATTCAGGGAAGGGGGCCCCCATGGTTCTACCCCCCTGAAAGCTGTTAAAAAACTTTAGAAAGTGTATAGATAAGGAGTCCAGAGGGACTTACTCAGTAATGAGTCATCGCTGTTCTCCCGTCCCCTTCTTTTCTGTTCCGCCTCCTGGCTCTGTGTGTCTTCCCTCCTTGCCTGCTCAGGTGCCTCATCGTCTTAAGTGATGTCAGCACCAGAGTCCACCCCGCTGTATGAATACAGTTAATCTGGAGCAGGGCGGGATCCGGCGCTGATGTCAAACGGCAGGAGGCATTTCAGCTGCTAGAACCTGCTCGCTCTACGCCTGTGTGGCGCTCTAAGCCAGGTAGCCACAAGACCAACTAGTACACGAAGGGATTTCCACATCTGGTACCCACATAAACACAACATCTTCCACTCCAGGCCTGTAGGGGAGCAACACTGGTTGCTGTTAAGCCAGATCCCCCATAAATACAGTTACTGGGGCCGAGTTAGCCAGAGTGTGCAGTCGCTAGGAGAACTGTGAAGATCAGCTCAGAGCCTAGTGAGCAAAATTGGTTTTCCGGGGCCGTGCTAGGCCCGAAACCAGTGCACCGCCAGAGACCAGTGTGAGGGTCCATAGAGTGAGGATAAAAGGCAGAGGCGAGGAACAGTACAGCGGGGGCAGAGAACCATCCCAGCTCACCCCAAGAGAACACTGGGGCACTGGAGTCCGAATCTACAAGGAAGAAGATTAGCCCAGCAGAGAATCCCAGTACAAACCCCAGAGGCTTAGCTTCCCCGGGCACCCACAGCTTTTCACCATTTGAGAGCCAGGAGCCGCAGAAGAGGTAGCGGTAGCCAAGTGAGAGCCCTCAGTGCAGCAACTCGGGTGTGAGAGAGGCAAGAGAGGTTTTGAACTGGTTCCACACACGCCAGACTTCAGGACAAGGGAACAGGACAAGAGGCCTATAGCCCCTCTCGGTGTAGAAATCCCGGAGTGCATCTTCAACCCTGGAAATGTACCTGCAAATCACCAGTAAAGGTACAGAAAAGACTTTCTTGTGTGTGTGTCCATCCTCCCAGCCTGCCCCACACAGCAAAGACTGCACAACCCTATTCCACCATTCTACCCTTACAGCCCCTGGAGCCCACTCCACCTGTAGGGAACCATAATACCTTGCTCCCCACCCATCACCAAATCGACAGGTGGCGTCACAACTTTTATTAACTGTATTTCCTATAAAAAAAAACAAAAACTTTTTTACTGTCACCCCAAGGCAACAGGCTCGGCACCGCCCCAACCCGTGACATCCTTGCACCAACCGCCCAAGATCTGAGTCCCCAGACCCTTGTGGGCCCGATACCTGCATCACTTAAGACGATGAGGCACATGAACGGGCGAGGAGGGGAGACACACAGAGCCAGGAGGCGGAATAGAGAGGAAGGGGGCGGGAGGACACCCAGGAACAGCGATGTCTCCATACTGAGTAAGTCCCTCCGGACTCTCTATCTCTACACTTTCTAAATTCTTTTGACCAGCTTACAGGGGATAAAAACATGGGCACCCCTTCCCTAAATGCAGGAGACACGCCTGCATTCAGTGCTGCATTCAGTTTGCTTAGCACCAGGGGGGTGACAGGTCCTCTTTAAGGTGCTGGAAAGGAAAAGGGGCCATCTGTTAGAGAATGGGCTATAAATACACATCAGGGGAGGGTTCCTGACCATACGAGGCAAACGCCAAGATGCCAGTGACTTTGCCATTGCAAAACTATAAAAATCCTCAAAAAGGATGCTTTAGGAATAACACCACCAGCATTTTACTGAAGCATCTTCCCCTTCAAAAATTTGGGGGGTATGCTGAAACTATAAAACACTATGTGCGCTTACCTTAAAGCAGGGAATAGGGACATGGCAGTATTCGAGAGTCTAAATAAATAGGAAGTTGTTTTTAGACTACCGTGTTCCCCAATAGACCATAACTGATACAGTAAAACAGTGGATAAGGATGATATTCGAACAGAGAGTAGTGATAAGCGAGCACTGCCGTACCCGGGTGCTTGGTACTCGTAACGAGCATTTGACGCTTGGATGGGCGCAACTCAAGTACGGAGTATAATGAAGTCAATGGGGAACTCAATTTCCCGGGAAAAATGCTCGAGTTCCCTATTGACTTCTGTTATACTCTTTACTCAAGTTGCGCCCATTCGAGTGTCAAACTGCTACGAGTACCAAGCATGGTAGTGTTCACTTATCATTAGCATAGAAGTATTTTCCAAAGGCAGAAACTCTATTCCCCAACATTTTTTATACATACAAGAAACATACCAACCTGTCATTTTCTGTGAGATATTTCCATTAAAAGGGAATCTGTCGCCAGGTTTTTGCCATCTAATCTGAGCTGCTTAGTGTAGTTTTGATACAAATCATAGCTTTATCATCAGGAGATTACAAATAGCGGCCTAGTAAACCTTCTAGGTAGTCCTCCATATTCATGAGCTCTGTCTAACCCTACCCCCCACCACTGATTGGCAGATTTCTGTACACACTGTGCATAGACCAATCGGTGGTGGGGGCAGGGTCAGACAAAGCTCAGCCTTTAGAGAACAGGGATTTTATCAAAACTGCAGCAAGCAGCCCAGTAAGTGATAACATCGCTGGAATTAGGGTTTCTGTCTCAACATTATGGATGGGGTTGCAAAAACCTGGTGACAGATTCCATTTAGCCTTGTTTAAAAAGCTGCTTGAAGTACTCATATATACAGTTGTGGCCAAAAGTTATTGACACCCCTGCAATTCTGTCAGATAATACTCAGTTTCTTCCTGAAAATGATTGCAATCACAAATTCTTTGGTATTATTATCTTCATTTAATTTGTCTTCAATGAAAAAACACAAAAGAGAATAAATCAAAAATCAAAACATTGATCATTTCACACAAAACTCCAAAAATGGCCAGGCAAAAGTATTGGCAACCCTCAGCCTAATACTTGGTTTCACAACCTTTAGCCAAAATAACTGCGATGAACCGCTTCCGGTAACCATCAACGAGTTTCTTACAATGCTCTGCTGGAATTTTAGACCATTCTTCTTTGGCAAACTGCTCCAGGTCCCTGATATATGAAGGGTGCCTTCTCCAAACTGCCATTTTTAGATCTCTCCACATGTGTTCTAAGATGGCCAGCAATGAGTCCAGACCTGTATCCCATAGAAGTCTCCAGTGCTTTCTCTCAAACCATTTTTTAGTGCTTTTTGAAGTGTGTTTTGGGTCATTGTCCTACTAGAAGACCCGTGACCTCTGAGGGAGACCCAGCTTTCTCACACTGGGCCCTACATTATGCTGCAAATTTGTTGGTAGTCTTCTGACTTCATAATGCCATGCACACGGTCAAGCAGTCTAGTGCCAGAGGCAACAAAGCAACCCCAAAACATCAGGGAACCTCCGCCATGTTTGACTGTAGGGACCGTGTTCTTTTCTTTGAATGCCTCTTTTTTTCTCCTGTAAACTCTATGTTGATGCCTTTGCCCAAAAAGCTCTACTTTTGTCTCATCTGACCAGAGAACATTCTTCCAAAACGTTTTTAGGCTTTCTCAGGTAAGTTTTGGCAAACTCCAGCCTGGCTTTTTTATGTCTCGGGTAAGAAATGGGTCTTCCTGGGTCTCCTACAATATAGTCCCTTTTCATTCAGACGCCGACGGATAGTACGGGTTGACACTGTTGTACCCTCGGACTTCAGGGCAGCTTGAACTTGTTTGGATGTTAGTAGAGGTTCTTTATCCACCATCCGCACAATCTTGCGTTGCAATCTCTTGTCAATTTTTCTTTTCCGTCCACATCTAGGGAGATTAGCCACAGTGCCATGGGCTTTAAACTTCTTGATGACACTACGCACGGTAGACACAGGAACATTCAGGTCTTTGGAGATGGACTTGTAGCCTTGAGATTGCTCATGCTTCCTCACAATTTGGTTTTCTCAAGTCCTCAAACAGTTCTTTGGTGTTCGTTCTTTTCTCCATGCTCAATGTGGTACACACAAGGACACAGGACAGAGGTTGAGTCAACTTTAATCCATGTCAACTGGCTGCAAGTGTGATTTAGTTATTGCCAACACCTGTTAGGTGCCACAGGTAAGTTACAGTGCTGTTAATTACACAAATTAGAGAAGCATCACATGATTTTTCTAACAGTGCCAATACTTTTGTCCACCCCCTTTTTTATGTTTAGTGTGGAATTATATCCAATTTGGTTTTAGGACAATTCTTTTTGTGTTTCTTCATTGAAGACAAATTAAATGAAGATAATACCAAAGAATTTGTGATTGCAATCATTTTCAGGAAGAAACTGAGTATTATCTGACAGACTGGCAGGGGTGTCAATACTTTTGGCCACAACTGTAGAATGTAGTTGACAAGTCTCTCTAGTGGTCCTACTAGATATCTCTGTGATTGACAGTCTGCCCTGTGTGACTGTGCAGGCAGAGTAGCCCCACCCACTGGACTCATCCATATAAACACCAGCAGTTCCATTAATGAAATACAAGAAATACTAAAACTTCTCTGAGAAAAATGGAGAGCTGCCATTCAACAAGGATAATAGCCTGCAATAGGGAAGGTGAGATATATGCTGTATATACATAATTACTACCCATATAACAAGATAGCCATTGCTCCTCCAGCACGATCCCCGGCTTTCCAAAGGACATTTTCTCTAAAATGCCGAAAAAAAATATACACAGCTGCAATAAAGCAGCCGGTCTAGATGGTTCAGGCAGCACCAACCTCATGTCATATCACCTTTATAACCGGTATTTTTATTGTACAATATGGAATTGTTATCATTGTAATATCCACAGGATAAAGTGAACGTGTACAACACAAAATGTAAAGTAAAAACAACCCCCCCCCCAAAAAAAAAAACTATCACAATTTGCTGTCCCCCCCAAAAAGAAAACCCCAGAAATGTTAACTCAATATACTCCTCGTGTATCAAAAATTAAACTCATCCAGCGAAAAACAAGCCTTAATGCAAAAAGATCAATGGGGAAAATGAAGATTCCGACTTCATTCAGTTCCACTGCTTGTTTTCTACAGATCTGGATGGTAAGCATATACCTGACCCCCCCTCACCCAGACCTGATCATTTAGGAGGAAACCCCAGTATATATTTAGTTTACTCCCTGTGGGTGTCAAGACAGAGAGAAGAGAAACCCGACGTGCAGCAGAATAGATGGGAAAAGGTGGTCCTGATGATAGGTGAGTGTTTAGGGGTCACCCCTGCTCCTGAGACTGAACCCTGCACTCCTTATCGTCCCTAGGTGGCGCCCCTGCGGTTTGGTTGCCACAGTGGTACTGCATCTAACCCAATGGTGTGGTGCAGGTAAGCTTGGAACACTAAGCTGAGACACACCAAAAACACACTCAACACCAATCCAAACTCCAGGCCAAAGAGATGCTGGGCATAAGAGGCTCGCTGATAGAGCAGACCCCATCTGCTGGCTGGAGGGACGAGTAAGTTGAGGGGGTGGGAGGAGTTAGTGAGCAGTTACACAGAGAGAGAGAGGAGAAGCAAGATGGAGTTCTAGGGGAAGCTCGAGCTAGGGACTAGCGAGACCTTGTGAGTTGGAGCAGATGCAAACCCCCGATATTTGAGGACTCTGAATTTACATCCTACCATCCAGGTCAGGTAGAAGAACGAGCTGCAAAGGGGTGCCAACCCCAATTTGGCTGGAATCCACAGGACCAGCCAAGAAACCAGAGGCCACTGAACTGCACATACAGTGGCCACCACCGTGGACTCTGCCTGGAAAGTCCTCTGGACCCTCTGTAGTCCATTTGCTTGGGAGTCGCTCAGAAAGGCCCACAGTCGCCTGCTTTAGGACTTGTAGCACAAAGACGCAGGAAAGGAGAAGGAGTAACAGCGTAGAGAGCAAAGGGCAGCTAGGAAAGGCGTACACCTGGTGTCTCAGCGAAGTGAACCCGAACTACCAGCGAGCTGGCCAAGCTGCAATCTTGGAAGGTACAATACTCTGGCTGGGTAGTGACTGTCTGAAACCTTCAGTAAAGGTGACTGGTAAGAACTGCCCTCCGTGTCGGTCAATCTTCCCTTCACCCACTTACCCCAACTATTACTACCACCATCATCTGCATCTATACCTGAAGTAAACCACGGGGGCCCGCTCCATCTGAGGGAAGTGCTCCATCACAGCTGCCACAAAACCTATCCCCTAGGGGACCCTTACAAGCAGCGCTGTTCTAAACTGACCAGACACCTCAGATGGCGTCACGAAAACTTCATTCCCCTTTAAAATACCCCTCCTTTTCAACATTCGCAGTCAGGTCCACGACCTCCGCAACCGACATCTATTGGACTGACCGCGGATGGTCGAATACTCTCGCCCTTGCGGCCAATGCACTTACACGGGTCCTTCCCCTATGCGCCATCACATGCTCAAGCCATGATTGACCCTGGGCTAGTCCTAGCTAGCGAGTAGGGCAGCAAGATGTTAAAAGGAACCGGTCACCTACTTTATGTCCCTAAACTTAACACTATCCCTGCAGCTTCCTACTACATCCCTAACCATCTCTGTCTGAGCTAAATGTGTGTTGTAATGGCTGTGAAAAAGTTATTTTATAAATTACATTCTCCTATGGTAATAATCAGGGTGTCTTCAATACTATAGACACTGTAGGCGTTTTGTAAGGCTCCATGTCCCCTGTCGCTCCGTTGTAATCATGCCCCTGTAGGTGTGATAATTCATGCAGAAGAGTTGTCCTGAATTTAAAATCTTGGGTTGGTCGCGCGTCATTTCTGGCCCAGCGCATTGTGGGGGACTATTTGGTGCACTCCACAGCTTCCAAAAGTGCACTGCACATGCTCCAGACCTGCTGAGTGCAACCAATAATCCCCCACACTGCACAGGACCGGAAATGGGGTGACCGCGGCGTCATACTCGGAAGATGACCACAGATTTTAAACTCAGGGTCGTGGTTCTGCATTAATTATCACGTCAACAGGGGCGTGATTACAATGGAGCGACACGAGACGTGAAGCCTTACAGAACATCCACAGTGTCTATAGTATTATAGTACCGTAGGAAAATGTAAGTTATAAAAGTACTTTTCAGAGCCATTACAGCACACATGTAGGTCAGACAGGGATAGTTAGGGATGTACTAGGAAAGTGCAGGGATAGGTCGCTATAGGTTTGGGAGCATAAAGTAGAGGACAGTTTTCTTTAAATAAGAACAAAACAACATACGGAACTTCTCAGTTTCTACAAGGACAACTTCTCCTGGGGGGTCAGCATAGAAGAACTATTACTGGCACAATGGAGAGTAAGGCTTTGTGTGCATGTTGAGTATTTGATGCAGAAATTTTCTGCACCAAATCTTCATTTTCTGGTAGAAAAAAGCGCACCAAAAATGCATTGCATTTTTTACGCATTTTTGCCCCCGTGTTTTTCATAATGAAGTAAATGGGTGGCAGCAGGAACGGAGTCAGCACCCGGCATACTTGGGCAAGTGTCGGGGGCCTGAGCAGCTGGGGGGCAAACTGGCCATCAGGGACAAGTAGCCCTGATGGTCAAAGGCGCATCAGGGAAGGCAGCCCTAATAAGGAGGGGCCCAGCAGCTGGGACACTAAGGCAGCTGAGTGCTCCCGCAGTGCTGCCAGTACACATGGGTAATTTGAATGCGATTCAAATTTAGCCATGTGCCAGCTCCCATCTACGCTCCCTCCTCAGTCAACTGCTGAGAGTGATAAGTCATCACCCTGCGACCTCATCACACTGCTGCAGCAGTGCTGGCTGTGAGGAGGAGCGTGGATGGAAGCCTGCTGCAATGACGTGCAGGGACATCAACTGAGGGGGACAGGGGCTCCAGGAGAGCGGAGGGAAGGCAAGTATAAATTTTCTTTTTTTTTTTTTTACTATGTGCAGCATGATGGGGGATTAGACTGGGCTGCTTGGAGGTTGTGCTGGGCTGTGGAGGCTGTGCTATGGAGGCTGCTGCTGAGGTATATGGAGGCTGTGCTATGGAGGCTACTGCTGGCATAAAGAGGCTGCTGCTGGGTTATGAAGTCTGTGCTATGGAGGCTGCTGCTGAGGTAAATGGAGGCTGTGCTATGGAAGCTGCGCTATGGAGGCTACTGCTGGGACAGAGGCTGCTGCTGGGTTATGGAGGCTGCGCTATGGATGCTGCTGCTGAGGTTATGGAGGCTGTGCTATGGAGGCTATTGCTGGGACAAAGAGGCTACTGCTGGGTTATGGAGGCTGCTGCTGAGGTATATGGAGGCTATGCTATGGAGGCTGCTGCTGGGGTATATGGAGGCTGCGCTATGGAGGCTGCTACTGGGCCATACAGGCTGCTGGCCTATGGAGGCTGTGCTATGGAGGCTGCTACTGGGATATGGAGGTTGTTGCTTGGCTATGGAGGCTGCTGCAGGGCCATAGAGGCTACTGCTGGGTTATGGAGGCTGTGCTATGGAGGCTGCTGCTGGGCTGTGTATATATATATATATATATATATATATATATATTATATATATTGCACTGTATATATTTTTTGGAGGCTGTGCTGTATATAGAATTTGGAGGCTGTGCTAGGCTATATATATTATTTGTGCTGGACTGTATATATTATTTTGAGTCTGTCCTGGGCTGTATATATAATATGGAGGGTGTGCTGTGCTGTATATGTTATTTGAAGGCTGTAATGTACATATAAAATGGAGGCTGTGCTGCATAGATTATTTGGAGACTGTGCTGTGATGTATATATAATATGGAGGCTGTGCTTTGCTGTATATATTATTTTGAGGCTGCCTGTATATATTATTTGGAGGCTGTGTTGTGCTGTATATATAATATGGAGACTGCTGCTGTGCTGTATATAGTATTTGGAGGCTGTGCTGTATATAGAATTTGGTGGCTGTGCTGTATATATAATATGGAGGCTGTGCTTGGCTATATTTATTATATGGATGCTGTGCAGGGCATTGGGCTGTATATATTAGAGGCTGCTGCTGGACTGTTACAGCTTCCAAATAATATATATAGCAGAGGCTCCAAATAATATATACAGCCCAGCACAGCCTCCAAATATATATGGGTTGCAGCCTCTATATTATATATACAGCTCTGCAGTCTACATATTTTATATACAGCCCAGAAGCCTCTATTATATATACAGCTCTGCAGTCTACATATTTTATATACAGCCCAGAAGCCTTTATTATATATGCAGCCCTGCACAGCCTCAATTTTATATAGAGAGCCCACCCAGGAACCTCTATATATTATATATATACACACACACCACACACACACACACACACACACACACACACACAGAACGCAGCTTCTATGCTATATTTATGAATTGTGGTATGTGTTAAATGGGCCCACTGAGATTGTTTTGTCCGGGGCCCACAAAAACATGGAGCTGGCCCTGAGTGGAAGGGTGAAATATGCAGGCAAGAATGCAGTGGGAATTGACATGCTGCAGATTATTTTCTGCACCAAATCTGCAAGAAAAAAATAAAAGCAACATGTAGACAACCCTTCAGGATAGGCATGCAGATTTGTGACAAAACTGCAGGAAAAAACACGTAGAAAACGCACTGTGTGCACACAGCCTAAGGAGTGAGTTTTAAATAAGAAAAGGGAGTGGCAGCAATGGTCAGCAGGTGAGATTAGAGCTATATGGAATCTCAGCAGGATTAAAAAGGAACTCTTAACCCCTTCAACAATAAATGAACATAAATCCGTTCCACTCGTGTTAATTGCCGAGAGGAATCCAAAGAGGACCTTGGATCCGCTAATCACCGAGACCATCTAATCCCAGATAAGACCTCAGCCGCACATGACACCCTCATGACAGTGGTAATATCTGGGCTCAGAATTTTAACATTGTTCATCTCTTGCACACATATTGGAGCCAACATATTAGTAAATTAGCAAAGTTTTTGAAGAAAAAGGAGAAAAACAAAGAAAATAGAAGAGAAACATACAACTTCTGTGTACACGAGGCCCCAGGGACCAGAGTACTGCAAATATGTCAGTGCTCTGCACTCAATGTCTATAGAGGGTGACCTGGAAGAAAAAGTCTACAAGTGAGGGTATAACATGATGAACACATACAGTAGAAAAAACAATGGCCAATCTAATCCATCCTCAAATATACAAGCTGGGTGCAAGGAACCTCCCCAAGTAGGATAGGTTTTGTATTTTGGCCAAAATACCAACTAAAACCTCACATTTTTCATGCACATTTTATCATTTTTGTAGGATATATTGTAGCTCTAAGAGTTTGGTTGGTAAATGGACAAGATTGTCATGTGGAATACACACTCATGTAGTGTTTGACCTGTCCACAATACTCAGCGTCACTAATAGGGAGTTGTTCAGACATGGTGCATATAGTCATGCAGTGTTAACTGGCCCGCTGCACCTGGTGCCACTAATAGGCTGCTGTTCAGACACTATGTGTGTATCTCACTTATCTATATGACAGACTCCCAATGCAGTTTCATTAGAGTGCATTATGTAAGCAGATTCTCCCCTCTATTAAAAGTTGTGAGCGGTTCATCCGTCTGCATAATTCACCAGTGCTTCCCCCAGCTCCTACTTGGGGTAGTTTCTGCACCCAGCTTGTATATTGCAGGATTGGCCATTGGTTTTTCATGTATACAAATTTTTTTTTGAAAAAAAAGTTATGGTAACTTTTTCTCTTGGTTTTACTATAGACACATACAGTATAGGTAAAATGGCTGAATCTACAATATGAATGAGCGGGGCAGAAAGGCAAGCATCAGCCAAGGGCCCCCAGTGCTACTCTGTAAACCCCCATAGCGCATAATCTAGGAAACTTACTAAAACCAAACCTGAAATATAGATTTTCACATGTTCTCTAACAAGCACCAGATTGTAATATTCTGTGTTTTACATCCCAAGAGGGCAACCAATTTACAGAGTAGAAAATAACTATTTACTTTGCAGGCGGTGGTTCAGTCCATTATCACTCCCCACTGACTTATAACAAGTAAATCAATAGTTTGCTTCTTGTCACATATTTAAACTCATTTACTTTCTTCTCTGCTACTTCAAAGTAAATTTAAGAAAATCATATATTTTTTTTCATTTTCAGAAAGCTTACGAGGATCTGATAGAATACGGCTGGCTAGTCCAGAAAATGAGATGGAGACAGGTTGGGACTGGTCCACCGGGTAAACAGGTAAATTCCCCGGTGGGCCTCTAAGGAGTCAGCCGCTTACGCTTCCATCCACATGAGCAGTGGTTTGCCCAATACAATTGATTCAATAACTACAGGCAGAAGAAGCATCTCATTATTTATTCAACGATCTATTATTAATATATATGGATATTTATGAAATAGGTTAATGAATGTTGCGGATGATAGAGGAAGCTTGGAAAATATAACCAAAGAATCTAGATGAACTCTGGGAGGCATGTAAGACTGCATTCTTTGCTATTCCTGATTACTTAATGTATAAATTGTATGAATCATTGTTGAACCGTATGGATGCTGTCCTTCAAGCTCATGGAAGCCACATAAAATATTAAATATGACTAATAGCACCACAACTTCATTCACCAATGTTATGAAACATATTTACAGTATATTTTAAATTAATTATTTGTTTAAATATCACATAACTTTCTGTGGGCGACAAAACTTTTGTCTTGCCAAAATCTGATCATTCTGTGTTCATTAAATGATCAATATTTCAGCATTGATGCAAATTTATTTTCTTAACCAAAACCAAATTTCGGAGGGTTTCAGCTTTCAAAAGAGTAATTTATACAACCAATGAATGAATTTAACATCAGGTTATAAGCTTTTATTTACATAACATGGATAAGCGACATAACTTTTGTCAGAGACTGTATATATATGGTGGCTCAGTGGTTAGCACTGTACGGGGGGGAGCTCAGTGGTTAGCACTGTATGGTGGCTCAGTGGTTATTCATTTTCTGGCCTTTTCCCAATTTTGTACTAAGTTTGAGCAATGAATCACTTTTCTTCTCCTCTAACAAGTGAATTAGCAGAAAATATCCTAATCAGTTCTTTATCCCAACAGTGATGTAACCCTACCGTCTATCATCTAATCTTAATTAATGCACAGGAAAACAGCAAAAGTTTGGGAATGTTGTGCCAAACTACAAAAACCAGGCCAATTTATTCCATAAAGTAGAGTAAATAGTCTGATGTGCACTCTGAACAGTATGGATACGCAGACACTTGTTGGACAGAGTGGTGTCTCTCCATTCAAGGGCAGTAGAAAGAATGAAGACTCCAGCAACATTATAAGGGAATTTCTCTCACTGGGAGGCATGGAACTTGCTTATATGAGCAACAGTCTTCTAGCAAACACTTCAGCAGCACTTCCTTCACTCAATCTCTTTCACAGTGCAGCACAGCACATGTCCATGGTGGTCACAACTCATATGGTACCATCTCTTTGCAGCGATGGCCTGCAGTGCTGGGCTGGCAATTTACACACTTTTGTGGTCTACTCACTTAGTTGCCGTGTCACAGTTTGTCTATTTCCATGTCACACAATTTTTTTTTTTCACTCTCAGAAACTAATTGTGCAGCAATCCTCACCATCAGGAATACGCCCATATGCTCCTTGTGTTATGGAATAATTCTGCCCAGTCACTGGATACATCCTTCATTCAAAGGAAAAAGCCTCTATGGTCCCCGCTTCTATGTCAGTCCTTACTCTATACTGGCATCTGTCTCATTCAGCAGAATTAATCCTTACTACCACTGAATACAGTGTAGGCTGAAGCTTCTATTTCTTTTTCATGAAGTTGCACCCCAAGCGAGTATAACTCACCCCTTACTTGCAATCATTGTATGTTGTAGACATCTTTTGCTCGGTGTCTCTCTTCTCTTAGTTTTGCCTTGCTGCTAGTCTTCATGTGTCTGGTCTGCTCCGTGCTAGAAAGCAGATGGCATAATTTACGGTCATTGGGTTATGAGCACACATGCTTATGATAACTCCTCTCTCCGTGAATCAACATTTCACATAGCAGCTCAGTGTGTTAACTCTTTATGCTCAGCATCCATTCCTGTACACCTCACGCCTGCTACTCAATGATATCTTGTCTGGTAATGCTAGAGACATGTGACTCCCAGAGAAAACAATTCTCTCAGATAAAATGGATTTATTCCAATTCTTTGCATCATGTCACTCTATATGTCGCACATCTACACAAGGCATAGTATATCGCATTGCATATATTTAACAGTCTACTGATTGTAACATGGTGGCAGACTCATTTTCACTCTCTAATATATACAGGAGCATCTCAATGAATTAGAATATCATCAAAAATTCATTTATTTCAGTAATTCAATACAGAAAGTGAAAACACATATATTATATAGAGTCATTACACACAGAGGGATCTATTTCAGGTGTTTATTTCTGTTAATATTGATGATTATGGCTTACAGCCAATGAAAACCCGAAAGGTCATTATCTCAGAAAATTAAAGTAGGGAGGATCAAGGTTAAAAACCGTGCTGCCGTAATCCACGAGACATCAAATGGGTGACTATAATATTAATTTATCAGTTAGCACGTTTCAGGGCTCCCTGGTCCCTTCCTCAGGAAAAAATCAATATCATATTGCCATGTGTCAGGGTGTTTCTGGAACTCTGAAATCTGCTATGGTAAGGATCTCTGAAAAGTGTTGACTAATAAATCAATATTTAAATCTTGAGGAAAGGAGCTGCACTCACTGAATCTTGAATGCAGCGTGTGGAACTTTATTCCAATAAAAGCAGGATTACATCGCTGCAGGGACGAAAGTGAAGCAGGGTCGGATTTATGTGTTTCTCAAACTTAACTGAGCAACACTGTTTCCGCTCACAGCTGACAGCTATGCAAAGGTCCAGATATAAAGCCTAAATACTCTGACTAGTGCCTGGTTTTCCTCAAATCAATATTTATTCACGCTTTGATGTTTTGTGGAATATGGCAGCGCGGTTTTTAACTCTTCATCCTCCCTACTTTAATTCTGTGAGATAATGACCATTGGGTTTTCATTGACTGTAAGCCATAATCATCAACATTTACAGAAATAAACATTTCAAATAGATTACTCTGTGTGCAATGACTCTATATATCATATATGTTGCACTTTATGTATTGAATTACTGATATAAATGAACTTTTTGAACATATTCTAACTCATTGAGATGCACCTGTGTGTGTGTGTGTGTGTGTATATATATCTATATCTAATATACATGTATATATATATATCTATATCTAATATACATATATATATATATATATATATATATATATATATATATATATATATATATATAATATATATATATAACTGCACAGCACTCACAGACAAAATGTGAACTGGTGCCAGCAGGGACGCTGGGTCAAATAACTAGAAAAAAGTTCTCTGCAGCACTCAGCTACTACCAATGATGTACAAATGCTAACAAGCAGTATATATATGAGAAAAAAGTTTAAAAACGTACGTTTTTTTTCAAAAAACTCAAAATCTTATTTTTTTATTTCTGAAGTTCTCGGTACATACATTATATATATATACATATATATATATATACATACAGACAGACAGATAGATAGATATCACTGTGAGGTAGCGCCCCCTGGGGGACTCACTTGGCAACAGAATGACACCAACCACTGTGTTTAACGGTAACATAAATGTCCAGCGGTTTATTAAATAACGGCATAAACCGGGAATACAAGACATCTCGCATAACATAAAATTACACACCAAATAGTATTTACATCAGAATTACATATAGCAATGTTAAAATTGATAAGACACATCACACTATTATATACACTGAAACACTAACTACACCTCCTATGACAGTTACGCCCAACCGGCACTATTTACATGGTTCATATAGACCATGATACTTGAGACCCTACACTGACCCACAGGGATCCGGTAAGCGGCCGGTACACCTCTGTTCACACAAGCCATACAGTCTCAAACAGGCTGCTACACTGCCTTTACACATCTCACACGAGGTCAACAGGACCACATCACGACTTCACAGTCGATCCCATTGGTGGTTACGGCCACCTGGCCTTCATTCACATGAGTCAACATACATAGTCAACCGGACCATATCATGACCTAGCAGCCGGTTCCTATGGCGGTTTTGACCGCCTGGCGTTCGTTGGCTCCACTCATCACAGGGCCACTCACACCACACAGTCCAGCATGAACTAGAGCCCTCTCAGACCCATACACACAGTCAACGGGCTCCATATGGCTCAGAGGGACAGGCATCTCTCACATGGAGAGCCAGGCTTCCTGCCTTATCCCAGCGGGATGGAGACCCCCTCTCTCTCACGTCCTCACATCCTCGAGGTCGTGTCTGGTCTGTCTCCCATCTCCAGTCTCTCTCACAACACTAGGCAGCTTCTTATCCTGGCTGCTACACCCACACCTGCAACACAGTGAGTCAATCAGCACATCTCACACACACAGGGAGTAGTTAACCCCCTGTACACCAGTCAGGTCTAGCACAGCAATAACCCCTACACACAGGCTCAGATACCATTAAGCATGTGTGCACGGCTCAAAACACATGTGATGTATACCGGCCATGGGCTCTCACGCCGGTCATACTTCACAATACATATATTTTATTGTACTTTAGATCTATTGAAACAAATATGGGCAAGTTGCAATACCGCTCTCAACCAGTAAATAAGTATGGCGCGATTTCTGAAAGATGATAGCCATGTTTCTGCAACCTTCATTGATGTTTACATCCTACTAGAATACAATAAAGTCAAAAGAAGTAAAGCAAATTGATACAAACAGGACGGTGAATAGAATGTGCAGAAATTGAGTTTTCCTTTAAATATCATGTGGAGTCTCAGAGGCTTTGAGAAAATAGATCAAGATTCACGGCCTTCAAGGATTTTTCTATCAGCATCTTTTATTTATAAGGCTTTTGCCGCAGCCCTCATCATTGGCCATTATTACATGTATTCAGATGTGGCCCTCTCCGCACTCGCTGCTCTTTTCCTCACGGTAATTATGAGAATATTTGTTATCAGGTCGCGCGTCAGATCAATTTTTAATTTCAGATCTTTCTTTCCCCAGTTTGACTTCACGTCGGCCGAGGTTTACTGCTCCCCGTTGCTTTCTGAATTACTTTGAAAATGACTGTTCTTCACACATTCACACCTGACGCGGCATCTCTACAATCAATCACCGAGCCGGCAAAATGTCCCGTGTGTGCCAGAGCCGCCAGCGCCAGATAACAGCCAACAGCACTCACATTATCATTCATTAATGGCTGTAAAGGTGAAGATGGTTCCAATATTTAAGGCTGCTGCACATTGACAAAGGTCCCACTGGCCGCGTCATTAAGAGACGGCAAAGTCATATCCCAAATAAATGAAATCAGCAGATACGAAGAAAACACATTACACATAGAGAGAAACACAGCTTTCCTATGACTGAATCATAGCATAGTATAATACTGTGCAACTAAGTAGAAAAGTAAAAATACTGTACTACTGCTCCTGTGTAAAAGAACATAACTACTATAATACTGCCCCCTATGTGCAAGAATATAACTACGATAATACTGCTCCTATGTACAAGAATATAACTACTATAATATAATACTGCCCCTATGTACAAGAAAATAACTACTATAATACTGCTCCTGTGTAAAAGAACATAACTACTATAATACTGCCCCCTATGTGCAAGAATATAACTACTATAATACTGCTCCTATGTACAAGAATATAACTACTATAATACTGCTCCTATATACAAGAATATAACTACTATAATACTGCTCCTATGTACAAGAATATAACTACTATAATACTGCCCCTATGTACAAGAATATAACTACTATAATACTGCCCCTTTATACAAGAATATAACTACTATAATACTGTGCAACTAAGTAGAAAAGTAAAAATACTGTACTACTGCTCCTGTGTAAAAGAACATAACTACTATAATACTGCCCCCTATGTGCAAGAATATAACTACTATAACACTGCCCCTATGTACAAGAATATATCTACTATAATACTGCTCCTATGTACAAGAATATAACTACTATAATACTGCCCCTATGTACAAGAATATAACTACTATAATACTGCCCCTATGTGCAAGAATATAACTACTATAATACTGCTCCTATGTACAAAATATAACTACTATAATACTGTCCCTATGTGCAAGAATATAACTACTATAATACTGCTCCTATGTACAAGAATATAACTACTATAATACTGCTCCTATGTACAAGAATATAACTACTATAATACTGCTCCTATGTACAAGAATATAACTACTATAATACTGCCCTATGTACAAGAATATAACTACTATAATACTGCTCCTATGTACAAGAATATAACTACTATAATATACCCTATGTACAAGAATATAACTATATATATTCCTTGTACAAGAGATGCTACTAATTACTATACTATAATACTGCCCATGTAGAAGAATATAACTACTATAATACTGCCCCTATGTACAAGAATATAACTACTATAATATTAACCTAATGTACAAGAATATAACTACTATAATACTGCCCTATTGTACAAGAATATAACTACTATAATACTGCCCCATGTAGCAAGATATAACTGCTATAATACTGCTCCTATATACAAGAATATAACTACTATAATACTGCCACTATATACAAGAATATAACTACTATAATACTGCCCTATGTACAAGAATATAACTACTATAATACTGCCCTATGTCAAGAATATAACTACTATAAATACTGCTCTATGTCCAAGTAATAAATATAACTACTATAATACTGCTCCTATGAGTATACTACAAACATTATAAACTAACTACTATAATACTGCTCCTATGTAAGAATATAACTACTATAATACTGCTCCTATGTAAGAATATAACTACTATAATACTGCCCCTATGTACAAGAATATAACTACTATAATACTGCTCCTATGTACAAGAATATAACTACTATAATACTGCTCCTATGTACAAGAATATAACTACTATAATACTGCCTATTACAAGATATAACTACAATATGCCATAAGAATAATGTATAATACTGCCCCTATGTACAAGAATATAACTACTATAATACTGCCCCTATGTACAAGAATATAACTACTATAATACTGCCCCTATGTACAAGAATATAACTACTATAATACTGCCCCTATGTACAAGAATATAACTACTATAATATTAACCCTATGTACAAGAATATAACTACTATAATACTGCCCCTATGTACAAGAATATAACTACTATAATACTGCCCCTATGTACAAGAACATAACTGCTATAATACTGCCCCTATGTACAAGAATATAACTACTATAATCAGGGCCGGCTCCAGGTTTCTGTGGACCCCGGGCAAAAAAGTCTCAGTGGGCCCCCTTTAGTACATATCGCGGACTATAATTATATATATATAATCTATAGCCGCACACTTACCGCAAGCCCCATAGACAATGCATGGGGCTTGCTGTAAATGTGAAGCAAGTGCAGCCGCTAGGCGGAAAATGCGGCAGATGCTGTTTTTTTTTAACCACAACTGCCACATTTTTAAAAAACCGCCTATGTGAAGGCGGCCTTACAGGAACAGTGACTGCTGAAACCAGCAAGAGCTGTTTCTGACAGTGAGTATATTACACGTTGTTAGGAGCGGGCTAAAATGCGATTGTATTCCCTTGCACTTTTTAAAAATACCCTTCAAATGCAAAATGTTGCATTTTTGTGCGTCTGAGGATGCTTGGTATATACACAAGCATCCTCAAGCACACAAATAATGCAAGCAGCTCAATGGAGCCACACTGCCATATGGGTGGCACCGCAGCTTAGCGGAGTGTCTGGCCGTCTGGATCTCTCTTTCTCCTCACCTTTCTTCTTGCCGCTTCGGTCTCCTCCGGTCGCTCTGCACATATCAGCACAGTGATGACTACATCGTGCCCCTCCATGCTGAGCTGCAGAATGCAGACAGCGGCAGAAGAGACTCTGGAGAAGAATGCTGCTGGCAAAGGTGGCTGAGACTATAGGAGCAGGAGCGGAATCCGCGGGGGGCTACCACTGGTACACATACCTCGTACACACGCGGCTCTGCTCCATACACCTCGTACGCACGCGGCTCCGCTCCATACACCTCATACACATGCGGTTCTGCTCCATACACCTCGTACACACACGGTTCTGCTCCAGACACCTCATACACACGCGGCTTTGCTCCATACACCTCGTACGCACGCGGCTCTGCTCCATACACACATCGTACGCATGCGGCTCTGTTCCATACACCTCGTACGCACGCGGCTCTGCTCCATACACCTCGTACACACTCAGCTCTGCTCCATACATCTCGTACACACTCAGCTCTGCTCCATACAGCTCGTACACACGCGGCTCTGCTCCATACACCGCTCCATACACCTCGTACGCACGCGGCTCTGCTCCATACACCGCTCCATACACCTCGTACGCATGCGGCTCCACTCCATACACCTAGTACCCACTCGGCTCCGTTCCATACACCTAGTACACACTGGCCTCTGCTACATTGACACTCTAAACCCCTCCTGACCCCACACAAACTTCACCTAATTGAGCCTCATGATGGGCAGCACAGCAGAGTCCTGCATACTCGGAGATGCTGATCATGTGATCCCTGACTCCTCCCCTCCATGTGACATCATCACAGGTCCTGTAAGCACAGAGTGTGCAGCTCTGTCGGCTCCCATGGAGGGGGGAGGAGGGAGACCTCCGGTGCTGCAGGAGGCTGAAAATGACCCCCCAGCTGCCCCCTGGATATGGCCCTGGCTGTGGGGGCAGTGTGCTCAGGGGCCCCTGAGGCTAGGGTCACACTTGTATTGTGACCCTAACCTGAGGCAAGTATTTTCGGCTGCAGAGTATAGCGTTCAATGCTATGCGCTGGAGCCCATAGAAACCCGATGTTTACCTTGACAACCACTGGTTGTCAATGTAAACATCAGGTTTCTATGGGCTCCGTTGCTGGCAGCGCATAGCATTAAACGCTCTGCGCTGCAGCAGACAATACTTGCGTCAGGCTAGGGTCACAATGCAAGTGTGACCCTAGCCCTCAGGGGCCGGTGGGCCCCCTCCAAGCAGTCGGGCCCCGGCACTTGCCCGGGTGCTGACGCCGGGCCTGACTATAATACTGCTCCTATGTACAAGAATATAACTACTATAATATTAACCCTATGTACAAGAATATAGCTGCTATAATACTGCCCCTATGTACAAGAATATATCTACTATAATACTGCTCCTATATACAGGAATATAACTACTATAATACTGCACCCTATGTACAAGAATATAACTACTATAATACTGCCCCTATGTACAAGAATATAACTACTATAATACTGCCCCTATGTACAAGAATATATCTACTATAATACTGCTCCTATATACAGGAATATAACTACTATAATACTGCACCCTATGTACAAGAATATAACTACTATAATGCTGCCCCCCTATGTACAAGAATATAACTACTATAATACTGTCCCCTATGTACAAGAATATAACTACTATAATACAGTCTATGTATGAGAATATTTTGCTGACTCTTCCAGGAGTTTGACATGTCTTCCTCTTTTCCGCGAGCCTCCTGGATGTTTCCCGTTTGTGTTGACTTTAGAGTTTCTTTAGACTCTTTATCATCACTTTGAGATTCTACATCTCTTGATGTTACATCTACATACCTATATGACGCCACCCACTTTTTTAGATACAGATACAAAGAAACTTTGCCAATGTTTAAAGAAACTGTGAAGAAGTGTAGTTGATGTACCATCCGCCACTGCCTCGTGTCTTAGTCGCTGACAGCCAGCACCCGCCTTCCTTCTCTCTACCCACCATCAATGGTGCTATGTGGAGGAGGCTATATCTAGATGGAGTATGTGATGAGCATTGATCTGGAGCAGTCGGTACACGTCTTCACTTAACATTACTCAGTTGCACATTCGTCAAATTCACCTGGAACAAAGAAACTTTTCAGCGGCGTCATCCATCAGCCTCTTACATTCAGTCAGTGATCAATGTGTCAAAAAGCTGGCAGCACTTCATTAGGCCTTGTCTTTACTGAAGTGTCACAGGAGCTGGGAGAGAGATCACAAGGAACAAAGAACAGGACAAGGCTTCTCCTCAAAGAGTAATTAACTTTTATAAGTGGCAGAGCTTAACCATGTAGCTTCCAAACTAACAGTTGACACTCATGTCCTCAACTTAACCAAGTTACACTCCAACCTTCGATTCACTGCTTGGTGGTCAACATCCATCGAGCCTCCACTTGTATCAATACTCGCATGTGTCCAACTAGTCTCTATTTTTTCTACGATCAATTGTCCATCTACAGCCTGTAACCAGTTGGCCTCTAAGGATACCGTTACACGCGGCAATATTGCATGCAATTTCACTTGCAATTTGCTGTTCGCAGTGAAATCATGGACACATTGTTCTATTTTGTTGCTGTGTACAAATGTAACAATGTATCCATGATTTCACTGCAACCAGCTAATTGCCAGTGAAATTGCAAGCAATAATGCCGCGTGTGACGGTACCCTTACACTATAGTTTTGTGTCCAACTAGCTGTTATAACCAATTGATCACCAATCGTCAGCAGTTGAGAGAGTCTACCACTCTCCAAAGCAATTTGGCTTAGTCTTCAGCTTATATTTGTGTCAAGCTAATGATTTTCCAGTTAACATCAACGTGAACTCTTTTGAAATGATTAACTGTAAACTTTAAACATTACCAATAGCCAACATTGGTAGCTAAATCTTCCATTGCAGCATCCAAACTTTAGTCCTCAAGAGCCACCAACAGATGATGTTATTAGGATTTTCTTCTATTGCCAAGGTAAATATTACATCCCCTGTGCAATATTAGACAAATCCTGAAAACATGCACTGTTGGTGGCTATAGAATACTGGAGTTGGGAGACCACTGCTTTCACCAGTTGGCCTTCAACCCTCAGCGTTGTGTCCAACTGTTAAACCACTTGGCCACCAATATTCAGTTAACCATCTCTTCTTAAATACTGATTCATTCAGCCTCCAACCCTTCAGAAGTCAGCTCTTTTCTACTACTCTCCAAAACAGTTTGGCTTACTATTGAGTTGGGGCACCACTATTTTAACCAGTTGACTTCCAATACTTCAGCAATTTCCACTTACCAACTACTTTCTCAAATTGGCTTTTCACAATTCAGCCATCCACTGCGCCCAGATACTCTTGCCAACGAGTTGGTGTTCAGCCCTTTAGCCTTCATCTATGCCTATGTCTAACCAAATCTGGCATTACCCATACAATATTCACGTTCTGAGTATGGACTGGATGTTCATGTACAAATTCAACAGCCTCATAGGAGGCCAAAAGCCATTCCATGCTCAGATGTTGAATATTGGATGGGTGATAGGGTCAACGTGGTTAGAGATAGGCATAGTTGATGGCTAAAGGCCTGGACATCAACTGGTTAAATAGAGTATCTGGGCATGACCTAAGGTTGAGTTTGGGACTTGAGAACCTGGGCCATTTTGTACATCATGGTTAACACTCAGATCATAAATGTCAGCTTTATCCCTTAGCTATAACCTGTACCAAGCAACTGATGCCAATCCCAAGTTTTTAACAAATATTTCCCAAGCTTTCCACCATTGGCTGTACCCAGAATCACTGCAACGTCTCCAACTCTTTATATGGTGTAGGGGGTGGAGGTACCATTCATGCAACAGGGTCCAAGAGGTAAGGGGGTCATATAAAAGGGGTGCAGCATCATGAATTATTGGACTGCAAGGGCCCATGTCATTGCACGGGAGCCCTGTTCCTTCTCAGTTTAACCCTGATGTGGTGCGAACGTGTTTGCTTAAATGTAGATGACATATGTGGCTTAAAAGATATTGTTTCCAATATTTGGAAATTGGGAGGCATTGTGTTTGCCACTAAACACATGGCCAGAAAGAGCGAATTGACCAATCAGTGGTCCTTTCTAACAGTAAAGTTATACATTTTCAATGAAGTCCACCTGATACCCTTGACTCAAGTTAACCTTCCCTTAAGCCAAGCTACAGTTGGGAAGGTCTGTGGATCCCGGTTGTAGCAGTTCTTTTTACCTTCCGACTATTCCTCTATTCAGTAATCACCGAGCTCAACTATACGAAGCGCGAGCTCCGGCGATCAGAGAGAAAGCAATAAAACGCAGAAAACAAAAATCAGAGCTCGTCCTAATGAAACTGTGATCGTTCCAGCCATCAATTATTCAACGTGAAAAAAGGCTGAACATTAAAATTAATCATTACTCCGGCAAAAGCTTCTTTACATCAATAATGAAACATTTTTCTCTGAATGCGAAGAGATAAAGGAACGAGAGAAGAGAGAATTCCCAATCTGTCGAAGACGACGTTATCTTTTGTTTTTGAAACAATCCACAATGTTATTTATTGTGAGGATGTGATGTGCTGGTTAAGGAACGGAAACGCGTTGAGAGCCTGAAGATAGGCTTTCAATTAACAGATCGTTGATATCGGTAACATTAATCTGCAGTTTGCAACTTGAAATAGTCAAGGATTTCTTTCAAGTCATTTAGTCGAGAAACAAAAGTTTAAAAATAAACGAGTCTTCAGCTGTGCAACCACCAGCCCAAAACTTCCAAGCTACAGTATCAAAGACCAGGACTGGGTTAAGAAGATGGACAGTGAAGATGCGGGACTGGGACCTTGCTGATGCCTCCACATTTTGGAGCTTGGGAAGATATTTAAGAACCATGTAGAAATCAAGACCATTCAATTCTTGACATGACAAAATTTTAACTTAATAGTGCACAAGCACTGGCAGAAAGATTGCAGTCACATAGGTCACGGTAGGGCCCGTTGGGTGGAGGGAGTATCTACTGCAGCTGAATGCCATCGTGGTGCAGACACCTGTTGGATTCCTGAACAGCAACACATGCTGCCGGCCAAACATGTACCGGCAGCTGACGCCACTGGCATTGGTGTCGCATGGCAGTGACAACTTAAATCACCATACCAGGCACACCAATGTCAGCTGGCAACATGTAAGCCAAGGAAGGGGAGTATAATTTTGTATTAATGTGTTAAAGGCAGAATAGAGAACATATATAACAGGAAAAGGCCCAGAATAGGGGACACACACTACCGTTCAAATGTTTGGGGGTCAACTACAGTCATGGCCAAAAGTTTTGAGCATGACACCAAAATTATATTTTCATATGATCTGCTGCCCCCTGGTTTTTATTTGTGTTTGTCTGATGTTTATATCACATACAGAAATATAATTACAATCATATTATGAGTACCAAAAGGTTATATTGACAGTTAGAATGAGTTAATGCAGCAAGTCAATATTTGCAGTGTCGACCCTTCTTCTTCAGGACCTCTGCAATTCTTCCTGGCTGCTCTCAATCAACTTCTGGACCAAATCCTGACTGATAGCAGTCCATTCTTGCATAATCAATGCTTGCATTTTGCCAGAATTTGTTGGATTTTGTTTGTCCACCCGTCTCTTGATGATTGACCACAAGTTCTTAATGGGATTAAGATCTGGGGAGTTTCCAGGCCATGGACCCAAAATCTCTGTTTTGTTCCCTGAGCCATTTAGTTATCACCTTTGCTTTATGGCAAGGTGCTCCATCATGCTGGAAAAGGCATTGTTGGGCGCCAAACTGCTCTTGGACGGTTGGGAGAAGTTGCTCTTGGAGGACATTCTGGTACCATTCTTTATTCATGGCTGTGTTTTTAGGCAAGACTGTGAGTGAGCCGATTCCCTTGGTTGAGAAGCAACCCCACACATGAATGGTTTCAGGATGCTTTACAGTTGGCATGAGACAAGACTGGTGGTAGCGCTCACCTCTTCTTCTCCGAATAAGCTGTTTTCCAGATGTCCCAAACAATCGAAAAAGGGATTCATCAGAGAAAATGACTTTACCCCAGTCCTCAGCAGTCCACTCCCTATACCTTTTGCAGAACACCAGTCGGTCCCTGATGTTTTTTCTGGAGAGAAGTGGCTTCTTTGCTGCCCTCCTTGAAACCAGGCCTTGCTCAAAGAGTCTCCGCCTCACCGTGCATGCAGAAGCACTCACACCAGCCTGCTGCCATTCCTGAGCAAGCTCGGCACTGCTGGTAGTCTGATCCCGCAGCTGAAACAGTTATAAGATACGGTCCTGGTGCTTGCTGGTCTTTCTTGGGCGCCCTGGAGCCTTTTTGACAACAATGGAAGCTCTCTCCTTGAAGTTCTTGATGATGCGATAGATTGTTGACTGAGGTGCAATCTTTCTAGCTGTGATACTCTTCCCTGTTAGGCCATTATTGTGCAGTGCAATGATGGCTGCACGTGTTTCTTTAGAGATAACCATGGTTAACTGAAGAGAAACAATGATACCAAGCACCAGCCTCCTTTTAAAGTGTCCAGTGGTGTCATTCTTACTTAATCACGACTGATTGATCGCCAGCCCTGTCCTCATCAACACCCACACCTGTGTTAATGGAACAATCACTAAAATGATGTTAGCTGCTCCTTTTAAGGCAGGACTGCAATGATGTTGAAATGTGTTTTGGGGGTTAAAGTTCATTTTCTAGGCAAATATTGACTTTGCAAGTAATTGCTGTTAAGCTGATCACTCTTTATAACATTCTGGAGTATATGCTAATTGCCATTAGAAAAACTGAAGCAGTAGACTTTGTTAAAATTAATATTTGTATCATTCTCAAAACTTTTGGCCATGACTGTAGACAATTTTGAGTTTCCATGAAAACTCATACTTTTATTTATCAAATGAGTTGCAAAATGAAAAGAAAATATAGTCCAGACATTGACAAGGTTAAACTAATGATTCTTATATGAAATATTAATTTACTTCTTAAAACTTTGCTTTCATCAAAGAATGCTCCCTGTGCAGTAACTTGGCATTCTAGCGGTTAATTTGCTGAGGTAATCTTGAGAAATGTCCCCCCCGTGCTTCCTGAAGCCGCTCACACAAGTTAGATTGGCCTGATGGGCACTTTTGTGTACCAAACGGTCAAGCTGCTCCCATAACAGCTCAATGGGGTTGAGTTTTGGTGACTGCGCTGGCCACTCCATTACAGATCCTAAGATTCAATAGGGATGGTGTGTAGTCCATGCTGCTATAAAAGACACAAAGCCCAAATCTTCAGTTACTTGGATGGATCCAATAAACCTTTAGTTACTGAAGATTTGGGCTTCGTGTCTTTTGTAGCAGCGCAGACTAACTACACACCTTCCCTATTGAATCGTAGGATTGTCTACCACGTTGCACGTGGAAGTGTCTCGCAGTAGCTACCTTATGTGTTTTTATACTGGATGTGTGTCACACAACCAAAACAGGTGAGCAGTTACATTTAGCGGCTTCATAGCCCCACTTTTATATATACAGATAAGATCCTATTTGCGCTTGCTTCCTTTGCAGATACAAATCGACTCCATTTTAGATAGAATACCAGCTGCCTGCTTTTTCCCTATATAGTTCATGAATAATTTGGAGATGTGCTTTGCTTTGCTTTGGATCATTGTCCTGTTGTAGGATGAAATTGGCTCCAATCAAGTGCTCTCCACAGGGTATGGCATGGCGTTGCAAAATGGAGTGATAGCCTTCCTTATTCAAAATCCCTTTTACCTTGCACAAATCTCCCACTTTACCAGCACCAAAACAACCCCAGACCATCACATTACCTCCACCATGCTTGACAGATGGCATCAGGCCTCTTCCAGCATCTTTTCAGTTGTTCTGCATCTCACAAATGTTTTTCTGTGTGATCCAAACAACTCAAACTTTGATTCATCTGTCCATAAAACCTTTTCCAATCTTCCTCTGTCCAATGTATGTTATTTTGCCCATATTAATCTTTTCCTTTTATTAGCCAGTCTCAGATATGGCTTTTTCTTTGGCACTCTGCCCTGAAGGCCAGCATCCCAGAGTCGCCTCTTCACTGTAGACGTTGACACTGGCGTTTTGCAGGTACTATTTAATGAAGCTGCCAGTTGAGGATCTGTGAGGCGTCGATTTCTCAAACTAAAGACTGTAATGTACTCATCTTGTTGCTCAGTTGTGCAGCAGAGCCTCCCACTTCTCTTTCTACTCTGGTTAGAGCCTGTTTGTGCTCTCCTCTGAAGGGAGTAGTACACACCATTGTAGGAAATCTTCAGTTTCTTGGCAATGTCTCGCATGGAATAGCCTTCATTTCTAAGAACAAGAATAGACTGTCGAGTTTCACATGAAAGTTCTCTTTTTCTGGCCATTTTGAGAGTTTCATAGAACAAATAAATGTAATGCTCCAGATTCTCAACTAGCTCAAAGGAAGGTCAATTTTATAGCTTCTCTAATCAGCCAAACCGTTTTCAGCTGTGCTAACATACTTGTACAAGGGTTTTCTAGGGTTCCCTACACATCCATTAGCCTTCTTACACAGTTACCAAACACATTGTACCATTAAAACACTGGAATGGTGGTTGTTGGAAATGGACCTCTATACACCTATATAAATATTGCATTAAAAAAAAACAGACATTTGCAGCTAGAATAGAAATTTACTACATTAGCAATGTATAGAGTGTATTTTTGATTCATTTAATGTTAGCTTCATTGATAAAAATTGTGCTTTTCTTTCAAAAATAAGGACATTTCTAAATGACCCCAAACTTTTTAATAGTAGTGTATAAACCAGGAAGGGGCCCAGGATGGGTGACATATATACCAGGAAAGGGCCAAGGAGGGCGTTCTATTATATACCAGGAAAGGCCCCAGGATGGAGGACATTCAATATATACCAGGAAAGGACCCAGGATGGGGGACATATGTACTAGGAAAGGTCCCTGTATGACACTGTGCACAACAATAGTTTGAAACTCAATCTCATCATAGTCATATTTCGAGAAGATCCTGAAAAAGACAATTATGCTGAAACATGGACACATGACTCTCAGCTTCCCCCAAAAGATGATGTTGTGCCTTTACTGTAGGAGGGTTCGAAGGTTTGAATGGATTTCCAGGTCTAGGCGAAATATGCCTGGCAGGATCAAATTTTTGAGAGGCATCCAAGATCATTACCCTTTAGTAACAGGATACTTCATAGCAAAGTATCAGGACAATAGACACATTTGAAGCAGATACCAGGCCTAGAGAAATTATCAGGGTCGGAGGAATAGCTCCAACAGTGGTAAAGAGGCAGTTACCAAAGATTTCTCATTAAGGCACCAGATCTCTGTTGGCATCTGCTGTACCAAACATCGGTCATAGCAGGTTATTAGCAATCTGACCTGTCCTCTTCCTCTTTAGCATGGATACGAATGGCGGAAGAGCCTTTTTGCGGTTTCTGATTAAAAGCGTCCTTCTCCTCCCAGTCAACCACATCTTAAAGGGATATCTAGAGGGTTGAGAATGCGCACATAGGGTCTTATCCTTTATAGGCAGGTACATTTGT